>JAUMHQ010000053.1:16530517-16574595 GCA_032361165.1 Enteromius paludinosus
CAAATATTTAATATAGGCTATAGATAATTGCACGCAACACACATGGATTTTTTATTTAATTTTGTTTTTAATGACCCACCCCAACATCTCACATGTAGAGTAGTTAAGAAAACTAATCCTGTCCGAATGGGGCTACAGTGCAATTCGGCTAGGTATACATCCGCGCTAAAATATCAAGGTGAACGTCATCATAGCTTGCGTAGTATAGACCCAGCTCCCAACCCAACTTTGTGAATAGATTAATGGCGATATTCTTTTTATCGCGCAATTAGAGTCTCGCGTTAACGCAGCACGTTAATGGTGATAACGGCCCAGTAATTAAAATTTATTCTTTAAATGTTAGTGTCTTTTGTGGCATCTTGTATGACATAAAAACACAACACTCATTTTATTTATTTATTTATTTATTTTTTATGCAAAAATACATTCTGTGTGAATAGCCCATTATAAATCATGAACCCATATCAATCAATCAATTAATCAATCAACCACTTTTATTTATATAGCGCTTTTAACGATACAGATTGTAGCAAAGCACTGAACATTATCAAATAGGAGAACAGAGTGATGGTAATGTATAATGACGAGATTACTATTTATTTATCAAATGCAGAGATGGTCTCTGTAATCAAAACGAAGATAATCACTAGAAATTAGGTGTGCCCAAATACGCAAGCCAAAGGCGACAGCGGCAAGGAAATACCATATGGTAATTTGGGAAAACCTACAAGTGTTGATAAAAACCCAACCCATTATGATTTCAGGAAGTGAAACAGGTCATATTCATACCTGGAGATTCTAGCTGCTTTGGTGTCTGGTTACCGTCTTGCTTAACTAGCCGTGTGCTTCCTGAACATTGTCAGTGCTGAACACTCCCACCCTCTTGACTTAAGCGCTGCGATGTTTTCCCACACTACTGCGGGCTATCCCGCACGGGAATAGTGATGATGTCATAACTACCACGAATTCTAGCATAGAGGCTCAAAAAATGTTATCAACCCGAAGACAGGAAGGTGCTGTGACACATTGCAGCGTTTGAACTCCAGTGTTTTAATTATTCATCTGCGACTGTTCCTGCGCCTTTATATGCTGGCTGACTTATAAAGTTTTATATCTGCAGGTTTATTTTCAAGAATGATCGTCTCTGAGTGTTTTAGTATTGCGCAAAAGCTCGAACAAATTATTATGATTTCACAAACAAACAGCCTCGCTGCAAATTCGTAATGTAGCCACAAGACATTGATGGCTAAATTGATACTTAGTCGATTCAACGGGCAAAATATCCTTTCCTTGTTGTGGAAGCCAAGCCAACGGTCTACCTCAGGAGTCACTGTGGCTGTTAAGGATAGCAGCAGTACTCTTTTAGCTTTGCTCTGCCACTCCACAACAAACATGTCTTAGAAAAACACAGCCACAAGACCACATTGCGGGCCAAAATCTTCCAGCTCCTGCCTTTGGGGGTTGGCTCAGACTCAGTGTGCAGTTCTAGCAAAGTGTCCTCTGGCACTCGGCAGTTCTCACACCACTGAGGCTCTCTGACCCATATTTGACTGTTTGGGAAGTCTGCAGCTGGAGGAGCTGGTGGGGTTTTAGAGCCTCATGGTGGAGCTGATTGAGTCTAGTATACCTGAACCAGCTGTGAGGCTTTCCGCAAACTGCGCACTCCTTCCAAGTTTGTGTTGCTGCAGGCGGAAAGTTAAAGCGGTGTAAAGGATCTGAGAAGCACATGTGCAGACAGAGGTTTAAGGCTTGATCTGAGTCGCGATTATAATGTTTTCGTTAACCCGAGCCCCATAAGTGGCTGGGTCCACAACAGGAAGATATTTTATTCTTTTTTGTAGGAGTTAAGGACTAGTAACGCAGACAGCTGGGCGTATTGTCCGGGAGAAAAGCTGCGTTCCACCCCCTCCAGACTGATCCTGCGCTCCCTCCACCTCCATTCTCCATCGCTCTATTCTTGGCATTTCGTTATGCGGTGAAGATAAATAAAATGAGAGCGAAAATGCATTTTTTATATGTGACAAGGGGGTCTCAGGTCATTTGGGTGGTCCGTGTGCAGGATCTTATGCTGAGCTTAGAGGCCTGATCCCAGCACAGATGATGACTAGAGCTTTACTTTGCTGAGTCCTGCGCTTCGTGTACCTGAGGGGTTGTATTACAGTCATGACGAGTGCCGAAAGCTCAGAGTGTGTACAGCACGCTTTGTACTCTACACAGAGTCACATTACAATAGCCATCTTTTCTTAGCATCTAATTGTTGGTGCTTGAAGATGAAAGGGGACAGTTTGTTTCACACGAAACCCTTAAATTAAATGCACTGAGTGGTTATCGCCTACAACTACAGCTGTCTCATAAACACTCATTCCGAAGCAATTTTCCATCTCTCAGTTGTAAATATTTAAACAGTGTTAACGTAGGTAGAGGTAAGCAGATTGCTTTTAAATGTTTGAAGTCTTTTCTTAATACTAAAGGTTTTTGGGATAGATGTTTGTGATATGGATGTAGTATAAATAAGTGCACATTATACTCAAGTTGCGAACAGTTCTATAACAAAGCGCTAATATGTAAGGGATAATGTACAGGCATTATATATAGGCTGTCTGTACATTATCCCGCTTATTACACGGCTACTTGCCACATAAGGAAAAAAAACTGGACATGAATATGAATTTAAAACATTTTATTGGCATATTTGTTTTCAATTAACATTTTCATCCTTCCGCGAAACGATATAGTACCACGTGACTAACATTCAAACGTTAGTAAGACAATTTATAACATCTACATATGAATATATAATAACGAATGTATTTTAGTTATTTACAAGTAATAAATTGCACCTTATGTTGTCTAGTGTTTGTCACAAGATGGCGCCAAGCGGTAATCGTTGTTGGCGCGGAGGGTTTTTAATAAACATACAAGTAGTACCGGCCAATCAGAATCAAGCATTCCAGAGAGCAACGTATCTGTTCAGTATTGTCTGTTTGGCGGCAGTACACTAACTTGTGGTCAAATTTTTATCTCGAATAAAACATTTGAAAACCCTACTGAAATATATGTACCCTACCATTTCAAAACGTCAGGATTTACGATTTTTGTTATTTGTTTATTTATTTATTTGTGTGTTTATTTGTGAAAGAAGTCTCTTATGCTCACCAAGGCTGAAATTCTTAAAGAAAAATTTAGAAATGTTTTATTACATTTATTACATTTCTTATTATCATGAATGTCAAAAATAGTTGTGCTTTTTGTCTTTTATTTTATTTTATTTTATTTTATTTTTATTATTATTGCTTTTATGGAAGCCATTTTTTCTTCGATTATTAGAAAGTTCTAAACAACATTTTCTTCTTTTTTCTTTCTTTTTTTTACATCATACATTTTTACTGTCACTTTGGGTAATACAGTATATTGTGTCCTTGCTGTGTAAATATGTTCTTATTGAGCTCAAAACTTTGAATGGTAAAGACCCAAAACTTTTAAATTGACTACAGTTTTAGAAGGGCTTTAGCATTGGGCAGTTGGGTTTCTCTAAACCACTCCATAACTTACATTCTGCATAAAAGTTTAAAATATATTAATAGCCCTTGTTTATGTGTTCCAGGGACTTAAAGCCTGATGAGACATACACCTACCATGTGCTGACAGTGTCTAGAAGAGCAGAAAGTGAATCATCTCCTCCTCTCTCTCACCAGCTGGGCTCACCCTACTGTGGAGATGGACTCATCCAAAAGTGAGTTTACTCTCTAAACTCTTGCTGCATTCACTATAAATCTAACGGAATTTAACAAATGTACATATCTTTGTGGCTTACTGCAACCAACGCTGCTACTTTAATGTGCATTATACAGCTTTATACATGCATTATAAACATATTTAAAACAGCTTTGTGGCAGTAAGGTTATTTATGCGATTGAACTATTTTAATGACTTATGTCTGTATGCCTTTCAGATATCTTGGAGAGCAATGTGATGACATGAACTTCGCTAATGGAGATGGCTGCTCAAATCAGTGCAAGAAAGAGCCGTTGTTCAACTGTGTTGGTATGTGATCATCATCTTTAGCTAGAAATATTATAGTTCAAACAATAACTAAGTCTTTATTTAGTAATTCAAAATCATGTATTTATTTCTTATTTTCAAAAGGCAAAACAAAGGTCAAATTGACCAGTTTAAGCCTGCGTCTTACACAAAGCCATTTTATAACTTTGGAAAATACACTGTTGTAGTCTTATGGCTATTAAAGTTTATGTTTTATTTATTTATTTTGCTTGGCAGACATGGTCAGACATAAAAAAAGCCTAGACACTAAAGAATCATTATGAAGCAGTTTTTTTCATACAGTAAATGACACACATAATGAGCTGCATAATGATTCCTCCTTTTTAAAATATATTACAAGCATGTGTTTGGAATGGCATGCGCGTGAATATATAAGGACAGAATTTTCATTTTGAGTTAAATAGTGCTATTTGAACAAGAAAGTACACTAAACTAAAGGTATATAAAGTATAGCATCAGTTTGATTGATGTTTTGCTCCAGCAGCATTTAGCTGTATTGCTCATTACTTCTCAACACTCTATTGATGTCAGTTCTGCCCAGTTGCACAGCCATCAATCTCATGGCTTCAGCCTGTCATCAGTGTTACACGGTGTCCTACATTGACAATGTGTGAAAGACCAAGAAAGTTCTGTTGTACTGTCCCTTTATAGCACAAAACTTGTTAGCTGGTTGTGATGTTAATGAAGTGCTTTAAGTTGTGAGCTAATCAGTTCTGTCAAAACAATTGGCCATATAATTGGACCCTCTTAAGGACATTTAAGTCCCCTCACAAAAGACTTTACTCTTTGCTGTAGAGCTCTAAGATCTGCCTAACGAGCACTAGCAAACCATTGTGGCACTTCTTCCTGTTAGCAGTACTGCAGCAATCCCCTTTTCTTCTAAACGTATGGATGTTAAGCTTGAGTAGAGTAAAAAAAGACAGAGAGAAGAAAAGGAGGCAACAAAGAAGAATAGATAAGAAGGGTTTTTTGAAGTTCGATGTTGAATGTAGCCAACATTCATCTAGCTGAAGTCTTGTCTGACCTCTAGGACACCTCTGGAAGTCTGAGGTTGCACTAGTACACGACAGTGCTTAATTGGCAGTTCCGCTTTTTTGGAGTAGGTTTAAAGAGTTCATCCTTTACTGCCTTAAAGGAACAGTTCACACAAAAATTTTAATATTTCAATTACATGGTGTAGCCTATTACAGTGTCCTCAAAAATCAAGAGGAGTTTTTTTTTTTTATTGTATTTAGTTTGTATAATATATAATGACTCAGTGACTCACCCGTTAAGACAGTGACTACATCTGAAAACTTATAATTACTTATTGACTGTTACAACAGTGTATTCAGTATAGTATAAATGTGTGCAGTATGGATGTAAACTATACATTCTAAATTTATCATGTTCTCATTGTCATGTGACCAATTGGTGTCAAGTTTTTCACTTCACTAGCATTCACAACTCCTCTCCAGTGGCCTCATAGTAATTTGTCTATTGGAAGTGCTCTTCACAATCTCACCAGAAATAGTTTTTATTCGGGGAACTTTTGCCTACTATATAGTACAAAGTATACCATTTTGGATGTAGCTGCTGATTTGTGACAACCTATGAGCGGTTTTAGTTTCACATTTAAAGAAATGGTTCCATTTCTTTTACATTTTGTAAAACACGCTCAAAAATTCCAGAAAATCTAATTTCTTTTGCAACTCCCTATAGTCTCATTCATTCATTTATAACTGCCTGGAGAAGAGCAACCGTGTTCAAAAATGTAATGCAATGTTAAAAAATTCATCTTGTGCATTTTTACTGAGAAATACAAAGTTCTGGAAAAACATGAGGGGGAGTAAATGAAATATATTTCAGATTTTGGTAGGACTGTTTAAATTGTCTTTTAAATAATAGTCACAGGCATTCAGCACGTTCTGCTTTCTATTCTAGCTTTCCATGTCTCAACAACGTCTCAATTTTCAGCTAAATACTTTTTCCAAAACAGCATAACGCTTGACAGGGATAAAATGTCTTATCTCAGCTTAGTGTTTTTTGTGCATCTTACATTTATGTTGAACGAACCCCAAGACAAACCTCTGATCAAGCAGAAGGGCAAAGATCTATAGTTACGTCAACCCTGCGCCTCTTGATGGCAAGAATGGCTTAATGGCTTATTTTCCAGCCCTCTGTTTTGAATGTGTCACACGAACCATAAACGGTAACACAGTATTAATAAAACACTTCCTGTGCTCTTTTAGTGCAGGAAGTGATGTGACAAGGTGCTGCGTGGATCCTGCTGCCCTTTATACATAGTAGCTTCCTCTGAATGATGTACCGCCGCTGCTGTGCGCCTGAGGATGCTTATAACTTTACATAGCCTGTCCTTGTTAATATTGTTTTATAGCTTGCCAGGGAAAGAGTGTTTGATTTGATAAGTGCACATCTTGCAAACTTGTTTCCTGACTGCTGTTTGCAATGATTGACACCTCGTAGCTGTTGATTACAGTACCAGGATGGCTGGACTGAACAGGTGACAGAACGTTGCTGTTCATAGTGTGTTCCCTTAGTGTCAGCTATACGTGTTCAGATTATGCTGACACCTCAGGGCCTGGGCAAAGACAGGAACGGGACACATCAGGGCACAAAGCAAAGAACAAACCACACAAATCAACATTTTATTAGGCTAGACCTCTTATTAAAAAGAAGCTTGAAGTCCTTTATCTGATAGTGGTAGTGGGATTTTAATTGATGTGATCAATTTGCTAGAAATTTGTCTGGGCTGCTGATACATGATGTACAGTCATAAAACATAATCAATCTGTCATCATGAATGTTGATTTATGACTGTCCTTGTTTGAAAGCCAGTAAAAAAAGGCTATGTATTAACACTGTGAAGTAATGCCAATTAAAACACTGAGTGCTCTAAACAACATTTACTGTATGACAAACTAAACAGAATGTCCTGTACTCAGCTAAATTAAATATCAGCTCTTTTTCTAATACCAATGATTCAAATGACAGAAAACTTGTTTTTTTTTTGCATTATTCCTATTGCCTAAGTGTAATTTATTTGACTTTAATTCAATTTAGCCTTAAGTTTTTCTCTTTTTTTTGTTTGTCAAAATGAACAGTTAGTGAGATCATTTAAAACTGCACAGACCTATGATGTGTTTTTATCATTTTAAACTGTTGGGATGCCAACAAGATATTACTTATCCACAGAAACTTTATTCATTTGCATATCATTCAAATTGTGTAATGGCTGATTGACGAAGTGTAATTTATTTACCAAATATTCACATTAGCTTTAATAGTTCATTTTTGTTTTTTATTAATGCAAACAATTATAGTACATGAGATCATTTCATCATTTACTTACCCATGCAATTAATAATTTAACTGATTTTCCCTCAAATTCTAAATGATAGAAATACAAGAAATACAATCATCCCTTGATTATGCATGTGTGTATGTATACATACTGTTCATATGTATGCATATATGTATTTATTGTAAATAATTGCTTTAAGGTCAATGGAGAAGAGTGTTTTTTTGGTGTTCTGCCATTATTGTTTCACTACTGAAAATCGTCCGCCACCTAAAACTGTTTGAGAACTGCTGAAATAAAGTTAAGGACATGACTAACTACCACCAGCACAAACAGTCCTGCTGATCTCAGCATATGAAATGGACTTTTGGTGCAGTGGTTCAGGACTGCTCTCATACCAGTTCATCTCTACCTCTCTCCTCTGAAGATGAGCCCAGCTTGTGTTACTTCTATGACGGAGATGGTGTGTGTGAGGACTTTGAGCGGGAGGCGAGCGTAAGGGACTGTGGTCTTTATACTCCAAGCGGCTTCTTGGATCAGTGGGCCACTGCGGTGGAGGTGTCCAATGAGGAGAAGATACACTGTCCAGCGGAGGTGGCTGTTGGATATCCTGCAGTGACAAAGGTGAGCGCTTTTTTAAGCGTACCAGCACATCTGCACTGTCGTGTAAGTGTTATTTTAGTATTACATATATATGCTGTTTTAGTTTTTTAGTTTCATTTCATTTTTTTCTATTAAGTGTTAATTCATATTTATTTCAGATTTAGTCATTTTTGTGCTCCAGCTTTTTGTTTTGGTTAGTAACCAAGGCAACATTTCTAATTTGAGGCTCTTTTGACTAAAAACACAGAAAAATCTTGAAAATCATATGATGAAGCATCATAAAATATGATGTTTATATTGACAATGAAGTCAGACTGAACTGCAGTTTTTCACAATAAACGGCTGAGAAGCAGATTCTGTTAAGGAGAGATTTGAGACATTGCTCTAACCCTTCACACATGGAAGTAGTAAAGAATTGGCTCTTTCTGAGGGACGTTTAAAAAAACTGTGTTGTTTTACTCCCTGGATATTTCAACATGATACATTTGTAATTTTACAGTTTTATTGGCCACTTCTCCTCCTCCTCTCCCCCCGCTCTCGTGATGTTTGTGGAGCACGAGTCTCTTGCGCCCGAAATCGTGCAAGCTCCTGAATTAATCATGTCACAAAACTATTCCTATCATGCTGTGCGCAACCTAAGGATTTATGGCACTGAGAAATGGCCATTTTTCACAGTTGAGCTTGAACCTCATTGTTGCTAGAAAATGTGTATTGTGGCTCGTAACAGGAAAAGGTGGCACACGGGTTACGATGACTTTGAATTGTCTTGCCAATACATCTTTTTTTCTTTGCAAGTACTTTATATGAATGTGAGTCAAGGCCTCATTCAGGTTGCAAACAGCTTAAGTGTTTCAGTTGGTGATCAATGTTAGCGGCGTATGGGAATGACTTAATGCTTCTTCACTCATTGTGTGGCTCAGCGGCCGGCGGAGTGGCAGGATGGTAGTGTACTTGACTTGATGGAGGGGAGGTGGAGTGGGAACCGTTGTCACTGAGGTTACAGTGGCGTGCTCAGAGAGAGCGATAAAGCGCGCCAGAGAAAGAGGAGTCTCATGAGACTAAGCCAAGAGTGCAGAAACAAATATCCTCTCATTCTATTTTTTCACCCTATACTCCCTTTCTAAGTCTCCTTTAAGCATTACATCAGAATTTTGCGGCTAATTTTGTAATGGTTTCATTCAAATTTTATAAGGCATTTAGAGATAAAAAAAAAAAAAAGATGTTATGAATCCCCCTGCTCCAGTCAGCTCTCTCCCTGCAGAGCTGTCTTAGAGTGGTGAATGAAGTGAATTGCCGGTCTCTTAGTCTAATTCATGTAATATTACATCACCTCTACATCTGTGAACTGTAAGATGATTCCACTTCGAGAGACAAATTCATTTCTGTCCAGAAAGATTGTGTGAAGTGTAAGAACGACTGCTGCAATATTTTCAATTAAAAGAAAAGAAAAAATAATAATCAGATATAATTTCCAAGTAAAAAACAACTATAATAATTTTTGTTGGAGGACAGGCTGCTATTCCTCTCACGAACAATTGTTTTGCCTCAAAAGACTTGGAATATTCATATTTTTCAAATAAATTATGACGGTAGTTGTGTCTGCCTGCTATATCTTTTAGGTGCTCATAAATGTGTAAATAATATCATTTAAATTAAACTGTTTTGACTGTTTACTTAAAAAAACCACACCCCTACATATATGCAATAATGCCATTGTTTTTACCCAATATATATTCTAATTATGACGATAAAATAAAAAAAAAATATTGCAGCAGCATATTGACACAAAGGGTTTCCTGTTTAAAACAACAGAGGACCCTGCAAGCCAAAAAATAACTTAAAGGGGATACCTTAAAAACCTAAAAATACCTAAAAATCTACGTTTAAAGCACCTTGAAAGTCAAAGTGAATGGATGTTAAATGGAGAGATAAATGACTGAAGGGGAAATGAGGTCAGTATAAAGGCCAGACAGTCAGTGGCACACCTGTACTGATGACTGCAGAAAATACACTCTGCATACCACCCCAAAAATCCTGGGGATATCTATTGAGCAGGGATAGAAGACAGCCTGCTCTGATCTGCTCCCGCTGCTGTTACACATACACAAACAATGTACACATAATTAGTGGCGTTCAGTCTGTGAGGAAGCGTGCAGCTCTCCAGTGTCACCTAGCGTTTCAACACTGTCACCCCACAGATGGGTTCATGAGGTTCAGTGAGGTTCTCTGTCACATTTTTCTACAGTGAAATGAAATACACTCGATGCAATTCACTGTGAAACAAGGGCGAAGAGCGTAGAAGACTTGGACTTGGAGTTGGCTGTTCAGTTAAAATACCACTAAGAAAAGGAATTTAGATCAGCATTTATTTAAAATGGTCTATTAGAAAGGCTTTTACATGAAACTTGCGTACAGTTTCTATCTAAATATGGACTTGATGGAAATTAGGAAAAAGGAATAATAAATAATAAGTCCACAAATAAAAATCTGCTTAGAAAAGCACTATGTGTTATTCACTCTGCCCTGAAAAAAAATTATGATTAAAATGTCCTAAGCTTCCCTGAATGTCAGAAAACCAACTTGTATGATTGGTAAACTTCACACTGAGAGTCAGATGTCTTCATGGAGTAATTTTGTAACTCAACAGTCTCTGGAGTTCAGGCCAGTTTTGGTCTCATTGTGGTTTGCTCTCAAGAGAGCAGTAGGATTACCCTGTTCACCCGGATTTCACTAGCTTTAACATGGTCGCTTGTGAGGCTAATGACACATTACATTTTCATAGTGGACTGCCTTGTAGCCTCATCATTACTCTGTTTAAGTGCATTTGTGTTTATAGTCCAAAAGTTTGGTATTGGTAAGATTTCCTTGGTTTTGGAAGATGTCTCTACTGCCCACCGAGGCTGCATTTATTTTCTGGGAACAATAGAACAACATTCATCTGAATGTAGAAATCCATTTCTTGGCCACATTTGATGAGTTTAACTAAGGAAGAGGAAAAACAATAAATATCTCTTCTGTTTGTTTGCTCAGAGCTGTCAGTCGAAGGTGTTTGACCTGTCACATGGCGTGTCTCAGTATGCTTGGTTTCCCTGTGAGGAGTCTCAGCAGCACAGCTGGCCAACACAATACTGGTTGAAGGTACAGTAAGAGATGGCTAACCACGCTGATGTCTTTTTTTGGTTTCAGATGAATAGATTGATGTCATGTAACATCAGGTGCATAAATATGATCATGTGACTTCACTAAGCAGTACATATTCCTGAAACAACATTCTCATAAACTAATTTAAAACGAAACAGCTATATTATCAATTATAATTATCAATCTAGAGCAGGGGTAAGCAACATCGGTCCTGGAGTGCCACTGTCCTGCAGAGTTTAGCTCCAACCCTAATCAAACACACCTGAACAAGCTAATTAAGGTCTTCAGGATGACTAGGGCTCCAAGCAGGTGAGTTTTTTTGAGGGTTGGAGCTAAACTCTGCAGGACATCGGCACTCCAGGACCGACGTTGCCTACCTCTGATCTAGAGGGAGTCCCATGACTTTTGGAGGATTTTCAGATTTATAATTGGACATTTCTATAGTGAATATACATTTTCAATCACAAATAACTGGTTGAGTGAGAGGAAAAGGGAGGTTAGTAATAAGATTTGGGTTAAAGAAAAAAAAAATTATTCGCTATGTTTGATCAATACAAGATTTTAATCCAGGAGCACATGTTACTCAAAGTAAAGTCGAATTGATAGAACTGACTGTCATTGAGAATTTTTTTTCTCCCAAAAGGCCTATTATGCCCATCCTATGGTGGCTGCTGCGGTAATTATTCACCTGGCTGCTGACGGGACCGCCGACATCGACCAGAGACAACACAACATTACTGTTCAGCTGTTTGACACTAAGGAGCAAACCCACCCTCTCGGTCAGTCTTAGCCCAATCTCAATAACATTTCAAACACTCCGCGCTGTGTGTGAAAGGTGATTTTTGTTGGATGGTTGTAGGAGACTGGAGGCTGAGCTGCCGGAACAATCCACTGGTGATTCCTGTGAGTCATGACCTGAGCGTGGCTTTCTACCGGACAAAAGCCATTAAAGTGAGCTTCAGCTCTCCTCTGGTGGCCATCTCAGGTGTTGGGCTGCGCTCCTTTCAATATTTTGACCCCATCACTATCAACGGCTGCCAGAGCAATGAAATCTACAACCCAATGGGTCAAAGGTGAGGAAATAAATCTAGCATTGCTCTCTCTCACGTCAGTGTAGAGTCTAAACGTTTTGCCAGTCCACTACACTTAGATGTGGTCTTAGAGCTGTAATTATACTATTAGAATATTTGTGTGTGTGTGTATCATGTTATAGTGACACGTTTTGAAGATACGTTGATGACACATTTATTTAATCCCCTATTGCACAATGTTATTTAATAAATTTACTTCACTTTACAAGCACATGATGCATAAAAGACGACAATAAAATGATTAATAATAAAGGGCTGTCTTTAAACCAAAACCAATAAAAAGCCTTTTCTCAGTCACGCTATATCCTCACAGTCATCAGTGAAGCTTTTGTTTTTCACCCATTAAATATGACTCACAATTGTTAGTAAGAAAACTTTACATTTTAATTTAAACACATTTATATGGGTATGAATTATTTATTCGGTATGAAAGATTGCCTAAATTAGCGTTCCTGTTGAGGCAGAAAATATATGGATTGACTACTACAGGGTAAATTCTGATGCTCGTTTTGCACTTTTATTTAAATTTTAAATATTTGCTGTGTTGTTGTATTAATATCAATAATAAAAAAATATTTCGTATTATCTTTTAAGTGAAAACTAGGAATATAGTTGTAGCCAGTGGTCAATTTAATCGTGTAGCAGTTAGTCTTTGATGAATTGGATGAATTTATTTCCATTCAATGCAAGAATGTTAAAGTAAACTGACCAGTAGAACTGATTTGACATGTTCTTTCTATGTTCCCTCAGTTGCGTTCATTACTCGTGTGACGCTATCGAATGTCAGAAGCCGACGGTCAGTAATGCAGAGATGAGGTGCAACAGTCCTGGATACTTCAACGGAGCTCGCTGTACGATCACCTGCAACCGAGGATATACACTAAAGATACATCGAGATGACGATATCATTAAAACACAGGTTATACACTTTTGCTTATTGCCCTTGAATGTGTATTAGCGTAGGCAATACTGTATGTGTGTGTGCTCATTTTTTGCCAAGGATTTTGACCAGGTTTGAAGGAGAAGCACACAACAAAAACATACACGGACACACTCGCACACACACAGCGGTTTATACTACATTAAACAATAATCTTTGACTCATGCCCAGACCACATACAGAGAAAGTAGCAGTAAAGATTTATGGCTTACGTAGGGTTTGGTAACCAAACTGTTAGACGGTAAGTGAATGGTCACAATAACTGGCTCTCAGGCCAGTGGACTTTCTGTTATTGGCTTGATGTTGTTTTTATGTCTTTCTCTCTGCTTGGAACTGCTGGAATGATCCATGTGGCTCAAATAAAAGAGAAGCTGTAGGTTTTTCATAAACATTACTCTCACTCTCACCCTCCCTTCTGACTGTAAGGGTTTTTTGCTGTTGTTGTTGTTGTTGTAACAGTTTGACTGAACAGCAACCTCAAAAGTCATCTGTGAGTGATGGAAAGGAAGTTTCCATCCAAAAATCACTGTCTGGCTAACACGAACATGCTCCTTTTTTCCCCTCAGCATATGTCTGCATCCTTTTGTGATTTAGCATCAGTGGGGTTTGCCTTGCTTTTGGAAATTTCCAAATAAACTCGATCCTTTTCTATAGTTTTTTGTAATGAATCATTTAAATAAGGGTGGCATTTGAATTTTGTTATTAGTACTACTGTAGTAGTACTAATAAATGCAATGTCATTCAAAGGTTTACGGTTGGTCACTTTTAATGGCTTATTACCATTTTAAATATTTTGTTTTGAATTTGTGTTAAAAGAATTTAGTTTATTGCTGTGATGGCAATTGTTACTTCAGTCATCAGTGTCACATGATCCATCACAAATCATTCTAACAGGCTGATTTGGTGCTAAAGAATTTACATTTAAAGAATTTAAATAACAGTTTCTTCTTAAGTAGTTAAACGTAATACTGTGTATAGACTGTACAACATTTATATACAATATTGGATTTAACACAAAAAAATCTAACATTGAAATGCATGCATTTTATGTGCCCTTCTCACTTGAAATGTTGAGAATATTGGTAGCACTTTAGTGTTTAATTCTCACTATTAACTAGTTGGCCATTAGTATGAATATTACTGGGGAACTGGTAAAATTTGCCAGGCCTGATTCAGCTGAACAGAACACTAGTCAACCGTTTTTGTCCTCTGATGTCCTAAAAGTATCAAACTGAAGATTGTTGTCTATTTCCAAGACTCTGTCCGGCATACGTTTGTGATCACGAGGGTTGTGCGTG
The DNA here is from genome assembly GCA_032361165.1 of Enteromius paludinosus. Taxonomy (NCBI): domain Eukaryota; kingdom Metazoa; phylum Chordata; class Actinopteri; order Cypriniformes; family Cyprinidae; genus Enteromius; species Enteromius paludinosus. Next base: position 16,544,954 of record JAUMHQ010000053.1, read on the forward strand.
TGTGCCATGCACATCTGTTAATTGCGCTTGCATTTTCTGGTTCACCACTGCTTGAACGTGTGAAGAAAGTGTCAGAGTGTAGTCGGTCAGGATGCAATTTGTTCGAGTCTATTTGACTTCAAAACAGTGGAGCACCATGCTCAGCCGCCACCGCAATCCCTGAGGACTCAGTTTAAGGCCCAGACACGGATCAGCGGCACTGCAGTACACCCTCACTAAGCAACGAGCAGCGATTACTGCAACCCGTTGACCTCGGTCCCCCACACAAAAGGCCAGTGGTGGCAATGGCAATCCTTTATCCCACTCCACCTGGCCAACTCCACAAGCCCTCGGCCATCCTTCACCCCACCCGGTCAGAAAGAACGTTTTGGGCCATTTGCAGCTCTGGTCTTTCAAAAACAACTCTGTTCTGTTTTTCAGCGCTTGTTCTCTTGTGATATTGACAGAAGGAGAACAAGGGGAAGAAAGAAAAGGGAAAATGCAAACGTAAAAACAGAAAAGACGAGAAAGTGCTGTGTGTTCTTTGTAAGCACTTGGGCTCTACTGTATGTTGGGTGGGTTTCTGCCAGCAGCCGCAGTCGAATGAGAAGCTTGGCCTGTGAGTTATTACGCATTTGGAAGGAAAAGCAGCAGACAGTTTTTCTCTGCTTTTGGGAGGGCTCGGCTTATTTAACAGCGGTGCACATTGGGGTCCGGGGTTGGGGGCTTCGGGGGCCTTTGGGGAGATGTCTGGTCCGGTTATGTAAGGTAAGAAGGGAGAGTTTTCATAAAAATGGCCAGGGCTGTTACCCTAACTGTAACTGTAGTAGCGCTACTTTTACAGCACAGCGATGTAAAACTGAAATAAATAAAAAATGAATTCTAAAATAACATCACCCTCTTTTTACCATCACTTATCTGTTTAAAATGCACCCACAGTCACACATTGTGATTTTTTTAACCTAATGGCTTTTTTTTATATTTTTAGTATTTGGTGTAGTCTTTAAAAAGGCCTGTTTAATGTAAGGCAATTGTGCAATTGTAATATTTCTCAGTACTTTTAAATAACTTGTATTTTTATATTTGTAGTTTCACTTCAAGTATTAATAGGTTCCTTTTATATATCTTTATTTTTATTCAATTGTCATTTTAGTTTTTGTTTCAGTTAGTTACCAAAACAATATTTTTAGTTTATTTGCATTTCATTTATTTTTTCATCTAATATTTACATTTTCTTCCAGCTTTATTTCAATGAATGAAAATAGTTTTTTAATAGTTGGTTTAGTTTTAATGATAACAACACTGCCTCAGGTATATATAGATAGAAAGATATAAATAAGTTTATAGATAAAAAAATATGTTGCCCTAAAAATAAATATTGTAATAAAATGCTGTTACACAACACATTTGTTAATACATTTTTCAACTTATTAATGAAAAATAATTGCAATAAAATTACTTTACGCGTATTTAAATTTTTAGAACTTTTAAACATTGTGCAGTATTTATATTAGTTTTTTTAAATAGACGAGTAACAGTTGACCCTAGCTGCCTTGGCTTCTTTCAAACTACTTTGAGTGGGGAGAAACAAAAATAAAAAAATAAAAATCTAAACATATTGTGTAATGTGTACAGTAGATTAAATAATATCAAAACGTGCGCGTGATTGTAAATGGCCATTTGTTTAGAACTGATTTTATAACATCTCTAGAGTGTACTCTACTAAAATGTGACCATATAAAGGTTAAAAAGTAATTGGCGTGATGGATTTCCAGGTCTCGCTCGCGTGTGAGCAGGAGAGCTGATGACGGCAGTGCGAGGGAGCCCTTGTACCTTTACAGAGCGAAAGTGCTGATCCCAGCACAGTCATTACAGCTTATCAGCCATCTCCTGGGAGCTCATAATGTGTGTTCCTAAAGGCTTTAGTCAGAGACAAATTAGCCAGTTCATCATTAACCTGTTACCGTAACATCGTTGAGAGGGTGCCAATACGGTCCTATAAAAAAAAAACAGCATGAGGAGCTGTTACAGACAGAGATAAATGTGTGTTTTTAAGGTGGCAGTCCAAGCCAAGCATTCAAAGGTTATGATCTCGCAACCCATCATGAACGGAGGACAGTTTTGGGAGCAGATAACTACAGCAACAAGCACCACTACAGTGTCATGTCTTTGTGTCCACAGCTTCCTGGCTGGCGGCCGCTTGTTTTTGCCAAGGTGTTATTGAAAGCAGAGCATGTCCTGAAATCACTGTTAGGCAAACAACATTTCAACAGAGCCGAGAGTTCGAGTTTTTCTTTAACCCCTGTTTTTTTCTCTTCTTTTTTTTATTATATATTTTTTCTACCGCTTCAGCGTGTTTGTGTGCGCGCGCGTACGTGTACGTCAAGTATGTTTGCTTACGTGTGTTACTATGTGTTCGTGCGTGCGTGTGTGAGTGTGCGGAGAGAGAAACACAGGATGGTGCTGGGGTGTAGAAGAAAAGCCAACAGAGGCATCTGTGTTGAATTAGGCACAGTAGTCAGTGGTAGTTAAATACTCAGTGGAGGAGGAATCAGCAGCTGTAAAGTTTTAAAAGAAGGAAACTCCGCACGCAGACACCCCCCCTCCACCACTCGCCACCCCCCGATGCGACGGCAGAGGGAACGACCCGTCATGATATCACTTCCAAGCAGGAGCGGCGTGTGTTTATGTTTTCGTTTGCGCCTGCGACACGGATTACGTACCTCACAGGTGGGCAGCCCCCCTGCATGTGTGTGTTTCTTCTGTTCTACCACAACAGTTTATGTTTTCCTTTTCGTCCCACACAGCCCATGTGACTGTGGTCATTTCTTTTACTGCTCCTGTAATGCAGCCAGTGCCGGCTAATAAACCTCGTGTCTAAGCTGCCACTGAGCTTTGAAATGGCTTTGAGAGAGCCAGAGATGTCTGGGCAGGGAAAGTTAGATGACACTTTTATGAACTTCTGTAGCCTCTCGCAAGTTTTATAAAGAAGCCAGGTATGTGGACTAACACGCTCTTTGGCATTGTTATGACACAGACGGCGGCCTCTCTGACCCTAGGGGGAGATGTTGAGTAGATTGCGACTACCGTTCTGTTTGGGATTTTATTGAGCCAGTGATATGAGGTCTTTTATTACATTGCTGCCCTCACATGAAGTCATATAGAGACTTTTCATAAGCAGTTACGTTGGTCTTCATTTTGTTTACTTTACTTTTTAAAGCTTTTGCTTTACCGAATTTAGTTTACTTTTGTCTATCTCATGCTCAGTTTACGTTATTGTTTTTACTCTTGCTTCATTATTTTTTGTGATTTTATTTATTTATTGTTTTTCCTTTAGTCATTAACTGTGCTTTTATTTTATTTATTTATTTTTTTGCCTAATTTGTTTTGCTTAGTTTGTTTTAACATAGGTTTGTTTTTGTCTGTTATTTTAGATTTTGCTTTTTTTGGTCTGTTGTCATTTTGTTTTGCTTAGTTTAACTTTTGACTTTGCTTAGTTTTTGTTAGCTTTTCTTTGTTTTGCTTTTCTTAGTTCATTGTTGTGCTTACTTTGGTTTTTTTTTCTCATTGTTTTGTTTTGTTTCTCATATATTCACCTCAAATATTCAAGGCTCACACTTCCATGGTGAGCTGTTTTCAATAAGAGCTTCAGCGCAAGAAAAGGAAGAGGGAAAGAAGGGGGCAAAAAGTGTTTTGTAACTGTGTCTGGATTGCATTTCAAATGCTTCCCGCTGCTTTGCTCAGTTTTAGGTGCTGGTACATTTCCTGAGAGGGTACAGAACATTAGATAAGCTCACCACATTCCAGCCCATTTAAATCTGCAATTTCAAATAAAGAGACGAGAGAAAGAAAAAAAGATGGCCTGGGTCACAGTAAAGAAGCAATGAAAATGCTGTCCGTACGTCAAGATGTTTTGTTTTGTGGATGCAACTTAAAGAACATTTGCCACAATAACCTGTGCCTTGCCAGCAAAAACAATTGGCCTCACAAAAATAAACATAACTGACATCTTTTTATTTTTTTTGGGAACTAACCAGCTTTCATCACTTGTCATAAACAAAAGGAGAAATCTGTGGAGAAGTGCATGTTTTACTCTGTGCTTCATTAAAACAGTCTGGACTCTAAGCCCACCTACGGCCCATGTCCAAGCCGCTGGGTATGGTTTATGTTAACATCACTTTTTACTTCATGCTTAATACCACACACAAAAACTACAACAGTCTCATAACCCACACCATGTTAGATCACAATAATTCTTTTGGCTAAGAAAAGTCTTAAATTTGCTGTCGTGCAGTAAAAGCACAAATGTTCTACTTAGTTCACACATTTGAAGATTCATTGAGGAACTAGTAGAAGAATGCAGTGTTGTGCTGCTGGTGACAAATTAATGACTGTTAATCCTGCTTTGTACACAGTACAGTTCGATTCGTTGGTTGTTTGCAGGCAAAGTAAGGGATTTGTGTTAATAAAAGCAGTGATTTATGTGCTGAGTCAATAAGAGGTCAGTAAATGTCCCTGCGTATATTACTCAAGAGACAAGGACAACTAAATAGTCCAAATAAACTATATTGGACTGGGTTTTGACAGAGTGAAGAGAGACAGAGAAAGAGAGAATAAGGACACTTTTCTTAGCATGTTCTCATGCACCTTTTGAAAAATGCAGTGTCTATTTTGGTTAGAGGAAGGAGTTTTTCTATGACCGGGATCATTCTCACTCTGGAATAAATTCACTTGTCCTTTTTGTAATAAATCGAGCAAAATTACCTATGGATGTATAACAGGAGCGGGAAACACTGCTATTACTGTCAACATTACCTTAAAAACACCGGCTAGTTCGTTATAAATGTTAGTGTTCAGCACCAAGGTTATTGTAATTTACCGTAAGTGTATGAACAATCATGAATTCGTGACAATTTGTAACTTTACTCTCATGCGAAAATGAGGATCTGCTTCGTCAGTATTATTTCCACAGAACTAGGCTTGGCGCACATGGACTCGTTCAGGGTTTTCCAACAAAAAAAAATCAGTTTTAATCACTAACGAAAGTCACGTTATGTCATGGCAGTGATTCGGCGGAAAGTTTAATTGTTTTGCTCTTATGGGGGGTCAGGCGTGTGTGTGGTTTGTTGCTCCGCTATTAGCACAGATGTCTTTGGAGACATCACAGAGGTCAGACTTCACTTGTAAAACAGCAGAAATGACCTCTGATTCACTCTGCCTTCAGTTCTGACAGCTTTATATGCCTTACCCGAGCCATTTATTATCACCCACTCAGACTGTTAGCTTCCTATTGCTTCCTTTCACTGAGAGATACATAAATACATTTTATTTAGTTTAGTTGTATTTTTAGTGTTCTTGAAACAGTGTATTATTTGATACGGTCTGGTCTGACAGATTGTTGCGGTCGCAGTGAATTGACCTAGAGAAAACAAAATGTTCTTTTTCCATGTTTTTGAACTATTGCCTTTGTTTTTTTCCTTCTCAACAGTCTGAATCCACAGTGACCCTCACCTGCGCGGATGGGAAATGGAACAAGCAGGTGACCTGTGAACCTGTGGACTGCGGGCGGCCTGACAAGTACCACGTGCACCCGGCTATCTTTGAGTTCTCTGAAGGAACCACCTACGGCAAGAAGTGCACTTTTCAGTGCAGAGAACCGGCTCAGTTAGTGGGTGGGTAGACCCTGACACATCCTAAAACTAAAGGCCCTTGGGACTGAGAGGTCAACTCTGTAAAATGCCAAATGTGGTTTTGACACCACCTACAAAAAACAATGCAGACTGAGAAAACAGTCCTGTGTTTTTTACATCTGATTGATGTATAGGCTTACTTTAGATCTGAAGTGAGCTTGTCCTGTTTCTCTGTTCTTTTGTCTCTGCAGGAAGTAATAACGTGCTGACTTGTATGGAGGATGGCATGTGGTCCTTCCCCGAGGCTCTGTGTGAGCTGCGCTGTCCGGTCCCTCCTCCTGTACCTAACGCTGTCCTGCAGACCAAACGCTGCAATGCCACGGGCCTCAAAGTTGGGTCTTTCTGCAAGTACAAGTGCAAGCCTGGCTATCATGTGCCTCACATAGACAAGCCCAAAAGGTGAGACACCATTAAACAGACCTAAATGCATAATTATGAATAACTTTAATGAGTTCTGTATTCGGACTGTATCGTCCTCTTGTGTACTGCATTGCAGCTTCAGTTAATGATGTTGTGGCAATTGAATACTCAGGGGCTGTATCAGTTGTTTGAAAGCTTGGATAATTTCGTAGACATTTTTTACCCTGTTGGTCAATTATTCACATAGCCACGCGTAGCCAGACTTTTGACTATAGTCGTAAATCTGATCCACTTTAAATGTCAAATTTACAATATTCTGGCCAAAAACAACCCATTTATACAGGAAGCGACTGTATTACCAACATGTGAAGAACCAACCACAGTTAGTTTGGTTTTTAACTCAAAATGAACGGAAATGGGACTTTGATCAGAATTTCTGTGCATTTGAATGTACAGTAATTAGTACCAAATATTTCACATAATTCAGAAAAGTGCAATATACAGTCATTTTATATTCTACTTTGGATATTTACTCGGCCTACGTATGACAAGCGGTTTGGAAAATGGATTGATGGATGGATATTTATTTGGTGATAATTTGACTCACCCTAACTCCCAGAAGTTGTAGAAAGGCAGCCAATCAGATTAGAGCTTGTCATTTTAGACAGCACTTGCCAGTTTTGAGTGCAGTATTCATCAGAGGGTCCATGAACTTATTATGTGTGGTCCATGAACCTTTTATTCTGAGAACAGACAATTATTACAACTCCTGGAATACACTACATTCCGTTTCAAATCTAGACAGATTTAAAAACACTAAATGAACACTTGGTTTTGAAGTAATTCCAAACACAACAAACACACCGGATGGAATCATAGACTGAAAATCGGCCCTCTTTCTCTAAAATCTGTTAACTCTGACTACCCAAAATCTGCAGACTGTGATTCTTTCATACTGGAAATCACAGTGTTGGAAATCAATACCGGTGCAGTGTATTCCAGCCTACCAAGTCCTACGATAGCAAACTCTTTCTCAATCTATCTCTCATTGTCTTAATGTTGCAGGTCGGTGCCTGTGATGTACCACAGGCGTGCGTTTAAGAGGCAGTGTACAGAGGATGGAACCTGGCAGTCGGGTGAGTGTGTGGCAGTCACATGCGAGCCGCCTCCTCCCATTTTCCACGGTACCTACAAGTGCACAAATGGCTTTCAGTTCAACAGCGACTGCTGGATCGATTGCAACAGGGCTAACCACACGGTGAGACAGCACAGCCGCTGCAAGCAGGTCTGTCGTGTTCTCTCTCTCCTCTCCTTGTTTTCTTTTATCCTCCATCAACATCTCGGTCCATCACCTCCCATTACTGTCTACAGTGCTTTCCATTCATCATGCGCACCCTATCACTCACTATTAAGCATCACGATTGCTCTGCGTCGTCCCACTGGCTATTCGTCAGCAGCATGAATGGTAGACCGATCTTGCATTTTACATGTGCTTTGTTTCATTTGTCAGTTACACAGCTTCTAATGCGTAATATGGACAATTTAACCATAAGGTCATGCCCATGCTTGGCTTCCACTCTCACATTCAACCAGACATATATATATTTTTTTCCAAGTGGTGATGGTTAGTGAGCTTCCTTTGTGATGATTAATAGAAATGTTGACCTTTTCCTCAGGGTCCTTCCACCAACGTGATTCGATGCAGAAAGGACGGGAACTGGACCGGTTCTTTCCGTCTGTGCCCCAACCTGACAGGCCAGTGCTCCCTTCCGCAAAATCTCAGCCCAACTATCCACCTCAACTGCAAGGACGGACACGGCATAGGTCTTTGTCTATCTGCTTTTCACTTCTTAGGCCCAAAACACACTGCACACACAAGTATGCACTGCATTCTCAACATTGCCACAAGGGCTAGTGCAACTACAACATGTTTTTAATTCGATTTCAAATTCTTTCTTAATCAGAGATTTTTTGAGTCCAACCCATCTGTTACATTGTATCGAAGAGCTGGTTTTTTTGTTAATAACAGAGTTGTGACTAAATACATAGTTAATATGTAGAAATTTACTTTGCATACTAGGTTAAGTATTTTATATGCCTTACCATACTTGATTAACCCTTCTGTGATGTTTATATTTTTGTTACTCAGCCAGTGTTCGTGGGTCTGGGGGACCCACTGCAGTTGTAATTGGTAATTTTTCATTTTAAAACACAATCAAAAATGATATGTTAAAATACTCAACAGATGTTCATCTCATCCCAATTACAAGCAATCCAGCATGTATGATCAAAATGTGCCCTGTACCTTTGTTGGATAACATTTATGAATTACAGTGATATTGACTGAAATGAGCAAAGGCCAGTAAATCTGAGTTGGAAAAAAATTATTCATAGTATAATTTTTGAATGAAAAAGGGTCCCGCAGACTCGAACACTTTACAAGGGTTAATGCATTTTGAATACATGCATTAATCAATATATGTATTTATGACTTTCTTTAAGAATTATAAAGGTGAATTTAATTTGCCCTGAAGCAGAAATTTCCATGAATAACACCTGTGATGCCCAACAGGAAAGGAGTGTGAGGTGGTGTGTAGAGATGCTAGCAGCAGTGTGATCCTCCTGCCCAGCAACATGAGCGATGCAGCTGTGATGAAAGACCACTGGTGGAACCCATCCAAAGTTAAGGTGAGAGCCCAAACATGGGAAGATTTGGGTGGGCTCACTTTACTGTCATAAATGGTTTGTCTTCTTAGTTTTATCTCATATTCTAAACCTTTTTGATGAATGTTACACTAGATTTGTTTGGTGAATGTTTGAGACTTGGTCAGAGTACAAGCTGAACCTTTAAACATTGAGTACCTATATTTCACACCATGCAGTGCTTTTTAACACATGGTTATGACACAGCTTTTCAGAAGTAATCTACTGTGTAATAGTTCAGCAAAAGGTTGTAACCTAAGCACTAAAAGTAGTCAAAATAAACACGTTAATATGTAAACACACCCGAGTAGTCAGCAGTTGTTACATAACGATTAAGGATCAGATTGATCATTAACAACAAAAATGGGAATGATACGTTTTTTAGGCTGTTATAAAGTCCACTGTATCATTATGTTTACCTGACTGAAATACACTGGACCACACACATTCACATTGGTGACATTTGTCCTTTCCCCTGTGCCTTAGAAAGCAGGTTTAAGTTACCATTACATAAACCTCAAACTCTGTTTATTAACCCAGACTTTTTCTAGTCATGGTTATTGGTTCCATAAATGCATCTGGGAGTTTTTTTTTTTTTTTTTACTTTTATCAGTTTTTGGAAATGCAGGTTGAGGTTTCTTCTTTTCCTTATCCCTAAACTTATCTTGTATGTCCCTTAACCTGCTTTGACTGCGTGACTGGAGGAAGACGAAAGAAACACAAGATGGAGATTTTGCTCCAAAGCAAATAATTGTCAGACCTACAAACAAACATTTCATCTGTACAATACCAGCATGACAATTTGGCTGCATTATTGTGTTTGGACATCACCGATACTCAGGCACTTCCCCTCAGGAAGCGTTTGTCACAAAATATGTAGTAGACACAAACAAAAGCTTGAGACATATTTCCCTTTCATATTTCCTGAGAGAGTCACAGACTAGACCCGGAGTACTACGGAAACGTTGAGTGTGATGAACAGGCAAACCGAGTGTTATTCTCCTCACCTCAAACTGTGGTCGGTGATGACCAAAGAATGCTAACCCTTTGCCATGACAACATGGTGACCGTTTAAACCATTGTCATATTCCAGATGCTTTGTAGCATTTGAATGCGTCTTTCCTCTCACTTTCACAGTCCTTTGAGCCTGCAAGTGATTGTATCTCAACAGTAAGGTCGTTGCTTTGTGTCCTGCTGACAGATGCCAACCACAAAACAGCCTGTGATTCTTTAAAACTCATGGAAAGAGACAAAAGTGTGGCTTATTCTTCTGTATCGTCGTGGAAACTAGTGAATTCACATGACAGTACAGTATATCAATAGCTGCGGCTAGGGTCACAGAGGCCAGACAGGTCTCAAGGTATATCCATTTCCGCATTTACTATGTCATTCATTTATATGTGGACTACTGAATGACATTTTTGGGTGACGTCATGCCCGCCAGTGGTTATGAGGTTGTCTGGATTATTCGTTCCATATTTGCATTTCCTCCTTTGTACTATTGTGGACGTCCTTTGGTGTGGTGGTGCTTTTCATGCTTTTGCGTTGTGGTCTGTGCCATGTGGTTCTTTACTTGATTTGTTTAAGCTGCAGCGGAGCTTTAGGAAGCACAAACAAATTTACCGTCCATATCCAAGAGCACTGCAGTAGTTTTCTCCAGCCCTAATTCTCCATATCATAGGATTTCCCCAGGATAAATCAGCCTCGCAAAGGGATTGACCCACCAAGGTCCTTGGAGTTTCTTCATGGAATTTGTTGGAGCGCCGTTTATTTCTGTCAATTTTATTGATAGCATTCAAATGCCAAGTCTTTGAATAAAACATCTTGCTGCATGTATGCATCTGGTTTTTCATAAAACAGCCAACGTGCGGTGCGTACAAGCTCAGGAGCCAACAGGAAATGTCGTGTCTTGACTGTATAGGACGGAAAATATGAAAGGCCTCAAAACAGTCTCTGATACAGATAGTTTAAAAAGTCTATTTAATAGAAGGCAGGTAGCACTCATGCAGCTCAGGCCTGCGGAGAAACTATAAAAACAAGCACAAGTTCAGGAGCAGACGGTTTAAATTAGGCCTTGAGTAAACAAGCTGCTTGGGTCCTTGGTGTGACACTGAGTACTAAGCGTGTGTGTGTGTGTGTGTGTGTGTGTGTGTGTGTGTGGATGGCCACAGTTGGCCAGAAGGGCGAAGGCCTGCTTTCTTGGAAATGTTCTGTTTATGCTCAGCCTTTCCATTCCTCATTGCATCTGGAGTTCCCCCAGACCGCGTCATTTCACCTCTCCAAACATCCTCTCTACCTGTGCTAACCCAGGAGGCCGAGCCGCCGAGGTCCGCCAACCCCCTTTTACTTTCCTCAGCAGGGGTGGGAGCTGGGTAGCACTCCTGGAGTTTAATGAGTCCCCTACTTAGCCAAGCTCTTAAGACTGTAATCCTTCAAGCCGAGCTCTTTCATTGATTCCTAGCTGATTTAAGCATCACCGCCGGAACACTGGGCTCATAGAGGATTTTATTTGTTTGTGTTCTGTGTGTTAGGCAAAGAAATCTGTCAGCAAACAGAGCAAAGGTTCTCCACATTCAAACTGAAATCCCTGCCAGCCCGAAGGCTTATTAACGATTCCTGCTAAGGATTTGAACAATCCCCTGACCCTGTGTGCTGAACCTTAGCGTGCAACTCGTCCAGCGCTGTGATACCTCAAATCATCAGTCTTTTTTGAGAGAGGCTAGGCTGTTAGTTTTTTTTTTTAGGTAAACAAACTCAGGATTTTGCTTTGCTGGATAATAAAAGGATCAAGAGGAATCTCTTAAACATACTTTTCGGAATCAGAATATTACAGAGACTTTGAGGTCTGACATGTAAGCAACAGAGCGCCAAAGAAACATGCTCAGAACACCTCTACAACTCTACAATTAATTACAAAATAATGGATAAATCTGAAATAAAATAAAAAAAACTCACAGTAGCTGCTATTTGTTATTTCTTATGTAATCTTAATTGAACTGATTTGTATGAAACCATTAAACACTGTTAACTTTGAATGCTTAATTTGTTATTCTGCCATTTTCTCTTACACAGAATATTGTGTGCACCATGGGACTAAAGTGGTATCCTAACCCAGAGGCACTCCACTGTATTAAGGGATGTGAGGTAAGCCCTACATCACACATATTTACACACACACACACACACACACATATATATATATATATGTATTTTTTTGTTCTTATAATAGCATTTTATTGTTCATTTACTCTACTGCTTTTTGTTTATTATAGCCATTTTTATTTAATTTTATTTCTGCTATTTATGTTTTGAAAATCATTGATTTTATTCATTTTTTATTATTTAATATATATAAACCTATTATTTAACTTCATTTTATTTATATTTTGTTTTCAATTAATTTAAATTATTCTGTTAATTTTCTGTTCACCATATCTCCCACTGTAAGCATGATAACAACATTATCCACAGATAGTCGTTTCAAGGTAATCTCCCAGCCATAGCTTTAAGCTCTAAGCATTCGTGGAGGTCTGTTCTCTGGAGCCTGACCTTGAACAGTTGTTTCTGCCATCTTCTCACGCTCTTTGAAGTCTAATACATAAATAAACATGCTGTGCTTAGTGTCTTCCTCTCCTTTGCTCTCCGGGCCAGTCTAGCCTAATCTGAGTCAGGTTTAACAGGGCCAACAACAGCAGACAAGTGGGATTTGTTACCACCTTTTTTTAAGCGCAGTTTGTTTTCTTTTTGCGTTTTAGATGAACCTGGAAATATCATTTAGGAGGTATCACGTTCCCAACTTCCTCAAATCACAGAGTGAGAATAAAAAAACAGCTACTGTGTCTTCTTGCAGATAGAGCTGTTGAAAAATCATTTGCCACGGCAAAGACTGAACTGACATTTTGACGTATACTGTATATTGCTCTTTGAAGAAACATAATTTCTTCAAAGCACATCTGACTCTTCGGCGCTGCTGTTCTGAAAGTGCGATTAATCTGCACCTCTCTCTCATTTATAACAAGTCTTGCTCTGGCAGAAAGATGACCAGTCCATTTTTTATTCGGGCAGACTTTTGAACCTAGCTCATCTTGACCCAGTTTCAATGGGTGGTAATTAGCAGCCCTCTGAAAGCTTTTGGGTCGGGCCAGAGAGATGATTTCAAACTGGAAAAGGTCACAGGTGTGTTGGGCAACCTTTTGTGCCTGTCAAGATGGAAATGTGTAGTAACTCCCAAGGGAGACACATATAAGTTTAATAGGGCTTCGGTTTCCCCATGAAAAGTGGCCTCCACCATCCACAAGCCCGGGAATACTAACTCAATTTTTCCAGGGCAACATAATTGCAACAGACTCAAGTCTGTGTGTCTATTTTTACACAGTTGTGGATGCATGCAAGTGTGAATGGCTGTCTCTTTATTTCTTGCTTTCTGGTTTGCATGAATTTATTGACAGAGTTTATGGGGGAACTCGTTATTATTTGACAATGAACCGCAAGTAGAAACACAAGTACAGTTCACTACTAGAGCATTACATTGCTGATGTTGTTTGTGTGTTTACATATTTAGTTCTTTCATGTTACAAAACCATTTTATCTGTTTTGCACCAGCCGTTCATGGGTGATAATTACTGCGACGCCATCAACAACCGAGCGTTCTGCAACTACGATGGTGGAGACTGCTGCCATTCTACTGTTAAAACCAAAAAGGTACGCTTTTTTGTATTCTTTAGACATTTAATTAGTCAAATTCCTTGTTTACGCTTCAATAAGCTGAAAGAAACATCTGCGTTGTTACTACAGCTTCAGACAGGGTAATACGTCTTGTGTTGTAATAATTATCTCCTTGGAGAGAAAACTTTTAAGGACACAGAAGCGGGGGAACTCTCTGAACCCTACCCACAATGCATTGTAGACGCTGTAGATGAAGCACGCACATATATGTTTGGGTGTTTTTCCAAAGCCATGGCAACAAACGGTTGCATATAGCATTTCCATATGGACGTTCACCTCACTTTCCAACAAAGAGAAAGATCCGTGAGTTTAATCCCAAGGGTGGTAAATAGCCCTAGAAAGGCTTTTTCTGCACGCTTGTGTACTGCTATTTTTCCGATGGACTTGTCATCCTCTTTCACTTGATCCTCCCTTGCTTTTTCCTTGAGCAAGTTTTCCTGGCTGCCAGAGAAAGTGAACTTCTCTTTTGACAGACAAAGAATGAAGTAACTTCTCCAAAGTTACAACAGCGAACTCTGGAAGCACACTGGATCGCTCTACCCCCGTGTGATGCCAAAACGAAAAAAGTTGGCATGTGTGATGACGCATTTCCCGGCAGAGTACACAACTTGTTGTGAAAGGTCTAGAAACGGCAGTTGGAGCTGGACTCTTAACATTTAAATGCGGCTGTAAATCATATAGAAAAGTATAAACTCGGGGGGCCCTTTGCTTTGTCACGCCAGAGGATTAACCAAGCAAATAATAAAACTAACTGCACATCCTCCTCCTCTTAAAAGCTGAGCTGCTGACCGGTTCATTGTCAGTGCTGAATTGTGCTGATAAGTGGCTGGAAACAAGGAGTTTGACTTTCTTTGTAAGTTTAAAACAAAAGAAATTTGATGGTATTCTGGTATGAATTCTGAAAGGTTGCTGCCAAAGGCAAATAATTGAGTAAATTGCTCTGCCGCAGGGTAAGTGCGTCTGCCCAGTGTAATTTTTGTATTTAGAGAAGCCAATAAATGCTTAATTTTCATCTTTGTCATGTCATTTTAAGGAGTTTTAGAGAGCAATAATGTAAATGCTTTCATTATGTAATGGCTATCACATTCACAGTTGACCCTGTGCTGACCTCCACCTCTCTTGGCTGCATTCTGTCTCAGACAAGCTTTTTTAGAGATTTTTGTGAAGAACATTATTTTCAGTAAAATGTGTACAGGTCAGAATTGATTTGTTACATTGCAATCATTTTTATCTCCCTTTTATTTTTAAAGCAGCTGTTAAACTATGCAATAAATCATGTTTAAACTGAACTGATTTTGAATCCAAATAGAGGCAAACACTTCTCACAGTCAACTGAAAAGAGAAAGGACTCATTTGAAAGTGTTTACTTTAAGACAACAGAACTGTTCCTAACATTTCTACAATACATTCAGTATGGCACTGTGAACTAATTACTCTCCACAGTACAGTGATCTGGAGCATTACATAAACGAAAACATGTTGACATTTCCCTTGAAAAGAAGTGCTCCAAAACGCAAAACGTTAATGGTTTCATCCTCATTGGCTGAGTTGAGTATTATTTTTTTGACTAGTTTCTGTAAAATTGGATGCTTTCACTTCAAAGAAGCAGAAAAGGAACCATCTGCAAGTGACTGTGGTGCTTTAAGCATTCATAATGTACAGTAAGGGATTAAAAGGGACATCATAAAAAATAACTAAACTACAAACAGGCTTTACTCAGACTTTACTTTTTTCATTCATTCATTACATTTTATTTTATTTTGAGTGCTCAGCTGAATTTGTTAATTAACAGGTAAAACTTACACTACTGTTCAAAAGTTTAGGGTCAAATTATTGATACTTCAACAATGCATTAAACTGATGAAAAAAGAAATAAAGACTTTTATAATATTAAAAAAATTTCCATTAGAAGTAAATGCTGTTTTTCTACTTTGATTTCTGAAGGATCATGTGACACTGAAGACTGTAGAAATCGGCTGTTGAAAATTCAGCATTCCTATCATAGGAATAAATTGTTTGTACTGTTCTTACAATTCTTACAATATTTTGTATCAAATTTAAATTACAGTTAGTATATTAGGAAAAATCCAAATAGTTATAGTTGCCAAGGTATGACTTGTCTCTATAATTTTTAGGGATAGTACTTTAGTGCACACGTTTATTGTGTGCTAAAGTTGTCATTTTTGTCTTATTTTTATGCTTTGCTCCTTCTTTGGCATATACCTATATTTTGGTTTTATTTTTATGTGGGAGCTGCAAAGATATCATCTTCCACAATGACCCAAAAGAGGACACTTATTGGATTTAGTAAGGACAGAATTACGGTAGGTGGCTTCCCCTTGATCTCATCGTTTCCAGTGGTCTTTAGGGTCTTTGGTGGTCTGTTTTCATTGTTTCTTTGGAAGGACTGCATGTTCTTTAATCCAGAGTTCCAAAAACTCACAGTATACATTGCTTGTATTTGTCAGAGCTCTTGTCAGCCAAAGTCTTTTCCTCTCAAATGCACCATCAATAGCGGATAACTGCCCTCACAAGCCCCACAGAGCAATTAGGAAAAACTAACCGGGGCCTCTGACGTGCTACGAGCAGACAGAAAAGCAACATTGACACAAAGCATCCTATTAGTTTGTTGGACTTGAGGATGACCAGGATTTGAATCCATGCCTTGTAATGATGAGGTCTTCCATTTTAGAGGTGAAGTCATGACGGGAGAACTAAATTTGCTTCCAGTTGATGTTTAGTGGTCCCGCTAAACAATTTTCGAAAGGAACGTTTCCCCATTATACATCCTTAGCTTAAACATGAAATTGCATCCTATTTGCATCCACAAAAACTTTTCATAGGTCGCTGGGGTATATTTGTAGTAATAACCAAAAATGCATTGTATGGACAAAAATCAGTAGGATATAAGTAAAGATCTTTTGTAAATTGAAATTGATATTTTGTAAATTTCCTGCCATTAATAAGAACTTCATTTGGCCAACTTTAAAGGTGGTTTACTCAGTATTTTTTTTGCACCCTCTGATTCCAGATATTTTAATGATTGTATCTGATCCAATTGTCCTATATATTACAAATCATATATAAATGGAAAGCTAATTCAGAATTTCTAAAAACACATATTTACACACATTTTGTGGTCCAAGGTCATATATATGAAACTACATTGCCTTACATTGTGTAGAGAGCACAGATAAGTCATGGCAATGGGATTGTAGGAAATTGTTCTTTTTAGGATCTCAACTGGTGCATCCAGCAAAAATGCAGAGTACATTAACTCGCTTTGTTTGTGTATTAAATTATAGGCTATAGTCAAATTTAAACAGTCAGACTATAAAGACATTGTGCAGTTGTAGTTTCTGTTTACTTTTGTGTCTCAATCTGTGTTGGGTTGGTACTTGATGTACATTGTTAAATTTGAGTCTTGAAGCAAAACAACTAAACTTCATTTTTACATGACAATAACAAACAATATCAACTTATTTTTGAACGAGCTTCATTACATTGTTGTGGGCAATTGTTCAAATCTTTTATTACTACTGAGGCTACGGGAGGAATCTCAGTTCCTCTACTGCTGTCCCAATGACATCAATACAGAAAAGGTCAGATGTTGTGAGAACATTCAGCGGTTGCAAGGTTTGCTGAAGCAAAAGAGCACTGACAGCTCAGCTTACTGTCAAAAGCTTCCTGCAGACTTCTCAACTTCACTTCTTTCAAGCTTATGTCAGAGTTTGTCTGACTCTCGTGAAATGCTGATATTTATACTATCCAGATGTCATGGTCTCAGGGGCATGAACTGAACATTAAAAGTAAGTTTGCTTGCATTGGCATCACCTAACATCAGTTTAGAAGTCATTTATTTGGAAGCAAACAACATATTAATGGTAGCTGGACAAATTCATACTCTAATACCCTGAGTATAAACTTCACGTGGATAACTCATCCCGCAATGTTTGTTACAGACAGTTGGACGAAATATTATTCTAGCTTTATATTTCCATTTTTAGAAGTTAAAAAAAAGTGTAAAATCTTTCATTGTATAGTATAAAATGTGTTGAACAAATGTAAAGTCAAATAATTTTTTTTTATACTATTAATATGTCTATGTAATTAATATAAATATACATTCAGTTAATGTTTATTTGTTTATTTATTTGGGTTTTTTTCTTTTCTTTTCATTGTTTACATTTTAGATAACTATAATAAATCCAATTTCTGGTACAACTCAGTTTTGATGAAATATTCGGTTTTGTCTTTGTCCTGTTGTTGGTAAAAGTTAAAGAAAAAATGAACAGTATTTTTTCACGAAAGATTTTTGTTTTGCAGTGTTTTGTTTATTTTCCCTGGAAACAATTCAGGGATGGCTGAGGGCAACAAAAACATTTTGAAGACACAGATACACATGCACACTTAACAACTGGAGAAGTGTTGGTCAGTTGTAATGAGGAGTGTGGCAATGGAGGGAATGTTGTCAGCCAGAGTTTGTGGGCACTATGAATGGACTAGATTTACAGTTGGGAAAATCCCCTACAGTGGATGGGGACACCAAAAGGAGAGGCCTGTGTATTTCACAGGGCAAGGAGAGGGCATTCCTTTCCTCAAAGCTCTGAACACAAGAGATCCCTTGTTCCTCTGTACACATATACGCTCTTGCGTTCCCTCTTTTTTCACTCTGCACTTGCAGGGATCCAAGTGTGCTTGCACTGATCTGACAGTGCATTCATACATAGCTCACAGAGACTGAAAAGATGCCGCTTTCTGTTTGAAATCAAAAGTAAAAACAAGCTGGGATGAGCATACTGTTGAGCTGTTAGTGGCTCATGTAAAATAGAAGTGCAGGTGTGGATCACTTTCTCAAAAATTTGTTTAATTATGTGGATACTTGTGGATATAAGAAGCTGTTTTCACTGACAAACAGTGATATAAAAACTTTTTAGTTTGTGTTCCAGCTCCAGTGTTTCACATCCTCTTTCCCCCAAATGGTAGAACAGTTACAACTAAATAAAAGGATAATAACAGTATTTATAAAATGAGAGCACACTGTGCTTTAGTCAGCTACATCATTAAACCCACATGCGCTTTCAGCTCTCACTGTATCTAATTTAATAAAAGTGTAAGAATAGTTTTTGACTGATGTTTGATAGATAATATCTCACCTCAGTATCAATCAAGGTCAAGTGTAAGGATTGTTGTTATCATCTTCAATTATGTTCTTGAAAAACTTGTTTCCCTTTTTTCCTTTCCTTGAACTGCTGACATTTATTTTTATGTATCTTTACTATTAAAAAAAAGCTTGCAAATTTTTATTTTTTTAACTGTTTGCATTTATTAATTTGCACTATTAAAAAACTTGTAAACCAAAAAAAAGAAAGAAAAGATTTTTGTTATTATTTTAGTTTCATCCCCAAGGGCATTTATGTTCCCCTTCAGTAGAGTCACTCCGACATTACATATGGGAACTCGCATGAGAGACCAATCGCCTTCGAGTCTTTGAGAAAAGGCCAAAGAATAATTGCGTGCATTTAATTACGGCATGAGTATAAGAGGGCACGGATGTAATGCATTCGCAGCTTTTCGCTTCGGAGCCTCGCTGCATGTGAATGCTGTTTTTTGCATGTGAATGCTGAGCGTTGCCTTACGTGCCTGGGCCGGGAGCACGCCGAGGCAGCGCTTGTGGATGACTCATGCGCTCATTGCGAGCACATGATCATCGCTGCATTGAGGTTGCACCTCTTGTTCGCGGTACTGCTCCCCGTGTGTCGTTCCTGTGGTACGACGAGCCGTAAAGGCTTTTCCGCTGCCACGGTGAGGTGTCTGGGGGACCTCACGGTGACCCAGAATGCTTTGCGGGATGGGAACGCGCTGACTTCTGCCGCGCCCCAAAGTCCCGCTGTGGTGCTTCCAAAGCAGAGTGCCCCCCCCAAAAGCCACCGGCCCCATCTGACAGCTGACATGTCTTCCGCAGCATCAGAGGGAGGGCCGGGAGCAGTACCCGTGTACTCAGCTGCCGTCGGTACCCAAATTTTCACAGAAAGAGGTAATTTCTATCCCTCTGGGCCCAGTGCCCAAATATCTGTTTTCTCCTCAGATGCGGACCCGGAGCCCTGGATCGCCAGCGCGGGAACCAGTGGAGCAGGTAAGGGCTGCCCAGAGCAGCCGGACTCAACCCCAGGACATTCATACTTCTGGGGCCAGTCCCCTCCCTGGTTCCCCACCAGGCTGCCCCACCGCGGGCACGGCAGTTACCATACCCTTGATACCCCTGGCGACCCGATTGGAGGCTTGGTTACAGCTTCCCAATCCCTAACGGCAGTTGAAACGGAGGGTACGCCTCGGCAATGCAATTCAGTTAGCCAGGCGCCCGCCCAGGTACAGAGGTATTCATTACACCACTGTATATTCGGACACGGATTCCGCTGTCCTCCGTGCGGAGGTTGCAGTCCTACTGCGAAGGACGCAATCGAGCCTGTCCCTCCAGCCGAGATGAGGTCAGAGGGTCCCTAAATCATTGTGCCCAAAAAGATTGGTGGGCTGAGACCCATCCTGGACCTTCAAGCCCTAAACCTCGCCACAGACCCCTACTGTGGTTTGCGTTCAAGGGTCGAGCAGGGTCAGTATAATGTTCTCCCGTTTGGCCTGTCCCTGTCTCCACGAGTCTTTACCAACCTTATGGCAGATGGGTATCCGCATCCTCAACTACCTCGACGACTGGCTAATAATAGCTCACTCGCTCGAGTTATAGTGCAAGCACAGGGACCTGGTGCTACGGCAACTTGGCCATCTGGGCCTTCAGGTCAACCGAGAGAAGAGCAAACTCTCCCCAGTGCAGAGGATCTCTTATCTCGGTATGGAGTTGGACTCGATCGACGCTGGGCTGCTTTATATGAGACTGCTTCAGCACTGGTTACACGATTGGGTCCCGAGATGGGCATGGCATAGTGGCACTCTCCGGATTGGCGTTTCCCCGGAGTGTCGCCGCCTATTCAGCCTGTGATCAGACCTAACCTTCCTACGGGCCAGAGTGCCCCTGGGACAAGTGTCCAGTTATGTCGTGGTCCACACGGATGCCTCCTCCACAGGTTGGGGTGCTTTATGCAACGGGCAAGCAGCCTCGGCTCCCTGGACAGGCGCTCGACTGCGGCTGAAATCACTGTGCGCCATTCATATTTTGTGGACACTCAACCGTGCAGCCTACCAGCTCTCACGGCAGTCCACCCACCCTAGAGAGTGGCGACCCCACCCCCAGGTAGTCCAGCTGATCTGGAGCAACTTCGGCGAGGCAGATATAGACCTCTTTGCCTCCCCCGACTCCTCCCATTGCCGGCTATATTACTCCCTTGACGAGGCACCCCTCCGCAGGGATGCACTGGCACACAGCTGGCCTCCGGGGCCTAAGTACGCTTTTCCCCCAGTGAGCCTACTTCTCTCTCAGGGAATGGGCATGATTTGGCACCCGCGACCCAATCTCTGAAACCTACATGTCTGGCTCCTGGACGGGACGCGGCAGACCTCTCCGGCTTGCCAGCAGCAATGATTAACACCATCTATCAGTCTAGAGCCCCCTCAACAAGGCAGGCCTATGTTCTGAGATGGGGTCTGTTCGTCGACTGGTGCTCCTCTCGTGGAGAGGACCCTCAGAGATGCTCGATAGCAGTGGTGCTTTCCTTTCTGCAGGTGAAGTTATAGGGCAGGCTGTCCCCTTCGACTCTAAAATACCACGATGCAGTGGAAGGTACGTCTCTAGGGAAACACCAACTCATCATAAGGTTCCTCAGAGCTGCGCGTCGGGTTAAACCCCGGAGACCGCCCTCGATACCCTCTTGGGACCTTGCCGTCACTCTAACCGGCCTGCGGCCATCTCCCTTTGAGCCCCTAGCATCAGTCGAGATAAAATACCTGTCACTGAAGACAGCACGTCAGAAGCTCTCAGCAGCTCTTTATCTGCTTTGGAGGTCAGCAGAAAGGGAATGCTGTCTCCAAACAGATATCTGTAGGGCTGCTGGCTGGGCGACACCCAACACCTTCGCCAAGTTCTATGACCTCTGCGAAGAGGCTGTGTCCTCCCGTGTCTTAAATCAGACAAGCAGGTAGCGGGAGACCGGCTGGTGTTGGCTTGCTGCTTTGCTTCTCAGTTGTTCCCCGAGGCCAAGGCGAAACGATTCCTTCTGCCCCACAGTCGGACTTAGAGCGGAGTCAGTCCGGCTGTGCTCCTACTGGATTTTCTTCACCAGTAGGTTGTGGCTTCAAGACCTTTTTCCACACTCAGCCAGGAGGCTGTGTTTCCCTTCACTTATATCTATATCTTATCTTAACAAATGCATTTTTCCAAAGCAACTGTCAATTTGCAGTTTATATTTCCTGAATATTGATTTTAGAGTTTTCAGTAGAACTTTATAGAAGATCTGAGATTGTTTTTTTTTTGTTTTTTTAATTGCTCTTTTTTTAAACAACTTAATAGTTCATAGATGAAAGACGTTAAAATGTCTGCATGTTTTTTTGTTTTGTTTTGTTTTGTGTTTTTACAAACGGTTTTATGTTCATACAAAGCACATTAAATGTAAGTAAAAAAGTGTTTACTTTTAAGGTTTTAAATAAGTTTTGTGATAATAAATTGTCAAAATTTGGTTGAAATTGGTTGTCATTCAATGTAACACACTATTTATGTAAAAATTCAAACAACATTACTTGTGCATAATAAAATATGCAAAAGAATAAGAAAGCATATTAAATTTCATTGTGTTTTAAATGAGTAAAATAAATCTTACTGAGAAATGAACAAATGGTAGTGGCAAATCTAAATGTAGAATTACAACCAATTAGACATTACAAATAGTAATTGCTCTTTTAATGTGTCATAAATTGATTTGTGTTGTAAATATGCCTGACAAGATTTGTACACATTTCCGTGGGTAAATTGTGTAAATCAGGGAAAAAAGTGTGATTATATACAATTGACCCATAATTTAAACAGAAAACTTTAAATGTTTTTTGGGGGGGGAACAACAACAATTTGAAGCAGTATTACACTTATTGCTTGTTTGGTTAAACCCTTTTTTCATCTTTCAAGTCTTCATTTACTTTCCCTTGCTGACTTGTGGGACACAAAAAAGATGTCTTTAAAAAACGTTTTAGTCCTTGTTTGTTTTTCCTCAGTGTCCAATGTAGTTTGGACCCCATCTTCTTTTATGTTCCACAGAAGAAATAAAGTCATAGAAGCATAAGGTTGAGTAAATCATACAAAATATCCCTTGGATCAAAATCTCTGAAATATAATTCAGAAATATAACTTTTCATAACACTGCTGTTTTATGCTGAATTTGATCATCACTTCAAACTCTTGGACTCAACCACCTTTTGATATTTTGTCTGTGCCAGGTGATTCCATTCCCTATGACATGTGACATCCGAGGAGACTGTGCTTGCAGGGACCCCGACGCCCAGGAGAACAACAAAGGAGTCCGCCACCGGTCCATTGGCTGAGCTTGGTACCCCCTGTGGCACCCATCGGGCCTTCTGGGAAACCATTCTTCTCTACATGCTGCTTATAAGAGGGCCTTTCCACTCACACCTCACTCCAACATGCCCTCGTTTCCTCATCAAACAGCAACAACTTAAGAGGGTATGACACTCAAAAACAAACAACCAATCAAACACATCAACAGGTTTCGCAAGGGACAAGAAGCGGATGTTTTATGAATGACTTATGGCAATAACAACCATAAATGTCATCAAACTAAAACTCATACAAGCTTGGGCTGCCAGTTTTGTTGTTTTATGTTTGCTTTCATTGATCATTATTTGTAAAACGCAACCATGGCAATGTTGTTTTTATGTAAAGCCAGAGGAAGAAGGGGGGAAAGGAAAAAATGCAGCTGTTAATGTTTGCCAGTAGTCAGAAAATGGGATGATTCCAATTGAGTCAAATCAAGAGCTCCAAACTAAAGCCAATTGATGAATGAGAGGACCTCTGATCTTTTCGTAATGCCCCTTAACGCCTGACCTCCAATGACAGTTTAGCCATTAACTGTGTCCTCGCTTATCAAGTGTTCTCCGCGTTCTTATATTTATCAATCCAAACATCAAAGACGAAACGCCGAGAAATGGACCTCAATATCAAATCCAAATTTGTGTCACACGAATGGCTTGCACTTCTCTGACTATTTGAGCTGCTCTTACTCACTACAAGGAAAAAAAATAAAAATCTGGCTGCCGACCTCAGAGCCTGTATGAAACATTGAGGGATGATGGGAACGTTTCAGAGTGCATAGGAAGATGTACGAGTGCAGCTGCTGTGGCCCTAAATCACCAAATCGTGTATATCAGCAAGAAATGCACAAATCTGATGCCGAAAAATCATCAGAGGAGGTGTTGATCCAGTGAGTTACATCCAGAGAGAGAGAGAGAGAGAGAGAGCTCGTGAAAGAAGTTGTGTTAGCACAGCTGTTGCTGCTAGTTTTGCTGCAGTGGCCTTGCAGCCACTTCTGCAATGCAAGTGCAGTCTGCCATAGATTTTACCTCTAGTCAAAATGCAGTTATATCAGCTTTACATGAAATATATATATAGCTTTATACATAGGCCTATTAACAGGTTCCCGTCCGCCTTCGCTAGGACTGTCAAAGTTCACTTACTAATTCATCTAATGGTTTCATTCTGTTCTGTGTGATTTTCTTTCAACTGATCTGAGCTGAACATTAGGCGCTAATTGAAATGGATCATGCACCCGTGTTTCTATCAGTAAATGAAGAAAGATGTTGAACGGATAATTTATTTATAATCAGTCCCTGCTGGGATGTTTATCAAAAGTTATTTGCATGCTCAGTGAAATGTAATTAATCAAACCAAAAATTATCTTTTAGCTCAAATCTGTTGAGTGCTATTCCATTCGTATTTCCTGCCCTGTTTAGTGCAGCTTAATAATTAATATTAACAATTAGAGTTTGTTTTTGAATTAAGAGCAGGTTGCATAAATTTAGCTCTGTCTGGTGTTTTAGTACAGCCGTATCATACGCATAAATTGCCAAACTCATATACACATATTCTTTGGAACAGAATGCGTTAATGCTATGCATTATAACTACGAAGTTGATTAGACTGATCACTTTGGCCACTGAGATGATTGACTAAAAGAGAAATACAATTATATATACACTGACGCAGCATATACCAGGCATAAGTAATAATTCAGATAAAATAGGCAGTCAGTCAGCATTTGCTTGTTGATGAAGAACATCTAAAGCGCCTTTGTCAGTCAGGATAATGACACTATTTTATTAGGAGCCAAGTAATGCCAAATTATAAGAAAATGAGTATTGACACAAAGAATGTAATTTAGGCTTCATTGTGAATATAGTAAACATTTAGCATCAAGGTGTTTGTGCTAGCTCAGTCTGATGTAGCATTATACTGTATGTGTAAAAGAGCGGTTAAACTAGGTATAAAATAGATGAAATCATGTCAGGCTTACAGTCCACCTTTGCAGTCCATTTCATTTTGTAACAAAAATATGTCATTGGCAGTTATGCCATCGGTGCTACCTGTTTTGTGGTGCTCATTATTTTTGTGAACAGTAACTAATAAACTTTTGCGCATAACAGTAGTATATGTAACAACTGGCTTGAAGTTCAACACAATAGCACATGTGCTATTTTATAGTAAGTGTAAGAACAGGCATTGTTAAGATTTATATTTCGATGTATACCAGTGTAAAACTGGAGATTGTAGATTGTAGGTGGTGTGTGTGGTAGTTAATGGCAGTCAGTATGACCCCATTAAACACATCTTTTAATATACACGTTGGTTTACAGACCACTTTTAGAAAGTATGGAAACATCAAAAATTAGAATTTATCAGCCGCCCTCACAATCTCCCTGAGCTCTTACAAATACATCTAAATGGCATCTTTCTCATTGCATTAACAACTTAGCATAAAAAAACAACAGTGAAGTGAAGATTTTAAGGTAGGAGGAGCCTCGTGTGAATATTTATATCTGGGGGTTTTGTTCAATCAATATTTTTCTCTTTGACCACAGTTGCTGCACTTGTCTTTGTACAGTTGTTTTGTCAATGAAATAGAAAAAAAAAAGATCGAAAAGAAAAAAAGTTTACCATAAAAAAGCTGCTATGGTCAGACAGGTTATCAGAATTGTTAAATAGTCGTTTAGTGTATGACATCATTGAATAGTAATTTATACTGTGTGTTGTTGTTGATTTCTGTTAAAACGGCGAATATTAAAGAGAGATGTGTGTAGTCTGATTACAAATACAGATGTTAAAAACACAGCTACCGTCAAAGGATATCCAAAGGAAAAAAAAAGAGACATAGCAACAGTGAGATGACAGAGTAGGTCGTCACAGCCACTGATGACTTATTTATTCATGTACACAAGCAGCTCTGTCGTCATTTCTTTCGATGTAAAGATCATGTCATATTTAGTCTCTATAGACATCTTTGTTCCTAGTATTAAACTGTATGCTATTATTGCATAGTAAATGCTAAAATACTGCTGCTTTTATTCAATTATGACTTGGAAAGAGTGCCTAGAACAAAAACCAATATATGTGCAATCTTACCGACCGGTTTCAGACATCACTGAAAATGGACCTTTACTGAGCTTCACAGTACATACAGTTCTTTACTGGGGTGTTGGAACACATACAGTAATCAACCTTTTCTGTCCTTTTGTTTCCTGGAAATGTTATGAAAAGCTGAATGCATTTTAACGCAACGTTACTTTACTTTTTTTCTTCTGAAGCCATGAAAAACAAGATCAAATCAAATGAAGTTTGGTGAAACAGTCTACTGTAAACTTAACAGGATCTTTTTTGCTGTACCTCATGCCTGTAATGTTTGCTGCTTACTTGTTCAGTATTTTAGTAATTTAAATCTCTTAGCAATATACTTGTTGTAAATAATAGAATTATTTATTAAGAATGTTGTCTTTTTATTTATATTTACACAGTTCATCTAAGTTATTTTTGTATGTGTGATCAAAAGTCTTTTGTGATCTTTTTTTTTTGTGACCCCCTTACTGTTTATTTCTATGTCCGTTTCTCTGTTCCGGTGAGAAAGCAAAGAAATGACCTGTTTTCCCAGCCACTCGATTTGTATGAGTAATAAATAAAAGTCTCTGATGCACAAGGAAAATGTTATAGAAATGTCACCTCTGGAAAATCGTACAAAGCGCTCCTTTGCCGTATTGACTTCCACCCGTGTTTTAGATTCCATATGTTTGTATATTCTGGGGAAATTGGTCAGAGAGGTTCCGTTTCCAATTGCTGAGTAGATACATTGAACTGGTCTGGAGCCGTGGGGCTCGTGTGGTTTTGTGTAAATAGTAGAATAGGTGAGAGAAACTGAAAGACTGCTTGTGGTGGCTCAGCTGCTGATGTTTGGCCACGTATAGAAAGCCTCATGTATAGATTGCTATAATCCAACATGTGTCTCTACATTTTCATCTTCACCGCAGACGAAATTGTACCTCAGCAAATTAGTGTCCCATTTTGTCATTTAAAAGTTTCAACCTATTTCAGATTTCCCTAGCGCTGTGTTTGCTTGAAGAATACCCTAAAGGTCACTTTACATCATGGGATTTTTGCAGTAATTTCCACACAGCTGTGTAGGTTTTGTACAGTGCTAGCAGTGACATGACTGCACATCGATATTATTCCAGTTCAGCATGCTTTTCTCAAATCTCATACCCTGAAGATTACAGTTGCATGATCGAAACCATCTTCCCAAAGTCTGAGATGTTAACATTTGATGGTGTGCTACTTCCATCCGAGTAGTATAGCAAATTTAGATGTATTTATCATACGTTTTTGCAACGAGTCATAATCTACCACATTACGTGTCCTTTTGAGTATTCATTTTGTGTGCTGTTTTTATTGTTTTTTTCAAAACCTTTATATCTAAATCAAATATGTTACATGTTATTTGATATATATATATATATATATATATATATATATATTTTTTTTTTTTTTTTTTTTTTTTTTTTTTTTTTTTTTTTTCCTGAGAGTTTCTTTTCGATGCCCTGCTCCATTTTGTGTCATTGTTTGGTCTCCAAATTTGCAAATTCTTCTCCGACTGCACTGACATAAAATCAAGACCAGACATGATGACAAACCTGTTGTTCTTTCCTAATGTATTTCCAAATACAATCTTATAAAACGCTTGACCTCTTACACTGACGGTCTCCATAAGCACTGGTTAGTCTCAATAAACCCACTTTGCTCAGTATATACATACTAAATGCACTGTTTTGGGCACTTACCACAATATATAACCAATTGATTTGTACAATTTTTCATGATTATCTCTGATGTGAGCAGTTTGCCACTGTTATTTGTTCGTTTGTTTGTTTTTATATATAATATTGTGATATTATTTGTCACAGAGCAGACTAGTGTACTGTATATTTTCATGAACTCCTCAAGCATTATTAACAGTAAGTACATCAATGTTATTTTTCCTGATATGTATTATTTAGAGAATAAACACTGGTTACTGAAATGTAATTGTACATTTGTGTTTAATTGCTTTGTGAAACCTGATGCAGGTCCTTTTTTTGGAAAACCCAAAACAATCTCAAGACCAATTTGTAAGTATTTTAGGAATTTGTGCTTATTCGTACAAATTCGTACAACCTCACTCGTACAATTTTGTGCGATTTCTCTAAACCCCAGTGACGGGTAAGTTTAGGGGCGGGTTTAGGTGTAGGTCATTGTTACAAATTTCTTACGAATTGGCAAATCGAAAAATACGCAAAAATCATATGAAAGCTAGGTCGTACGAATTAGCCACCTCATAAAATATGTACGAATTGCCATTGCTCATAAAACTGCTTCTACCAGTCCATTTTCCGTACTCTGATTTGGGATATTGTAGTCTTGCATGCTATTTATTTAATTAGGTCCGTTAATGCTTTAGATACAGAGAGTTTTTACATTGCGCTGGAATTAACAGTCAAACTGCAACGCATCCTTTTCCATTGGCCGTTGTAAGTCGGTTAAACAGATTTGCCCTGGCCACATCAGCCGACCGTGTTTGTGTTTTCCTGCGATCGGAGGCCACTCTGAGTAGGCAGTAAAATTGGCTTGAGCGAGACAACTGTGGCTTTGTGGCTTTAAGAGCAGCCAGTTTAGTCCCAGCCTCACGAGGTCACCCAGAGGACCGACTGCAGCTGAGAAGACGGCAGAAATCAGAGCGGGTGTCCCTCTTTCACTGAGGGATTTTCCCCCGGCTTCCACAAGAGAGGAAAAACTGAAAAGCAAATCAGTTTTGGAAATGCACTTGACCTCAGGCAATGGTGGCTGGTGAAAGAAAATGCAACTGCTAAAGACTGGTGGTGAAAATGCAAGAGCTTTAAACAAGCCTACAGGAAATGAGAATAAATAGCTGTTTCTTTATTTGTATCAGGATGTTTATTTACTTGGAAACTTATGAAGACCATATGCATGTAGTCAACATTATGACTGCTGGCTAGAGAGCCCTTATTTAATTTTAGACTAGCCAGAAATGTTTTTGATATTTTTATTAATGTAAATAAATAAAAAATTCTCAATGAAAATACATTTATGTGTAGTTGAGAGATGAATTACCAATCAAACTCATCCTTAATCAGATATGTTCAGTAGTTCCGAAGAATATTTCAAACACATTATTAGTTGCTATTTATTAAATATTTTTATATTTGGTGTTGCTGTTGTTATATGAAGGCTTTTTTAACTGGTGGTTTCTTCATATATATTTTTTTTAAATGTATATTAATTTACCCATGCTTCAGACCTAATATTAAAATATGAAAACTGCTAGATATAAATAAAAATAAAACATACATTATTATATTTTTTAACTAATGGGCTAATATTAATTGAATCAGAGTGCAATAAATTACTGAAATATTAATTGTGTACTTTCATTTGTTTTTTCCATTTCCTCCATATTGACATTTAAGCTGCTGAGAGAAAGTGAGCTTTATGAACAGCATATTAGATGCTTTTGAAACTTACACTACATGTAAACAGTAATGATTTCAGGCTGCCTTTTAAAGGGGTTGCATGATGCAATTTCAAAGCAAGGTTATTATAGTTTTGCATTTTTGAATTCGTTTTTATTTTATTATCGTTTTCAAATTTGCTATGAATTTTAGTTTAGTTTTAGTTTGTTTCATTAATGGTTTTCT
>JAUMHQ010000053.1:16582088-16593171 GCA_032361165.1 Enteromius paludinosus
TCTGTGTTGTGTTGGAATTTGACAGTTTTTCAGTCGTCTTTTGCAAACACTTGATTTATATAAGAAGTAGGAAATGAGTGTTTGAGACTCACAGTATGGTATGTCCATGTACTGAACTGTTATTATTCAACCATGCCAAGGTAAATTCAGCTTTCCATTATATGGCCACTTTAAATAAATCGCTCTACACATACTGTATATATTTGAAGCTGTCCTTTAGTATTCATTTACAAACTTGGACGCCACACATGGATAATAACTGACCATGAACAGAAAATAGAGCTGATTTGCTGCATTTTTTATACATTAATGTGGCGTATTGCTGTTTTTTGCACAATTAATATTTCGAGTGTTTTGTATAACGCAACCATTATTGAAAATGTACCGAGTAAAATATTACTGTTACTTGAATAGTAATGCCTTACACTACTGCGTTACAGCTAGAAGTAATTTATTACTGTAATATATTACTTTTGTAACGCATTACTCCCAACACTGTTTTTAGAGCAGGTGGCACGTGACCAGATTGTAGAGACTGATTTACTACTTTGGTGATAAGGGGGCTGATGACAGAGGTGTTTGCTTTTATCAAAGCTGTGGGGAAAGGGTCAAGTGCGCAGGATGTTGGTCTAATCAGCTTGATGGTACCCGCTTCTCTCCAAGCTACCACTCCCCAGCTTCCCCTGCCAAGGATTACGTCTCACTCACTCTCGTTTGGACAGCCAGCTTGTCGCCTTTGCTCTTTCCTTCTCTCCTATCTGCCCGCATGCCGCTTATCCCTCCCGTCCTCATAACTGAGGCTCTCGCCACCCGCCTCCGCAGAGGCAGCCCCACCTCTAAAGAGGTCTTTTCAATCCTATCCACCTCCTCTAAGGCCAGCCCGCTCAGAGGTGTCCTTCCTCTCTCCGTACAGAGGTTCTCCTATCCACCTCTGTTGGGGCTTTCTTTCTCCTCTCCCTTCCCGCCTTACCTCAGCCAAGGTCTTTTGCTCTGTCCTATCAGCCTTCTAAGGCAGCCCACGCCAGGCTCCTTCTCTACACCTGGGCAGAGGCTTCCCCCCTCCACCCCGCCAACCACTTCAGCTGAGGTCTTTCTCTATCCTATCGCCTCCTCAGAGGCAGCTCGCACAGGGAGCCGGCAGCTCCCTTGCTGAGGCTTCCACTTTTCTCCCCGCCTCCGTAGAGGCTCCCCGCCACCCACCTCAGCCGAGGTCTTTCTTTCTATTCAAAGGCAAGTCTGCGCAAGGATCCTCCCCTATCCTCCTTGCTACTAGGGCTCGGGGGTTCACCGAACTCCTGGCTCACCCCCGACAGCTCGCCAAACATGCTATTATTATCATTGAGGAAGCGCAAACTCGTGAAATGATTTTAGCGAATGGTTGCAACATAACAAAAAGAGTGAAAAATTTAAGGGGGTCTGAATACTTTCACTGTACTTTACAATTTTAAACATAAATTTTTTTTTGTTTGTTTTGTTTTTTACAAAAAACCCATCATTCAGCTTCAGATAACATGTGATAACACCTAGAACTACTACTAGATACAGATACTAGATTAAATACTAGATATTAGATACAGATTAAATGTTAATATTGAATTGAAAATAGTTAGGCTACTTTAAAATTGGGGCTCAGGGTTCACTGAACTCCTGGCTCCTGACATGTTCACTATTAACTAAAAATTTTCCCTCAATAAACACTTATTTGTACTTATTGATAGGTTATTGCTAGTGTAGTGATTGTAGTAGTTATGTTATGTACAGGGGAAGGGTATAGGGATTTAAAATATGAAGATAAAATATAAGAAGGTATTCATGTTTTAAAATTAATGTGAAAAGTTAAAAATAAAACATATAAGGGTAAAAAAACAAATTCCGCCCCGGTGTATAGATAATTCCTTTCAAATTACCCTTGGACATCTAGTGTACCTCCTCCAGGGAACACACATGCATGGGTTCCTTCTCTGGGAGAGACTCAAGCATAAGTGCTTCTTTCAGATAATTGACAGGTTGGTATTCTCCCTGTCTTTGCCTTACTATTTAGGGACCTGCAAGGTTCTGCTGCCTCCACTGTGTCTTTTTGAAGGTAGGCTACAAGAAGAGACAGGCTTTGTTGGGTCCCAGTGGGTACAGATGCTTGAGGGGAATATTCAGGCATGGGCAGTTCTTGTGAGGAACACTCTGACAAGTGATTTCTCTGAGGGTTTGTCAGGCAAGAGTGTTCTTTTTTTTCAGGTTTTCTTGAAACATTCAGTCACAGATATTTTCTAAGAGGAACACCCAAGCACAAGTGATTTCTGTGGGGTCTTGACAGGCAAGCATGTTCTCTGTCTCAAGAAGACTTGATATTATGAAGCTGGTGCTTCTTTGCAGAAGAGACAGGTATGGGCATTCCCAGGGTGAACATCTTGGGCTGGGGTGCTTCATGTGGGGAGCTAGAGGCCATGGATGTTTGATCAAGGTTAGATGCTCCCTTAGAGGAACCTTCAGTAGTGTTCATGAGTGTTTCTGCTGGAGATAACTCAAACACAGTTTCTCCCTGTGGGGTATCAGCTAGCATATATACTCCCTGCAGTGATCCTGTGGAAAATGGTGTTTCCTGAGAGGGACACTCAAGCACAGGTGCTTCCTGTGGGGAACACTTAGGCACACGTGAGCGCTGTGGGGGCTTAACAGGTTTGGGTGCCCTCTGTCTCAAGGAGGCTTGAGGCTTATACTCCCGGCACTCCTGGAACAGTCATGAACGCTGTGATCACCCTTTCTGATTGTGAGGGTTCCTTGTGGAAAAGGCAGGTACAGGTAATCCTAATGTGAACAATCTGGCCATGGGAGCTCTCTGGCATGAATTTTCTCTTCAGGAAACAGTCATCAGTTATGGGTGCTCCCTAAATGAAACCACCTACCATTGTTGCTCCCTTTTTTAGGATGCTATATGTTCAGGATAATTTTGTAAAATTCCATTTTGCAAAATTTTGCTTTTGCAGTTTAATGTAAAATTGATTTAAAATTAGCTGGTGTTTGTTGGATGTCTGAAACTTGTTTTTTTGTGGAACTTTTTATGTTTATACAAATATTTATGCTCCAAATAAAAAAAGTAGAAAAAAATATTATTTTCCTGCTTAGTGCATTTTCTGTCATGAAAAGTCATGAGAAGATTTGGAAGAAACTTTATATGAAAAGCATACTTAAAATCACTTGCTGTCCAAAATATGATTTTATTTAGGCCATATAGATACTTAAAAAAATGCTAATTGTTTGATATTTTGCAGGTTGCATAATTGAGTCATTAAGTGGCGACAAGTGGTTTTAGTTTTGGGAGTAATTTCTTTCTGTATGTATTACTTTAGAGATTTGTAATGTTTGCCTGATTCTCCTTTGATTTCATTATAGTTGGAGGAGCACATACAGACTAAGTAACTGGCAATACTTCTAATACCTAATTTAGAACTATTTTGTCCATAATATTTCAAATGTGCCTGTTTCCTACACAAATATGTCTATATTTTCTATACCACAGACAAAGGAGGGGTTAGAAATCGGCAGGTTTTTTTTGCAGGTTTGCTTTCCCAGTACTTGGGCTGAGTCCATTCCCCTGAGAGCACTCTGGCAGCATGTGCTGCCAAAAAAGCTCTTGAATGCTGCCTGACTGTCACTCTTATCTGCATCATGACATCACACAATAGACGAAATATGACTGTGCGGATCTGAGGTCAGCTGGTTTAAGATTTAGCAGAGAAGTGAGCTGCTGCTGCACCAGTTCTGTTACTCCGTAATAAAGCAACGAAAGACTGGCTGGGTAATATTTGGATCAGGTGACTCACTCAAGTAGGGCATTGGGTCAGAGCCAGTGCAAAACATAGTTTTGTGTACTCACGCATGCTGTCAGTATCAGAGGTGCGATACACAGCTGTTTAGAATTATCATGAAATTTTGTTTGGGAGAGAAGAATGTTCTGGAAAGCAGGAAATTCTTGTTTTGCTTCTCATTAGAAATCTCATGGTTATCCTGTTATAAGAAAGCAAGAGGTGATACGTACTAATTGTAAGTGTAGATTCAAACACCGAAGCTGATTATTTACTGTATGTACTGGACACATGGGAAAAAGAAGAGTAAATTTGTGCTACTTTCACATTTTTGATGACTGTATTTATTACCAGGTGTTATTCAAACTCAGTATACTGTACATATTCCAGCAAAACAATATATGTTTTTGTGGATAGGTACCTTAAGTCAAATTCCCTTTTTTCCCACATAGCCTTGAATACTGACCCTTGTTGGGTAAGAGCCATCATTATTCTGGTGGCCTGTCATGATCTTTAAAGTGTCATGAACATATCATGTGTAACATTCTTGTCTGTTTTAGTTCTGTTCTAGTCTGTTTATTCTGTGTTTTTGTATTCTTAGTTTGGTTTCATTTTCATTACTTCCTGTGTTTTGGTTTCGTTTTTGTATCCCTTCCTGTTTGCCCATATTTGGTTGTTCCTGTCCTAATGTGATTATGAGTTGATTGAGCCCCACCTGTTGTCCACACCTGCATTGTGTTTAGTTCATTTGCCCTTTTGTGTTTTGTTTGTTGAATTAAAAGAAAGATAATTATTTTACTCCACGTCTCCAGCGCTCCTTGTCTCTCCAAGAACACCAGACGTTACATCATGTCTTCAAATGAAATATGCGTGAATTACAGCGCTATACGTCTGATCATGGACGCCATGAATTATTGTGATACACAACAAACATTGATATATATAGGCAGAAAAATTTGAGTAAACAATAAGTGACTGCCTTTATTCTTTCTGTTTTAAATATATTTTAATATTAATTTGTCTGTATAATAAGTGTGTTTATTGGTTGTTTTCTCCCCTCTTCCCACCCTCTACACAAGGGGTGTACCGATCCGATATTAGAATTGGATATCGGCCGCGATATTGAAAAAAATAGCTTTTTTAGTTTTCGCAGCCAGTTACTGTAAATATAGTTCGTAGCATCGCAGCAGATCCTACATCATTCATTCGTTCTGCTGCTGTTTTATTTTGAATTCATGCAGGACTTTGCACGTAATATGTTTATAATGTTTGGTAACTTTTTTGATTACTAGTGTATGTTTGACCAATACACTTTTGTTTCTACTACTACACTTAATTTATTTAAGTTTATTTTAAGAAGTTTGATCACATTCTATTTTCGATTAGAATGCACAATTGTTCTGTAACCCTTTCAGCGGTGAGTTTAAAATATTCCAGCGGTCCCCCCAGAGCGAGTTCTTTTTTAGGCGACAGTTATTTAGAACTTTCACCTTTACTGTTTCCATTGCGACGCGTCTTGCTTGTCACGTGATGCACCGAGAGTGAAATACCGCTTTGAGATAGATGAATCGCTTTTATTTCGTTTTCCTTTTTTTTATTTCAAATATTCACAAACCGTGTCATGAACAGTCTGGTATTCCGATTCACAAATCTATGTAAATAAGTGTGTTTCGTCGTTTAAACACCTTTATAAATGATCTTTATCATGATCTGTAACATGAGATGGGCGCCGCCATGTTTGTTCGCGCTGCAGTTCAGAGAGTCCCGTCAGTCCGATTTATGTGCTATAAATCCATCAATTTCTCACGAAATACTTGCGAGTAAGTGGCTGGTGAACTGAGTCAAGAATAGAGTGAACTTTATAGCTACTTACACTATTTTTATCTGATATGAATAAAACACATCGGCAAATTAAATTTGAATGGGTTGTTATTATTGCTTCCTTTGACATCTTTGCGTATTTTACAAGCTCTAAGTGTATTATTTCGCTAGTGCTTATGTGTATTTAAATGTCAGAAACCTAAAATATGCATTATGTGGTTAAGAACACTGTATAGTTGTGATAATATGACAGGAACAGTGCACGTCTCTCTCACGCTCAGCGCCAGCAAACGCGCGAAAGCTCAGTTTGAATTTGGCAGCTATGCGACGTCACCGAACGTTCTAAATCCCATATGAATGACTGTACTCCCAGGGGCAGGGAACGATAAATCCCATATGTGGGATCGTACTACTCAAAAGGTTAAATAACGAATAAATAAGTATTCAATACATTACATCTGTTTTGTCTTAGTTAGGAAAGTAATGTTTAGTTAGGAAAGTTTGGTGCCTTTAGTTTCTTCTACATGGTGGAAGGAAGGTATAAGGTGGAAGGTATGCAGTTTACGATATTAATTCAACAATGGCATCGGATCGGTATCGGGTATCTACAGATATACAAAGCCCAGGCATCGGTATCGGGACTGAAAAAGTCGGATCGGTGCATCACTACTCTACACTCCCAGTTTCCAGTTTTACATGCCCATTTTTTTAGATTTAAGGTTTGAACGACCAGTGCTGGTTTCTGGATGAAATATTAACTACCACACAAATTCACTCCTTTCAGATTTGCTGTCAATAACATATTTTTGGTATTTAGTATGACCAAAAAATGATCTACCATTTAATTAAGATATTTCTATATAACAACCACAGATCAGTATGTAGTTTATGATATAAATTTGTGAAGCAACTCTAGATGGAGCAGGCTGATGGGTCCTTAACACAAACTGATGATATTCACAGCGTTAAATACTTGGTACCAGCTGATTGGTTCATGTTGGATGCCAACAGGCTTGCTGCTTTACATTTAAATACCTGGCTAGCATTCACTAGAGCATTTTGCAGCACGCAGCACAAAGTTCCTTTGAAACCCTTTTGAAAGTTCTGCTAAAATCTTCTTCTGGCTATTGTAAAGCTATTTGTGCAGCAGCTGTATGTCTTAAATGTTCACAGAACCGCATCGGCACGTGTACTGGCAGTTTATGAATTGGCAGGCAATTATTTTCAGTAATAATACATAATTATTTTATTACCAAATCCACATACTAAAATGATTAGCTACTGAATGACTTCTATAGCTTCTAAAAATGAAATAAATGATATTTTAAAATGGATTAAAATAGAAGACATTGATTTTAAATTGTATTAATATTTCACAATAATATTGTTTTAACCGCTACACACAAAAAAACTGCTCAAAACATTACCTAGGCCTACCGCAATAGTAAATATATCAACTTATCGCACAATATGTACATGACCACAGTAATTTTTGTTGATGCAGTGTATTGCTCATTATATAAAAACACATTAACATTAAAACAAAAATGTTTTTTTGCATTCCACTTGTCTTTTGCAGTTTCTTGTACATAATGTGGTGTAGTCATCAGGTGCTAGTCCAACATCCTTCTACAAAAAAGCTTCATCTGCAGATGTGGCCTTGTTTAGGGAAATGTGTTAAATGTTTGTTGTCAATTAAATTGTGTGTAGGTCTTCTGGAATTATAATTTAAGTAGCAATTATTTATGGGGCAATATATCATACAACAAAAAAAGGTACAGGTAAAAGACATCAACATAAAAGCATCCTATAACCACAGCAGCTAAATTGTTTTGCATTTTAAGCAATGGGTGTTTGTTTGTTATTTGCCTGTTGTTCTTGCTCTCTCTGCTTACACCAAAAGCCCTGTAAATATTTCAGTAAAACTCATATTTGGAGCCTGCTGCCTTACCATATGACTTGTGTACCGCCTTTGGTCTCCTGCCCTTCTTAAGCTTGCAAATCTGCTGTGGAGTCAGCCTAAAATGACCTTTGGAGGCACCGGTGATGTGCCAGCATGGTCTATTAGATTGTTTTTATGTTTTTTTGCCTCATATGTTCTTTGGAAGCTGCCCTTACCGTTAATAATATAAAACCCACACTGTGGAATACACCATTAACATTTATTTTCCTTGGCTCTTCTCCGGACTCAGGTTAGAGACTGAGGAAATACAAACCAGCCTCCGTTTTTTCAGAAAAGAGGTTAAGCTGTCTATAATTGTCCATATTTTTCTAATCAGTTCATGGCACTGTTTGAAGGAGAGTGACTTAAGAATACTTTGGGGGTGAATGATGCAAAATGAAAACTTTGGGGTATTTCAAACATTGGCAGAGGCTTTTGAGAGTGAAGTATTTACAGCGGGAAAAGTGAAAGACATAATAGGAAACATTTGAGGCAGTGAAAGAAGGCAGGCAAATATGGCAAAAAGAACTGAATGATTCTGCTGTACACAGGATCTGAAGGGCCGCCCATGTGTTTAAATGATTAAATGATAGTTTAGAATTGACCAGGTTGATTCTCGTATGCTTCTCGGTGATATTAAGTGAATTAAATAACAGGCTAATGACTTTGGTTACACATTGTAATCTTTACTCTAAACGTTTCTCTTTGTGGGCTGTGAATCAGTGTCGTCAGCAGCAGTAGATCACTGTCAAACATAATATGAGTCCTGACCCGCTGATTTGGACAGCAGCCAAATAACCCCAAAATGATCTATTGATTGACTTTTTTCTGGATGATGGAGTATTGAAATGATGGCGCAAACCCTGTTCTCTTGGAGCTCAGTGTTGACACTAACAGTCTGTCCTGTTTCTCTTTAATTCTAGTAAGAGAAATATTTATTAGACTATATCAATTCGTCTTCAGCCCAGGATTCCTCAAATTCGATCTAATGACATCTAGTAAGACAAGGGGTGTTTCCCTAGCTGTGGAGATTGACTAATGAATGTGTTTTCTATCAGCTGTGTAGCATTCTATTTAAGGCGATTTCAGACCAACCAGTTCGGTCAAACAGGTTTGTAAAATGGATCTGAAATCATTTTAGAAATCAAGTCAGAAAATCAAGTGGACACTAGAGGAAGTGGATATTTACCATATATGTAGGAATAAAGTTTCAAATATCCAGTTTGTCAGCGATTAAATGTTTTGGGCACAGCTTATAAGGGACTGTACTGCAGGTAGGCTATTTATTTATATGCTCTCCATACTCCCATCAAAATATGGGGACAGTGATAGGGGGGCCTGAGATAGTTAATGTTACTGATGGCTAGAAATGCTCCTGTAGCTACGTGATTAGCCTATCCACCTTTTTCCGCCATTTGTACATTTTTATGGGTAGCTTCCGGTCTCATCCGCGTCCAGCTATTTTTAGCTATTAAACGTTTGATTTGCTGCTTGATACTGAAAAAATTGGTGTGTCTTATCATGTTACTTTAACTTAATCTTAATTATGAACACAGTGGTTTGTATTGTAAACAGTTTTACCATTTACTGCAAGTTGGTACTCTCTTCATTATTTACCTATAACGTCTAACGAACCGGCGTCCCCCATAGGCTTACCTCAGCGTTCAGAAAAAAGGTGGATACCTGAGCACAAAAGAACAGTGAACGGAGAAAGCAAGTGAGAGCGACAAAAATAAAAAAAGGCTGGGTGCCTTTAAGAGATGAAGACTCCTGGCTCATCGCCCGTTCTCCAATCTGCTGATGATGAGGCCTGTGATGAGGAAGGAACCGGGATCCATTTTTAGCGATGAGTTCATCCTTTACAGCAGGAAAAAAAGAGAAAGAGTGCAGCCATAAAAAGTGCAGTCCGTGTGCTCCTGCCGGCACCTGACAGCACGTCGCATCTGCACTTATCTGAATTTAGCCATCAATCAAGAGTGAACACATACTGCGCAAGAAGACGTTAATTAAAATAATGACGGGCCTTAGGGAACAGTGAGGAATGCTGAAAGTTTAATGCGTTTCTGAATGTGGACCTCTCCCAGAAGGGTCTACACGTCGCCTGTTGCATTTCTGAAAGAAAAAAAACGAATCCTCGTTTAGACAGTGAGCTACACTTAATTCAATAAAGCTGCAAGAAGCAACTATCAGGGTCCAAATAAGGCCCACTTAAGCCCAAATGCGAAGTATTGTTCATATTCTAAAGCTGTTGTCTTTTTTTACCCGCACTTATTGCTTAAACAATTTTTTTAGTCGCAATTGTGTTATTTCTTGTTGTCCACTGTTATAGCGCCGCCCTCTGTTCAAATGAGATGAAACCTTTATTTTTTTCAGACTGTCCTTTTTTTCTCACCTCTCTGGGAAATGATTACAAATCGACTTATACATACATGCACCAGATTCCATTACTGATACTTTTTAATCATCCATTGTTACAAAATAAGCCACACCCAACATTATTTATTGGTGTTTGGCAGTCATGTTGAATTAAAAGTTCGGTATGTGTTCATGACCGTTTTTACAGGCACTCCAGACTTAATGGGTGCCAAAGTTTGGTGCAGATCTTGCAAATCAGATCTGGTGGTGGGGGGATAAATAATATTAATAATCCAATATGGCAGAAACTTTATAAGTGAAGGTATGCGGGATGTCTAGATCATGAGCCATCTCAGCACATAAAAAAAAAAAACATTTGGTCTAAATTTCACATTTATGTGTACATATCGCTTTAAGGCATAACGAAATGTATAATAATAATAATAATAATAAATCCAAACAAAAACAAAACACTTCATGTTTATCCTCCAAAACATATAGGTTTGTAAATTTCTGCATGCTTCATTTGCTGTGAAAACAAACGTTCCAGATCAAAGAACAAACACACACCCCAGACTCATTTCATACTGAAAATCTCGTTATTACAGGTGTAGCACTGCTCTTTTCTAAGAAAGTCAAGGCTTTATTGATGTTTGCGTGTAAGCCACTGTTGAAGCAGGCCGTTTATTCCTGTCCTCACATTCCCCTCTCCCACCCCTCAAACGCACAGAACTGCAAAAACATATCCCCATCATTTCCCTACCATCCCTCTATCTGTCCAACTGTAGACTGTTGGGTCAGGCGGTACGGCTCTTTAAGAACAGCTGAACAGTATGATTGTAGCACCATCT
Source organism: Enteromius paludinosus (assembly GCA_032361165.1). Taxonomy (NCBI): domain Eukaryota; kingdom Metazoa; phylum Chordata; class Actinopteri; order Cypriniformes; family Cyprinidae; genus Enteromius; species Enteromius paludinosus. Next base: position 16,592,858 of record JAUMHQ010000053.1, read on the forward strand.
ATGGGTGTGAAGGAAAGCATTCTGAAGATCTCGAATCTCTAAATCAGCAACGCTGAAAAAACAATCATTTCATTTACTACATTTTTTTTTTTAAGTAAATCGGTTTGTTTTAGCTACATTTAAATAAGCAAATGTTGCTGAGCAACTTTCAACATGTTTTTTTTTTTTTTTTTTTTTAAATGTAGCTAAAATAAACAGTTCACAACCATTAAAAAACATTAAGTATTTTTTTCAGTCAATTTAAAGGGATAGTTCACCCAAAAATGAAAATTTGATGTTTATTTGCTTACCCCCAGCGCATCCAAGATGTAGGT
>JAUMHQ010000053.1:16603109-16619610 GCA_032361165.1 Enteromius paludinosus
AGATAGATAGATAGATAGATAGATAGATAGATAGATAGATAGATGTTCACTGTAATAGTGTAACTATTTCTAATATGCTATGGATGATTACTAACGTTCATATACACATGGATCATACCGTGTTTTAAGCTACTAGTGATATTCCAATGACATGGGTACATTTTCTGTGCCAATGTGTATTGTTCTGTAAATAAACAGCGTTCAGCTTTCCAAATCGTGTGTAATTGATTGTTGTTCTGTCGAACAGTGTTGTTTCTGTCAACAGAGGTGAAGTTGAAATCTTCCCAGTTTTATGGTGTAATCATGAACTTGTGGCTTGAGCGCTTCGGTGATCAGAGACGAGCGGCTGAACCTCGACACCCCTTCAGTTCCTCACAATGGGCAGGCTTAAAGAACCATTGTGCTGCTTGAGATTACAAGCTGTTTTACTTAGCCCGAAAAACTGCAGCATTTCAGGGTGCAGAATTATGAAATAAATGACCATTTACGATTAATTCCATGTTCGGTCATTGCTTACAAGTAACGTTAAAAACCAACTACCATAACTTTAAACTGGCGCCAACTTATATTACAGTGCTGCATATTTATAGGAATCTGGGAACTTTTAGTTAACTGTATTTAGGGGTTTCAGTAGGCGTTTCCAAACGTACCCCCGAACATATTCCACATCCGGATGTCGTTTGCACTTACCTTTCTCCAATATCCAAATTTTGCGAGTGTTGTCTTCTATAATCCATCTTCTTTGCAAATACAAATTCCCAGCTATTATGTTTATTTTTACCAGCTCTGAGTGGGACATTCAAACTGCAGAAACTCCCCCCATCCCGCTCTGAAGAGGAAGTGTGTGTGTGTGTGTGTGTGTGTGTGTGTGTGGTGCGCCGCAGACACGCGCTGATGGATCTCTAGACCAATCCGAGAGCTGCATTTGAAACGCACGGAGTTTGACTGCATTTTAACAAATGTCTAACTCAAGGGGACTCCAAAAGTATTTGCCCCAAGGGCTGTTCTTTGCACAGTAGTTTTATTCCTTCTTTTACAACATTTTTGCTGAGTTCCAGTCATCCAAAAATATTTGTGTTTACTTTTTTCAGTGTATGCAATTGTTTTAGCTCCAAGTTTTACAAGTGTGACTTGTTTTCCTTCAGACTAGGTTATGTTTTTTTTTTTTTTAAGTGAGGCACAGTAGTGTCTTTAACCACCACTGAAGACGTTATAGTTGCCAGGTGTCCAGAAAGAATTTGACTTTTTTTCATTTTCCTTCTGGACTCTTTGCCAAGTACACAGTAGGCTAATGTATGGCACTCTGGAACATTTTTTGTTGTTCTTTCTTTAGTTTCTAACTTTTAATCTCCATTTTATCTTATCTATCATTTCTGTCTTTTAATCACATTTTAGATGTCACAATTTGACTTTATTTCCTTTTTAAACTTTTTTATTTATACTCTGAAGTGCAACACAATTAAACAGTAAAATCTTTTCGTTACCTAAAAATGGTCTGATATATTAGGCCACACTGGAGACAAGTCATAATATTGCCATTGTGGGCTTTTTGCTGTAATAGTTGTTGTTCAGCTGTAATAGATGTAATAGTTGTTGTTCAGCTATTAACAGTTCACATTTAAGTAACACCTCAAAAAAGGCAAAACAAAAGATGGCCTTGTCGTTAAACAAGAATGATAGGACACACGGGATGTGGTCCATTATAATGTGAAAGCACCCATTTGTGTTACAGTGTGAACACTTCTGACCATCAGCACAACAGTAACTAGTCAGAAAGATCTTGACTTGGGAATGATTCTTTTAAAAGTCTTAACATGTTCTTAAAATGTTTTAGTAAAAAAAATGCAATGTCTACTTTAATTTAGAAACTTTTAATAGCAACATTTTTTTATAGCAAAAATGTTTTAAAAGCAAAATTACATTGTATTACGAAGGTGAGGTTTTTTATTGCTAATCCAAATTTAAAAGGTGGAGAACAATTTATTGTATGTAAAAATAGTTTTGTATTGTAAGCTTTGCAGTATTAAAATATCACATTTTTGTGGTACCGCAGAAGAAACTGTCAAAATTGTTAAAAACTAAACAAAAAGAACAACAAAATGTGCCAAGCAAGTAAAGAACACAGTTTTGGATGCAAAAAACAAATCATGACTTCAATTGACATACACTGTGCTTGGCTAACTTGGCTGGTATTAGCCTATGTACTTACAGGAAAGATCAAGTTTTTACTGTCATGTACGGCACACCTCCTCCCTCATGCCAAAGCACTTTTGCTGTATTTCTGTTGATGAAACAACCGCATTATGTATTGCTGACCCACTTAACATAAACAAAGCCATATTGTGAGTCAAGGACAACAGCATTATACACCTCCATCCGTTGATGTCCAGTATGGCAGAAGTGTCCCTGATTAGCAATTCCAATCAGTGTAGTTAAATGCAGATCAAAATGCTGTAAATAACATTGTGAAACAGCCAAAAGGGGGTTGAAAATAACTAAAATTACCAAAGAAAATCTCTAAATTTGTTTTTTCACATATTTGTTCTCCCTATTATGTGACATATTTTCAAAAGCCATCTGGTCTTTAAAAACAGCCAGGAAATCTGTAGTTTACAAAGTTATCTGTAGTCTACATCAACTGCGCTGGGTATTCATGGGTAATTAGGGAATTCCCATAAACATCTAATTTCCTCAGCTAAAGCCGATGAACTGCTTTTAAACCTCTTGTCAGTTGTGCTCAGCAGATATCCATTCATAAAGCAGTTTTATATATGCATTGCAACTATTTCAAATAATCCTGAAAAAAATGTATTAGGTTTTTTTGAGCACAAAATTTACATATTACAATGATTTTTTAAAAAAGTACAAATATTAATGTTATTTTAAATTGTAATAATATTTCACAATACTATTGTTTTTAATTTGCTTTTGATTCAAAACAAAACAATTTCTAACCCCTAACTTTTAAATGATACACTTTATTTATTAAGAATTTAAGTTGTTTGATTACACAGCTTTGGGGAATACTCACTTCTGACTGGTCAGTCGCCACATACCAAGGTTTGTTATGTAAGGGATAATGTACAGCAGGTTGTTATCTCAGAATAAAGCCCGATATGCTTATCGGCAGCCTGACACAAAAAAATGCTTAACTCGTGGTATAATTACGAACGGTCAAGAAGATGCGAATAACAATTATTTCACTCCGCTGTCGCTGATAGTTTGGCTCCATCCTGTGGCTTAAACATGCTTAACTGCGAGTTAAAATGGAGGACATTAATTTCAACATGTACAGGAAAAGCAAAAGTAGTGGATTTCAGCAGTGGATAGAAGATGACTCGACTGACTCTCCGGTTAAAATAATGTTTTATTATTGTATTATGTTAATTATTTATTGTTTTATTATTTACATTTGGGGAAAGAAGCAGTGTAATAAGCGGGGTAATGTTCCCTTCAGGCTTATACAACAGATAATGTCTGTTAAGGAGGGAACAGAGACGTTACATATGGGAACTCGCAAGAGAGACCAATCGCCTTTGAGCTTTTAAGAAAATGCAAATGAACATTGGCATGCACTGATGCATCCAGGTGCACCTTGTCACTACGTGAGTATAAGAGAGTACAGATGCAGTGCACCTTCAGGTTTTCACTGAGGAGCCGACTCGGCGTCAGCGTGACCGTAGGTCATTGCAAGGGGGTGTAACGTCTCCGTTCCCTATGTAACCTAGACGTTCCCCTTCAGTCGAGTCACTCCTACGTTACATATGGGAACAGACCCAGTGGAAAAGGCCACAACCCTGAGGCCGTGTTACGCAGAGTCTGCATCTAGTTCTGACTGCGGGGCAGGAGGACTCAGGTTCGCCTTTCTGGGGAACATTTGAGAGATAGCATACAGATCCCGTGGGAATAGCGCAGCAAGCCGAGACCAGCCAGCCTCCCGCTCACCTGATGTCTAGTTGAAGACGGGATGACACAGCCTCTATGCTGAGGTCATAGAACCTCACGAAGGTGTTGGGTGTCACCCAGCCTGCAGCCCTACAGATATTTGCTAGGGAGGCGTCGTGAGCCAACGCAAAGGAGGAAGCAATGAGAGCTCCGTGTGGAGTGGGCTCTCAGTCCTAAGGGGCACGGCTGTCCCTGGTACAAATAAGCCAGGGAGATGACGTCAACCTCTGTTTGGAGACAGCATTCCCTTTCTGCTGTCCACCATAGCAGACAAGGAGCTGCTGTGAGCGTCTGAAGCTTCGAGTGCGGTCAACGTAGAGGCGCAATGCGTGTACGGGACACAACAACTCTAAGGCTGGGTCTGCCTTTTCCTGGGGCAGAGCTTGCAGGTTCACTACCTGATCGCGGAAGGGCATGGTAGGAACCTTGGGCATGTAGCCGGGCCGGGGTCTCAGGATAACATGAGAACCAGCCGGACCAAACTCTAGGCATGCTTCGTCTACAGAGAAAGCTTGTAGGTCCCCTACCCTCTTGATGGAGGCCAAAGGGTTCCAAAGATTGGAGCGCAGGTGCCAAGTCGTGCCCAACCCCTGAGAAAGGAGGTCCTTCCTCATGGGGATTTTCCAGGGAGGGGCTGCCGCGAAGAGCACTAGGCTGGCAAACTAGGTCTGCGAGGGCCAGTATGGCGGTCCTCATCCTTCCTGATCTTACACAGAGTCTGTGCAAGGAGGCTCACTGGGGGAAAGGCGTACTTGGGATCCGGAGGCCAGCTGTGTGCCAGTGCATCCCTGCCGAGGAGTGCCTTGCAGAGGGAGTAATACAGCCGGCAGTGGGAGGACTCGGGGGAGGCAAAGAGGTCTATCTTGGTCTCACAAAAGTAGCTCCAAATCAGCTGGACTACCTAGGGGTGGAGCCACAATTCTCCAGGGTGGGTGGTCTGCTGTGAGAGCTGGTCGGCTGCACAGTTGAGTTCGCATTGGAATGTGAACAGCGTGCAGCGATTTCAGCCGCGTTTGACTCCACAGGAGCAGATGGAGGGTACGTTGTGACATACGTCAGGAGCATTGACCACTCTGTTGATTGATGTACGCCACAGTATTGTCCATATGGACTAGCACGTGCTTGTGGTGCAGCATCGGTCAGAAGCGACGCAGGGCCAGAAACACGGCTAACAACTTGAGGCAGTTGATGTGCCAAAGCAGTTGGACGTCTGTCCAGGGAACCCGAGGCTGCTTGCCCGTAGAAACATAGCACCCCAACCAGTGGAGGAGGCATCCGTGTTGACCACGACATGCCCGGACACCTGTCCTGGGGGGACTCTAGCTCGTAGGAAGGCAGGGTCTGACCACAGTACGGGGTACGGGACTCGCCATGACCTGGTTAGCTCCTCATGCACCTCCGGTAAGAAAGACACTCGGGGTAAACACGGCTGGGCTGCGGTCCTGGACCCCAGGAACCAATCATCCAGCCTTGAAGGATCGGATGGGGGCACACGGGGTACCTCCAATCCGATCCCCTTGGCGTCCGATACGGACAGGGCAGTGACCGCATCCAAAGAAGTGAGGAAACTTCCAAAGGAAACTTTTTTTCTCCCGGAATGCCCAGAGAGGACCTCTCGCGGCAACTCTGTGCCCTCAGTAGGTCTCTTAGCTCTCTTGTAGTGCAAAAAGGCCACCAGCCCACAGGATGCACTGACAGCCGCCCAGTCGATACCTTTTGCTGTCAGCAGGGAGAGAGCATGAAATGGCAGGAACTCTTTTTTGAGAATCTTCTTCCTCCAACTCCAAACAGTAGTCGCGGTCTCCAGCTCTGGAACGGCGAGGCTCCAAAGTGAAAGTCTGAAGGTGCATTGTATCTGTGCTCTCTTGACACAGTGACAAGGTGCACCTGGATGCAACCAGTGCCTTTTCTTAAAAGCTCAAAGGCGATTGGTCTCTCTTGCGAGTTCCCATATGTAACGTCGGAGTGAATCGACTGAAGGAGAACAACTTATACTGCCGATAAGCCTGTCGGGCTTTATTCTGCCATAACAACCTGCTTGCTGTACATTATCCCTTACTTAATCACTGTTTAGCATAAGCATTTTTTCATCTATATTTAAAATATTAACAAAAACTTATGCTTATTACAGTATACTTGCAGTATAAAATTACTAAACTAGTAGTTTACAATAGTACTAAAAATGCTATTACAAGTATTTAATTAGTAACCTTATTTACTAATCACTTTTAGAATAGTAGCAGAACAAGCTAAAATATGGATATAATCTAGTTGCGTACACAGATTATACTACTATTAGCCTATACTAACAGTATTCTTGAATACACTAGAAAGAGGGCCAATTGTGTCCCAAAGAAGTTTTGAAACAGTACACTTACTAGTACACTGGTATTTGTATACTTACATAAAGTATAATTAAAATATACCTGAACCTTACTAATACACTTGAAGAATGCTACTTTTAGCTAAGGGTAGTCATTGGAACCTCATTTGGACAGGTTTAAGGATATTACTCTGCACCCTCAGATTCCAAATAGTTGTCTCTCAAATATCATCCTATCAGCCAAATATCATCCTATCCTAACAAACCATTCATCAAAGGAAAGATTATTAACTGAATATAAATCTATAAATGACAATGTAGGGCTAGCAGTTACACTTTTCACTCCAGTGATTTTATCCAGGGTCCAAGTCAATTTCCAAACTTAAAGTCTTCAGTACATTTTTATTTTAATCACAAACAAGCCAAACCTCATTGTTACCTTACACACAAAGACACTTTAATTTCATCACAAAGCATTGGCAAGTTTATGACACCAGACCACAATAAGATACACATGGCAGCAGTAAGATGCACACACACCCGTTCCACTACAGAGCAGAGATTTGGTGTTGCCCGCAGACCCCTCCACATACAGTATGTATATACACACACATACTAACCATAAACTTGTATTTAACAATCAGTTCATTTTCAATACAATGACTTCATTATCGATACTTAGTAAAGTACATGTCGACACAAGGCAACAGAAGCACAACTCCCAGAGATGCACAACAAATACACATCAACACAGTAACAGAATCTGTCAGAACAGATGCTATATCCATTTAATCTCGTGTCAGGGTTTGAAAGATTCTTGAATTTATTTATCATTTCAGCTGCAGACAGATTGATTCACTAACCATTCTCTTTGGTCTGACATTTTCCACTACTGCATCAACAAATAAATAAATCGCACCATCTTGAAAGTATCACATAAACATAATTCTGAGACTTTTTTCAAACCAGACACTTAGTATATATATATATATATATATATATTCTATTATATGTACATTTCAATCAGACATGAATTATTAGTTTGCAAGGAAAAATACAAGAGACATTGTGGCCAAAACAAACACAGTGGGATCAAATAACATTCAGACTTTGAGGAAGAATACATTCACACACAGTACCACATAACAAGTGCATAAATGGTGAAGTTTATTTTGTGTGTCCGCTATGCTGTATACTGGCGTGCAGACAGGAATGTAAGCTTACACCTTTAGCTTGTGTGACACCTCCATATAAATCAAGTCAACATTGACTAGTGTGTAAACACAAACACCACACAGCATCTTCAGTATAATTAACATTGCAGTGACTTCATATGTTGACACATAAGTCCACACTGGGCGTATTATTCAGATGCCTGTTACAATGTGATTAGTGTATATAGTACAGGCAGAAAGAATGTGCTCTCCGGCATTCTTCATTTATCTCTTGCTTTCAGCCGCTTCATTTGTATTTGCTGCAGCAGTAATGCTTGGCATTCAGCAATCCCAGGATGCACTTGGTCAGAGGAAAAGCACAGAGAAAGAGAGGCGGTGGAGAGACAGAAAGAGAGGAGGAAGGACAGTTGGCTCTAAGAGTCAAATGAAGGATGTGGATTCTCACTGTGAGAAGGACTTCCTTTGTTTGGACGGCTAAAAGACAAAAAAGAACAACAAATAAAAAGGGAAAAAGCTTGGGAAATGACAGCATGGGTAGAAGGAAGAATGGGTTTGTCAATGTCAAGTGGTTATGACAGCTTGTTTTTGTTCACTTAATTTAATATTAGCATTTTTAAATGTGATGGTGATGACAAATGTGAAGGATCTTTTTCTCATTTCAAATATATGGAATTTAATAGCTCCAGCTCTGATTCCCCTAAATGGTTGTGCTTCCCTAAATAATTAAATTTTTTGGGGGGTTGGTAATGGGAGTGGGGAGACTTTTTTATTTTTTTTAAATAGCAAATTTTATGGCTAATTACCCTAACAAATCTTATAAATTGTACTTTATTTTTAACAACACTTCTTATGAAAATCTTTTTTTAAATTGAAACAAGACACCAATTTTCGCTTACATTTTTTGATTTTCTGTCAATGTTTTCATGTAAATTAGAAAGGTGCATACAACATTCAGACATTAATATGAACTCTATTAAATCAGAGAATCTAAAAAACGTAAACAAAATAAAAAATAAAATAGCATCCGTTTCATATAAGGCAATACAAAAATCCAGAAGAGTAATAAAACTTCTATATTTGTTAAGAAAGAAAAAAAAAAAGACTGCAACAATTAATGAAGTAACATAAATTTTAAAAGAAAACATGCAGGTCACATTTATTCAGGGGTTAAGAACTGATCGGATGAAGGTTAAGGCTTGGTTGTTGCTAATAAAGGTCAGTGTCATGTGTGCATAAATGTTGAAGCAAACAGTGAAATAGGCTGGTACATGGACAATCCCTGTGAACTAGTGTTCTTCATTCCTAAATACAGGATATATGCTGGTAATGGAATACAATGGCACCACATCTGCGCTCATGTAACAGTATACAATTATTAAGCAATGTAAAATATTCCTGTTGTGTAATTTTACAAAAGTAAATAATCTTTCAAGTAAACATGTGATACAATATGTCTGGGTGCATGCACGTGATACAGTGTCAGGGGGGTCAGTGGTTTCCTCTGTCTGCTGATCGCCTGTGTTAATGCTCAGTGAGCGAGTCTCTGTAGGATCTGGTGGGGGAGGCTGGCGCTCTCCGACTTCAAAGATGACAACACACAGATTGATGGATGTAGACAGATAAACAGGAGGACAGACGGACAACAGGGGAAAAGACACACGATTAGGAACACAAAAGAACATAAAGACAAAGGCAGTAACAGTGAACTCTGAAAATGAAGGTGGACTCATCAGAGATTCATGAACTACTAATGTCATGATATTAAACACCTACAGGAACAATAAATCAGACTATAATTTATAAATTTGTTAAAAAAATAATAATACTTGGATTAAAGCTGGGCTTCATGTTTCACAAGTAAACCATATGCTATATAGATGTTAAGTCTCATAAATAAATAGTTCATGTGAAAAAACTAAGTAAATAAAACTAAATTATAATAATGGAAATGTGTCAGGAACACACATCACACAAAAACATAAACAGCATGTCATATACCAAGTATTAAGAAAAATCTGTATGTGTTGATCAATTGATCTATATTGCCCAAATTAAATTAAATGTATGTTTTTTATAGTATACTTAAATACAACTATTGCTAAATTTAATTAAAAATTAGTAAAAAAAAAGGATATGTTATTAAATTATTAATTATTATTGCTAGAAACTAAATCTATAACATACATTAAAGACTGAGTTGTGCAACCAGGTCTCTCTTCCTTATAAAATTAAATGACAGTTCTAAGCATAGTTTACATTAGGACTTTAGAAAAATAAAATACTGCAAACAAATGAATGGGCAGTAATAGACAACCTGGTATACTCATATTTAGTGAATGACAGGTGTTTATGAACAGCAGTTGATAACACATTTGAAGATGGAACCATGCAAGGACAGTTATGATGTCGGACAAAAGGACAATATGTCGGACATACCATTTGCGTAAATTCCTCATTGGTCACTGATAGAAATTCTGAAACAATAACCGGAATCATTGTGGAAGGGATTTAGTGGGACTGCGTTTGAGGACAACATGGGTTGACAGAAAAGAGGCAAGGAGAGAAAGCAAAAATGTCTCCATGGTTTGTCCCGTTTAACTGGTCAGTTTCCCTTAAATTTTCCTCCCAAACATGTACTGCATATCATGAGAGAATGATCTCACAAAGCTGATGCACTGATGTTACTACACAGTACATACATAAACTCAATGATTTAAAGCAATGTTTGGATGAATATGCACATGGCAAGGAGATGGAAAAAGAAAACCAGCGTAGTTGAAAAAAATGTGTGAGTGGTTTGTTAGTGAAGGTCTCTGAGCTGGACTGTGTGTAGGAGTGTGTGAGCTGAGAAAAAAAGTAATGGACTGTGACAGGCGAGAGAAAAGTAGAAATAGCAGGAAGAGTGTTACTGATCTGTCTTTCTTGTGTTAAAGACCAGGGATCAGGTCAGGGCAGAAGGGCTGTAAAGGGTGTAAATGGAGGGTAGTTTGTAGATCATTGCTCTCAACATCAACACTTGTATTACTCCCCACACTACTCAAAACACATTCTATGGCCCATAAGCTGTTTTTAATTCAATTGAATATTTCAAAGGGCCCCATTCATTTGCATGTGCACCATCTGAATTGTTTCACTGAACATTATTACTTTTGTTTATATATCAGCTAGGTAATTATGTTTAGCACAATTACTGCATGAAGAAACTTCCTGTCTGACTCACCTTGGGACACCTGGTGGGACGCGGTTGGGACGAGAGGGGACCTGGGGCGGGGGGCCACCGAAGGGGTCAGGAGAGGCTCCAGGTCTGGATGGCACAGGAGGTGCTCCAGCGGTAGGGGGTCCTGGGGCAGTGCGTCCACCTGGACGAGGGGGCCCAGGTGGGGCCCGACGCTGGGGAGTGGGGCTAGACATGGGAGATCTGTCAAGAAAATAAAAAAAATATTATTTTGAATTGAGAAATCTATCTTGTACTTTCTTTCTGTTCATCTGCCCATCTTACAGCTTGTCCATTAATAATGCTAATAACGCCTAAAGTAACAAGTATGTATGTATGTATGTACGTATGTATGTATGCACTTCGACGTTACATATGGGAACTCGCCAGAGAGACCAATTGCCTTTGAGCCCTTTACTAAAGCCAATGAAACATTGGCGTGCACTGATTGTGCTCAGGCACGAGCACAGTGCACCTGCAGATTTTCAGATTTTGGGAGAGAGAGCAAATTTTCCCACGGTTGGTGAGGCGTTCCCCGGAATGTTGAGCCGATCGTGTGTTTCTGGGTGCGGAAGTTTCCTCACCTCTTCGGACGGACATGATCGTTGCCTTGCGTGTCTGGCCCGAGTACACGCTGAGGCAGCTTTTATGGATGGTCAATGCGTTCATTGCGAGCATATGACCATCGCTATGTTGGGGCATATGACAGCTCGGTCGCATGCAAACATGCCGCTCAGCGTTTGGTAACACAATCGGGTCCTTAGATGGGCAGCCATGGCACACTTTCCTGCAGTGTAGCCATCTATTCGCCGTGCCAAGGCAGGTCGTAGTCAAGGACACGGGTGCCTCATCCACGGGCCGGGGTGCTGTTTACAACGGGCAGCAGCCAGGCGTCCAGCTGCTTTGGCATATTAAATAAAAATGCCTCGAGTTGTTAGCCGTGCAAGCACGGGCCAGTCCGGACGGACAACACAGTGGTAATCGCGTACATAAAGAAATACTATGCTCCCTGTCACAACTCGCCCGCCATCTGCTCTGGTGGAGTCAAGCAAAAAAAAATAAATGCACGCTGTTCATGTTCCAGGGCTCTCAGCCGTGTAGCTACAGCTCACGACATTCCACCCTCCCTGGAGAATAGTGGCTCCACCCCCAGGTAGTCCAGCTGATATGGAGCACTCCGGTGAGGCCAAGACACATTTCTTCGCCTTCCCCAAGTCTGCCCATTGCCTGCTGTTTTCCTTCGCTCGTCGGGATGCACTCGCACAGCTGGTCTCTGGGACTTAAGTACGCCTTCCCCAGTGAGTCTCCTTGCACAGATGTGTAAATTAAGGGAGGACGAGGAACAGATCCTCATGGCAGCCCTTCCTGTAAATCCCCTGAAGGAAACTTCTTCTCAGGGGATTGGGCACCTATGGCACCCGCATCCCACGGGATGCAACCGACTTCTCCGGCGTTTCAATGCTGTCATAGAGATCATCTCCTAAGCGGGAAACCCCCTCTATGAGGCTGGTTTACGGTCCGAGATGGGTCTGTTGTAGACTAATGCTCCTCTCGCGAAAGAGAGGACCCTCAGAGATGTGACGATTGCAGTTGTGCTTTCTTTCCTGCAAGAGAAGTTGAAGCGCAGGCTGTCCCCTTCTTCTCTCAAAGTGTATGTCGCTGTCACAGCCGCATTTCACAATGCAGTTGAGGCCGCGCCCCTCTGTAAGCACCTACTCATCGTTCGGGTTCCTAGAGGTGCGCGTCGGGTTGATGCAAAAAATAAATATCCCCGAGACCACATCTCTCACCCTCTTGGGATCTTGCTGTCACCCTACATGGCCTGCAGCACGCACCCTTCGAGCCCCTTCAGGAAGCAGACATAGAACAAAATATCTGATGCTGAAGGACAGCACCTTTCAGCGCCCTGGTCTCTACTAAAGTGGATAGGAGACCCACAAACCGTCTCTGTCTACAAAGAGTGCCTTGAGCTTGGTCCGGCTGAAAACCTGGCCAGCTTGTGCCCAGGGTTCCTACTGTGTCTTTGCGATTGGGTAGGAACCCGCAAGCTCTGCCCCGGGAGGAGGCAGACCCAGCCTTGAGTTGGTGTCCTGTGCACGCTTTGAGAAAGCGCCGTTACACTGAGCGCACTCGGTCTGCTGACGAACTTTGAAAGTAAACCTCGCCTGTCGGCGGGGGGTGTCCGCGTAACGCGGCCCCAAAGTTGTGGCCTTTTCCATGGGTGTTCCCATATGTAATGTCGAAGTGATTCAACTGAAAGGGTAACATCTAGGTTCCCTGAAGGAGGGAACGGAGACGTTACACTTTCTCCTGCAACAACTCTGAGGTCGCGCTGACGCCGACTCGGCTCTTCAGCAAAAACCTGCAGGTGCACAGTGCTCGTGGCCTCTTATTCTCACGCAGTGATGAGGTGCACCTGAGCACAATCAGTGCACGCCAATGTTTCTTTGGCCTTTAGTAAAGTGCTCAAAGGCAATTGGTCTCTCTGGCGAGTTCCCATATGTAACGTCTCCGTTCCCTCCTTCAGGGAGGCAGACCAGCATAAACCAGCAAAGCACCAGCTTAAACCAGTTTAAAACAACATCCCATCATCAAAACATACCCCCATATCATCCAAGATGTCTGTGTCTTTCTTTTTTCCGTCAAAAGGAAACTAATGTTTTTGAGGGAAAAAATCTGTCCACTAAATGGAGAAAAATCCTGGAAAGTTTTCATCAAAAAACTTCTTTAGAAATCAAAAATTGCATTGGAAGAAAGAAAGACATGAACATATTGGATAATATGGTATTATGGTATAAGTATTAATAAGACAACACCAAATAATAAAATATCAAACAAGTATTAAACACCTAACGAAATCAAAAGCAGGGTTTTTGGCAATATCAAAATAGTTTAACTGAGCTAGGATCATGTAAAGGCTATTAAAAAAAATGACCTTTGATATATTTCACCTCAATTTCATGTTTCACTATAAAAAAATGAAAAGCCATATCGTTCACATTCTTAATTAAAACTTAAAGTGTACACTGAAACTCATCAAAAACATTGCTAAACTAAACAAAGTTTTTTTGACACAGTACCTGCGCCCTGAAGGTCCTCCTTGTACCTGCAGCCACGAGTCATCCACCGGCGGGGGCATGGCAGTGGTGACGGTAGTGGTGCTGATGTCCCCGATGATGTTCAGGGCCTCTTTCAGAGCGTGGTACATGCGCAGCATCTCCTCCCTGTGCTGAGCCTGTTCTGCTGACTCCTCCATCAGAGAGTTCTGGTCTCCACACGAGTACAAGTTAGCCAGCAAGTCAGCGTGGATGAATTCCTTAGTCTATGGGAAAAGGAAGCAAGGGAGAAAAAGTGCTGTGCCAGCTGTATTTGCCTGGAACGGCAGGTCTAAGAAACATCTAGTAAGAAACTAACTTATATGAATATTATTTAATATCCAACAGCTTACGTTGTTGATCATGAGATGCATTATGGTCTTGGGCATGAGGTCCCGCACAGTCTTGTTGACAATGGCCATGTAGGAATCCACAAGGTTCCTGATGGTCTCCACCTGCCTCTCAAGCTGAGGATCCATGGAGTGCATAAAGCCATCTGAGCTGTTCTCCTCGCTAGCATCACTCTGCTGAGGACCAGCAACACGTGTTGATACACGCAAAATAACAGCACTAATAAAATTATGGACACATTGAGAAACAAAGAGTGGAATAATAAAGCAAATTAAATCCTATCACTAGACTGATTTGATCTCTGTCCTCAACAGTTTAAACCATCATTTAGTTAAATACAACACATACTGATATTCAGAGAGGAATATGTTTACATAAGACAAAAAATCAGTCAGAGGAAAAACTTACCTTCTCTTTATCCTGCAGATGAAGCAAAGAAAGCACAATATGCTAATTAATTTAGTAAGCTATTAATGTTTGTAAGAATTGCTTTGGTGACTGGTTATACATGTGGTAGCTGTTACAGCACAGTAATGAGTTAATAAGTTAATATGACTGAGAGATGATCATTGGAAGCATTCACGTACAGTGATGCGCTCTGGGTAAACTCCAGCTCGTAGGAAGGACGCCTTCCAGCTGTCCACCTCCTCCTGAGTGTCGCAAGCCAGCTCAAGCTGCCTGTAGTCTTTATACACGTTCCTGAGACAATAGTCCAACAACATGCATGAGCAATGAGTCATACTGTGTTTATGAAATAAAAAATGACCAGACAATGGTGCCAGTTGCGATGAGCCAACCATAAGTAGCATGGGTATATTTGTAGGAATAGCCAACAATACCTGATCATTTTAAATTTTTTACCAAAAAGCATTGGAATATTAAGTAAAGATCATGTTTTATGAAGATATTAAGTAATTTTTGTACCATAAACATATCAAATCTTACTTCTTGATAAGAAATATACATGGCTTGGAAATTCATTTGGGCAACTTTAAAGGCTATTTTCTCAATATTTAGATTTTATTGTATTTTTTTCACCCTCAGATTCGTATCTCAGCCGAATATTGTCCTATCCTAATGAAATGCTTATATATTCAGCTTTCAGATGATGTATAAATCTCAATTTCCAAAAAATCTTCAAAATATGACTGGATTTGGTGTACTTGGTCACAAATCAGTTTTAAATTATTATATACATATTTTTTATTTTAAATGTTTATTAGATTTGTCAATGTTTATTATGCATGCAAATAATCAGCATATTTACAAGGACTTCTGAAGTATCATAGGACACTGGATTAATGAAGCTGCAAATTCAGCACAGCCATGAGCAAGCAGACTTTTCAGCACATTGCTAGTGTTTTTAACTCACATGCACATGTTGCACGATGCAATTCATAAATTATAAAAATAAAAACATTTTGATATCCAGTCTGTATTGGATTCAGTGTGCAGCTAGCCTTCTTGTTTAGTTTATATTCAGATGAATTATTCATTAAGTATATTAATGTATATCTTTATTTTTGAAAGCTCTGCAGTGAGTAAATATTTTCCCTAACCTTTGTTCGGTGTTAAAGAGAGCAAACACGTGCTTGCTGGACATGAAACTCTTCTCTATATCTCTGAGCTTCAGGTTGTCCAATGGCAGCATGTACTTCTTCTCTTTTTCCTGCAGAGGGCAATAAGCACAATTAAAAAGTTATTAAAGCATAACACTACCAGATCAGGGACTGCCTATTAAAAAAAAACCTTCGTATTTACAGAACCCTTTAAATGTATGCCAAAAAGCAGAAAACAATAAGTAAACTGCTAGTTTAGCACTCTTTTATGACCACATGAACCTGTATGAATACTTCAGAAATTCACAGGAATAACAATTTGTGCTTACACATCAGTCCCATCAGCTATAACACTAAAGGGTTAACAAGTACTTGCAATGTGAGTATTGATTCCACACCGGAAGTATCCTGATTTATGACTCACACATTTAATCAGTAACACACCAGCTGGAGATGGAAATCCTGTATGAACTGAATTCAACTCTTCTCTTAAAGATTAAAGTGTGTGTTTTTCTCATGTGCCTAAAGGGGACAGAAAAATGTTGTTTTTTTCATTCGGATTGATACTGCTTATCCCTTTTAAATGCAAAAGTGAGAGCAGAGAGATGACACAATGAAGCATGTAGGAGGAGGAGAGGGAGTGAAGATGAAAACACTTGCATGTTAACAGTGTGAAGCATCCACATTTGAAGAGTAACCTACTTACAAACCACCAGAGGAATACATTTCAGCATCAACTCAAAATGATCTGTACATCAGCTATCCTTTACATCACTTGGGCTCAGTACTATATATATATATATATATATATATATATACACTGTAAAATCCAATAGTGT
>JAUMHQ010000053.1:16625215-16635959 GCA_032361165.1 Enteromius paludinosus
AGAAAGAAAGAAAGAAAGAAAGAAGGAAAGAAAGAAAGAAAGAAAGAAAGAAAGAAAGAAAGAAAGAAAGAAAGAAACAAATGACTTGATGGAAAGTAAAATGATGATTTGATGGAAAATAAAAGTCTTTTCACGGAATGTATTTGTCATTGTTTGGACTCTTATTTCATCCACTTGGACCACAAGGAAATTGTTTTGGCATAAGCAGGACATAACTGTGGTTTTTAAAAATGAGGAGATTAAATGAAAAACAATTACATACAAAAAGGATATTTTTTTCTAAACAGTAAGTCATATTGGACCTGGAACTCCTTTGTTTTAAAAGGACTTTCTCTACATGCTTAAACGAACTAAAGCGAGGGCTTTTGGGAAGTGTTGGACCAAAATCTGGTATGTATGGTAATGAAAACCATATGCCACCTTCCCAACCCCCAGAGCAGCCCTCCCACCAGCCCCTGGTCTGCTTCTCCTCATGCCGCCGGTCTGGACTGACAGTGGGGGTAGGGCGGGGGTCACGATGATACCATAACACCTGTGCTTGATCAGACCGCCAAGACGGCAAAACGCCTGGCCATTACGGAAATACGAAACAGAACTAATGCACTCATTTATACTGTATGACCTCATCCGCCTCCAGTGTTGCTGTGCATTTACAGCATGGCTTACTGGTAGGATAAGATGCTTTCATTGTGAAATAGACTAAATATAGCTTTACTTCTGGTGGAAAAAATACTAAAATACAGAGCCCAGAGTGTATGAAAAGAAAGCAAGGCCGCTCCGGGGCAACCCGCCCTTTAGAGATTATACTGTGAGTTGCTTTAGATAAAAGCATTGCTAAATGAAAAGCAACCTAGAAAAAAACTGGAGGGCACTCACCTCATCATCTTTGTACCAGGACATATTCTCAGCGGTCAGGACAAACCAATATTCCTTCGCTCCTCCTTTCATGATGCCAATATTATTGATGGTCAGCCAACCCTTTCTGATCACCTAGACAAAGGCAAACAAATGGGATGTAGACTATAAGGTACTGTTAGACTTTGTTATACTTATCAAATATATAAATAAATAGACACTAAATCAATAATAAAGAGGAATGATATGAGAGAGATGAATGTGTGCTATGTAGGAGATGACTTGGGACGATGACCAACTCAGTGGTCGTTATACAAAAATATGTAAATGCAGTTCAGTGTGAATCAGAGTGAAGTGTTCTTGATCCCAATGAACAAACTTGATGAAATGAAACAATTAAGCGCATCTAAAATAGAAGTTCTTGTTTACAAAATATATGTATGTG
Source organism: Enteromius paludinosus (assembly GCA_032361165.1). NCBI lineage: Eukaryota > Metazoa > Chordata > Actinopteri > Cypriniformes > Cyprinidae > Enteromius > Enteromius paludinosus. Next base: position 16,626,516 of record JAUMHQ010000053.1, read on the forward strand.
TATTGTGTATATTTATTATGCATATATAAACACACATGCATGTATATACTTTTGATTGTTTTATATATATTCATATAATTTATGATATAAATATAAAAACACATGAACATACTTTCAAAATATATACTGTGTGTGTATTTATATATACATAATACATATACACAGAATACACACACACATATATTATTCAAACAAAAACTTTTATTTTAATCACGATTAATCATTTTACAGCACTACGAATAATATTACCAGCATTGTAATTTAAAGAAAAAATATTAAATTTCAATTTTTTTTGCATTTGGGAATAATAAAAAAAGTCTTTATTTTATTGTAAAAAATCTTTCTCTGAAAGTTTTTGCCTAGTGTATGCTTTCAGGCTTTCTGTCATTACAAAGGGAACACTTCTATTTACCTGAAGTAACCTTGCATTCAAGGTGTGCTATATTTATTCAGAACATTTGTTCTCTGAGAAACAAAGCCATGAACGTCACGTCTCTAGCAGATGAGCTACAGCTCTCAGGAGTGCAATGGGTTTCACAGCAGCCTCTTCAGTGCAGTGACATGGTGCAAAAGCACTCAACTTTATTGGATAAGGTCAGGATTAATTAATGATTATAAAAAGCTTTGTGTTTTTTGTTTTTAACACCAACTACACAAGGACTATAATAACCAACATTTCATGCTATTTTTCGAATTCATTAGATATTAAAAGGCCAAAGTGCATTAGCAGACACAAAAACACACAATCACACACACATACATACACAAACACACACACACACACACCAAAGAGGTCGCAGTCAATGCACACTCACCATTATCTCATCCTGAGGCGCGTTGGCATAGCAACAGTAGCAAAGCAAAGACAGGGTTTAAGATAGGTGATTAGGCAAAAGGCAGCAGTGAGAAGAGATAAGATGTACAGAATACAAAAGTAGCAGAAAGATTCTAGGATAGTTGAGTAACTAGTTCACAGCCCTAATGCAAGACGTGCAAAAAAATCTATATAGAACATGCTGTAAGATAATTCATGATATTAATTATAACCGACAACAGATATCATGATAAATTTAAAACCTACTGGAAAATGCTTAAAGTTCAGTCTAAAATAAAGGTAGACCTATCATGCTTTTAAAGATTTTTGTTTGTATGTTTTGCAATTGAACAAATCATATACAGTATTACTTCAGAGATTACAAATAAACAAATAATATTACAAATAAAAGAGATTACAAGCTCTTCCTAATCCTACATTTAAAGAGCATTTTACAAAACAACACCCACCAATGTTCTTAGTAATTAAAATCTCATCAAATGACAGAATGATGCAGTGTACAATTATAGACCTGCGTCTGCTGTTCCTACATAAGTTATGTTTGAGAGAGGCAGCAAACATCTGTCCAGGCTGTGTGATGCACGCAGGACACAGCATCTGTTCATTCTGGCTTGTGCTTACCTGATTGCCAGCAGCCTTCTTCTTATTCATCTGACTGCTTCTCTGCTGGGCACTGAAGTGATAAACAGAAAAAAAATCCATGAAGAGTACATGACTGTTTGGCATGTGTTTGAATTTTTGGGGGTCATCACCATCGGATTTCTTAACGATACTGTACCTCGTAAGGGCTGGGATACATGTTTATACACAGATTTCTAATAAACTAAACAGTATGCACTTGCCAAATTTGGTCATCATGCACTTAATGACTGAGAATCACACACTATGGCTTTTAAGTCATTCCCAACACAACAAACTCTCATAGAAACTTGACTCACTTCTAAGAGATGCATTATAAATGAAAACAATGAAATCCAGGAGAAAGACTAAAAACCTAATTATGAGATAGCAGGCAATGAAGTTTGATTTCAACCATTAATTTCACTGTAATTTAAATCAAGTCACAACATGGCCATAATCAGTCAAAATTAAAGATATAAAGGCTACATTTTGACAGAATGTTCTTTACCTGATAAAGGATGACTTTATGTAGAAAATAGTAAATAACCAATAGCTGGGTTTTCAGAGAAACTCTAAAATCGTCTCAAATGATCAAACATTTCTGACATCATCTTATCTGATGGAATTGTGTCCAATATACACTGCCTGGTTTTTCTTTAAACATGGTCAGCTCCGACTGCTCACTGACTCTCAGCATTTAACATCAGCTTATCCAGACTGCAAATCCTGCCAAAGATTTGAACAGTAGTACTGTAGTGTACTACATTCTTTAGTTCCCTTTCAGTTGGTCACTCTGAGTCACGTCGACTTGTCAACCGCTCCAGAATGTCCAGAAAGTAGAACCTGTCAAGACCTGACGGTTAAGACCTAGAGGCTGTGTTTCCCCGGCAGTGCTTGTGCAGTACTGGTATCTTGTGGCCTCTGGTATCTAGAGGCCAAACACTGGGGGCTTGGGTGACTGGACGCTGGAAGGGGCGTTTTGCTAGGGATCCCTATTTGTCGGTCACCGACGTGACTCGGAGTGACCGACTGAATGTGAACGTCTCGGTTACGTAAGTAAAGAAGGGAACAGACATGTCACGTCCGTCGCCATGGATCTGTCCCGCCGCTGGGTGGCCGTGTCACCTACTCAGCTCCTCAGCGCAAACCGAATGAGCACTACATCTGCTGCTTGTTTATACTCGCGCTGCAATCAGCTGCAGCTGGATGTTATTCAGCGCATGCCAATTTCATTGCCGTGTTTTCATACATAGATTTGTCGCCGAAGTGACATATGTGAGGGTTACATACGTAGCCAAGACGTTAACTACAGTACCTTTACCAGTAAAACTGCAAAAGCTGGAAACCAGAATGGCATATGCTGCTCCACATACTAGACTATTATCAATCTCACAATAGGACAAACCAGCCAGGCTAAGCTTCATTCCATATTGGTGATCAGATTCTATTATAAATTCCATGAATTTGATACGGCCACAGATTTATTAAGGTCGATCCTGAAGATTAGAATGTGAACTAAATCGCATGGCTAAGAAACCTTTAAACTGCAAAATTTCTGTACAGTCACATTTTATATGCATTAGTCTATGGATTGACTATGAATATCAAGGGATCACTAAGGAAACAATCTCTGTCTATCATCAAATACAGCTTTGAACAAGGCTCTCAGACACAGTTCTTTTAATGATGGTTCTTTAGTCTTCTGAATTGCTCTTCAGAAAGCATTCACTGAATGACATGTTCAGAATTAGTTTCTATGAACCCGATGATCTCCTCACAATTATGTTGGAGTGTTTTAGCTGTTTGCATTTTTAAGTAATGCTAGTATACAGTTCTTACTTTGCAAAACCGATGAAATCCTCATGATTGGTGTTCATGTAGGCTAACTCGATGTCAATTAGCAACATGACCTGATGCCAGGAGAAAAATACACATGTCGTTACTTATTTTTCAGTTGAAGATCTAGCTTGTTTTAACATGACTTTGTATATGTGAGGATTAGCAGGTACCTGATTTTTGGTGCGACTCTCTCGATCTCGGATGTGCTGAGTAACAATCCTCTCCATTTCCTCTCTAAGCATGGGGTACTGAGCCAGCTGTCCCAAACAAAAAAAAAACATACTGGATCAACTACAACGGCTGAGACAATAAGCATGGCTTATTGTTCAGGCATATCTTGTTACTGCAGACAAATGGATAATGGATTTCAGTGATTATCAGTTAATGAATGCAGTTCATGGAAAAACATGTTTAAATGATATTCACCCAAAAGTAAAATATTGTCTAAGCCTAATGTAAAAAATAATCATTTAATTGTTAAAAATAATCATTTAATTGCTGGAAAATAGTTTTGCATTATTTAGCTGACAATCAACCAAGTCCCCCATTGCCATTTTCATTATTACATGTGTCCTGATGTTGGATTTATTTTTTAGAAATTAAATGTATTCTGGGAAATGCAATATTTTATTTTTTAAACAATGTATATTTTTAAAAATCTTTTGTCTGAATCAAAATAACGTTACTATTCAGAAAATGTAATATTTTTTTAATTAATTATATTTACTTTCTTTCTTAAATTAACGAATTTTATATATATATATATATATATATATATTAATTCAGGGGTTAAATATGACCTGTACATGTTCTTGGCCGGCTTTATAAATTTCACTCAAAGTGGCATCATATAGGGATATACATAAGTCACTGTTATGTTCACTATGTTCTTTGTTGTCATTTTCCCCATGTGCTCTTTGTTTTCTCCCCACGACCTAGTTCTGTTAATTAGTGATTCTGTTCAGGTGTGTCTAGTTCATTTACGTTGATTGTCTTCCCTACTTAAGTTGCTCCCTGTGTCTCAGTGTTTGTCAGTCATAATCGTTGCATATGTTCATCCATTGGAAATCATTCTAATAAGCTACTTTGGCACTCAAGAAACATTTATTTTTATATTTACTGTCCAAAAAAGTTGTGTTGCTGAATACTTTTGTGGAAAATTTGATTACAAAATAATTTGATGAATAGAAAGTTCGTAGAAAGAACAGAATTTATAAAAAAGATTCTGATCAAAATAATGTTTTCTTGCAGAACAAAACCTTTGAACTGTAGCGTATGTGAAGCCGTGTGGTTTCACCTTCTTGGTGCACTGCCTGACTGTATTGACCAGCTCAGTGATGACAAGGTCCACACATTTCTGACATGGCTCTTTGATCTTTCCAATCTGCCGTTTAACAATAGTCTCGAAGGCCATGTCTGGAGTAAACAGACCGGTTCTGACAAGTGACAGAGATGAGCAGAGCAGTCAGAGATCTAAATTATATGCTTTACAGTTGTTTGCCATAACAATTTCTATTTCACAACATGGTTATTATTGTACAGTACTTTAATTCCAGCATGCAGTAGCTCAGAATGTCACAGTAACATCAAAGTGAGTTTGATCTCAGAGCAGGAGAGCTGTTGAAAGTGTGGGTGTTTAAGGTAGAGGCTGACGCATACCTGATACCGTGGATGTTCTTGATGGCGTAACTAATCTCCTTACGAAGCTCTTTCTCATCAAACTCCATCTAGTCATCATTAACAGACACAAAAACACCTACGTGATATAATTTGAGAGGCTATACTGTAGAGTAGAACATTATGATGAAATTACCTTAACCAGCTCGAAGGGGAAGCGCTCATGAAAGATGCGATTGATCCTCGCACCTCCAGACAGCTCCACTGTGTCCACCTGATCTCCCGAACCCTCAATGCACTTCTCAAAATCCACCGCAAACTGCTGCACCATCCTTTAAACCAGAGAACAGGGGTTTATGTGCGAGGGACATACCTTAACACAGAAACGCACACATAATGATACACTACTGTTCAAAAGCTTGGGGTAAGACCTTTAATGTTTTTGAAAGAAGCCTATCATGTACAGAAATATTATCAAATATTATTATAATATTATTATGATTTCTTGTGCCCCATGACACTGCAGAGGCTTTTTTAATATAATTAAAATGTGTTTTTGGAAATATATATAAAATGTTTCCATATGCTTTTTTTTATTTTGATACACCATTCATTCCTCTGAACTGAAGCCAATTCTGAATTTTGGTCATTTTCAGGGTTCAGAAATAATGTATTCAAAATAGAATTATTTTGTAACATCATAAATGTCTTAACTGTCACTGATCAGTTGTTGAATAAAAATATTAATTTCTATTGACACCACCTACAACAAATCTTTTAAAATATGACTCCAAACTTGTGAGCGGTAGTATATGTGCATGGGTTGTAAATGTTTAATAAATATCAGACTCACTGAAGCAGAGCCTTGGTTTTGCGGGAAGGGTCATCAGGGCGGAAGTGCTTGTATTCCTCCACCTCTTTCTCAATGGACAGTAGCTGGCTCTGAAGTTTGTTCCTCAGTCCTGGCAGAGTGTCTCGGATGTGGTTAGTTAATTGCTAAATGAGAATAGTAACCAGTCAGAATCTCTCTTACAGTTAACATAATTTGTATTTGTTTATAAACAGCAATATAAATATATATATATATATATATATATATAAGGCTATATTCTTCTTAATTAACATGGCAGGAGGGTACATAAAACATGGGAAAAAATATTGCATGCGTGACTCTCGCTGTCATTCAACCTGGTTAAGAATTTTCTGCAGGTACGGAGTCCCCATGCGATCCGCAAGGTGTCGATAGGCTGGATGAGTGAGGAAGAACTTCCTCTCTGCTGCCATTGCAGCAGTGATGTCCTTCTTGCCATCAATGTCCTTCTGACTGCGGTTCACAACCCCAATGTAGCCTACAGGGAGCATCCAGTTTGACATTGTTACACACAGAGCACACGACACAGTCCACAAATACCTCATTCTTTCAGAAAATGTAGAACTATTGCAGTTAAATTACTTTCACAAGGTGATTTTTGACTAACTAAATGTAAACTTTAAATGTAAAGGTTTGAGGAAATACATGGGAACATGTATTAGTAACTCAATTAGGAGAGTATGTGGTGAAATTAAGTGTAATTATATGTGACGTGTTGGTGTTTAGTATTTCGTTATGGAGTTTTGTTATTATGGATGGCCACTTGATGACCATGATGTGTGTTGTGTCACTTAATGAGCAATAACAGCATTAATGCCAGTACTGAGACCAATCTCTTCCTACCTGCTCATCTAATGTTGCATATAACAATAGTAACATAGTACTATTAATTGTACTAATTAATTAAATAAAATTGCTTGTTATTGGCTAAAATAATAACAAAACTTAAATTCAGCAAGCCATTTGCTTAAAAGAACTTGTTTTAGTCTTGTTGTATAGAAAAGTTTCCCTTAATTGAAATATGTGCATTGCAGAGTAATCAATAATGTTATATAACAATGTACATAAGTTGTTTTGGATGAAAAATGATTAGAAGTAAATGTAATGCTGGAGAATAATAGAAGAGCACAAAACAAATAGAAGCGGCTAAAATGCACTGGCAGACTTAGACTTAGTAGTGCATCAAAGACTTCAAAAGCACATATGTCCTCTACAGAAGATTTCTCCCTGAAGTGTGTTGTAGGTTTAATAGACATGTTTTGCTCTTCTGGATCTTTTGAAGTGTTTATGTGTGTAAGTGCCATTATAGACAAATAAATATATAAATAAATGCCTGACCTTTTTATATATTTTGCAGTTTGCTTTCAAGAGACCATTCACGCATTTATTTACCATTCAGTGGTGAATAAATCTGATTAATCATTAGTAATCAGAACTGGTCAAACTGTCCCACCAAATTACTTTTGATATGATTGATACTGCTCTGCTGTACTGCATCACACATGCCCTGTATTCTCTTATGATGGTGGAAGTAAGCTATAAGTTGTTACAAATGAATTATTTATTTGTTTTTATAGCAGAAATGTTAAATGATTGACAGTAACACCAAAAATTACTCATTTTGTCACATTTTTGACATTTTAAGTAATTCAGTTTGTAATTGAATGTGAATGAGACAATGAACTTTAATTTTTCAGTTATCATTTTCAGCGTATTAGGCATAAGAGTGACTGCATGGATACTGTGAATGAATTTAATGAACACAGTTTCCTGGGATGCTTTTCAGTCAAATAAAACTTTGTTCTTTTACTTTTTTACTTCCCCTTAAAGCCCTTTTAATTCATTTAGTTACTTTATCAATTTAAAATGACTAGTACATTGGTGAAAGGCATATTTAACCATTTAACCAACTGAAAGCATAAAATTTAACATAAAGCTAATCATTATCTTTACTCTTTCAGGCCTGGGAATTACTGTCAACTCTTATTTACTTATTTTCCATGACTGTATTAATGCTTTCTCTTTGCACACTGACTTTACCTCTACGTAAAGGAAGAAGCTTGTTCTCCAAGATGTCACGTGCATCAGTTCCTTCATCCATTAGATCCAATTTAGTGATCACACCTATAGTTCTCAAACCTACTCAAAAACACACACACACACACACATAATTTTTAAAAGAGAAGAAGAGCTTTACAAATATCACATCAAGGTATCCCTGCAAGTATGCAAATACTTTATGTTTTTAGTCATTGCTGGATGATGACCCACCCTGAGGGTCCACCTCCTTGGCAATCTTGAGGGCATCTGAGTTGGCCAGGTCAGAGTTGGCGGGAGACACAGCCAGCAACAAGCAGTTCTCCTTAGTCACAAACTGCATTAGCATTTCCCTGATCTGAAACTCAATGTCATGTGGCTGGTCCCCTACCGGCACTTTGGTCATACCGGGCAAGTCCACAAGAGTGAGATTTAAAACTGGTAATGAAAACAATAGGCGACAGGATTATTTGTGATATTTCCCAGTGCATGGTTATATGTAACACAATAATAGATTTGAGCATGGCTAAATCACTCTATGTGTATGAATGTAAATACCATGAGGCGAATAGACGCGCAGATTGATAGGGACCGGTGAAATGCCTTTGTTTTGGCCAGTGATACGATCCGTCTCTGCCTCAATTTCCTGACGAACCTCATCGAAATCTGTAAACTTCTTCCCTTTGCAATGCAAAAACTCAGCATATTCTGGAAATGAAGCAATCAGAAAAGACACCTTTTAACAAAACTGCTTTTTAGGTTTTAGTTACAGTTGCTAAAAATGTATCACCATCTTACTTCATCAGAACAGATTTGGAGAAGTTTAGCATTGCATCACTTGCTCACCAATGAATCCTCTGCAGTGAAAGGGTGTCGTCAGAATTAGAGTTCAAACAGCTGATAAGCACATCACAAGGATCCACAAGACTCCTGTCCATCAATTATCCTGTGAGTCCTATAAAGTAGCTTTCTTAAGTTATATAGTCATCTCATTTAAATAAAGAGAGAAATATGCACAGATCAAGCATTTACAAGTGATAAAAGTCCAAAATACATATTTTGGTGAATTTGTTTTATTATTATCATGGATTATGGCTTCATATTTTGGCTAGAAGTGATGGTTTTAATGTTACACACATAGATACCTTAATAATGACAAGACATTAATTGATCGACTAGAGTAATGTGGATTACTTGTGGATCATTGTGATTTTTTTATCGGCTGTTTGAACTCATTTTCTGCCGGCACCCATTTACTGCAGAAAATTCATTGGTGAGCAAGTGATGTAATGCTAAATTTCTCCAAATCTTTTTTTCCACAAATCTCAATTCCTTTGTGACCTATTCCTTAAAAGCATGCATTTAAAAACTACGATCTTCCGTCTAATGCAAGCCAGATATTTACCAGTAGGGCAGGTAATGAGCTGCAGCACTAGGGGGCGCCGAGTCACAATACCAGAGCCACGAGGCAGAAAATCCCTTGAAAGAAAAAGAGGCAGCATTCATTGAGTCACTTTGTTTTAATATGCAAACCCTATCAAAGTGAACTTCAAGCATATGAATATTACATAAAGAGATGTAACACTTTTTGCTTCAGCATCTGTAACTCACTGAATCTTTGAGC
>JAUMHQ010000053.1:16651428-16661839 GCA_032361165.1 Enteromius paludinosus
AAAACACCTCAATCTCTTAGGAGTCTTGCTTGTCTCTGCGTCTCAGTCTGATGACGGCTCACTCAGGGCGGGTCTGAAGTAAGACACCAGTTCAGTCTGTGTGACACGCTGCTGTCAATCATCTATTTTGGGTGTGGCCTCTGTCAGTGTGACGCCACATTGACATGCATTTGAGAAGGGCTTGATTTCAGAAGAAGCAACTTCTTTTTATCAAATCAAAAGAAAACTACTGGTGGATCTTTATCATTTATAATTTCAGTCCAAACAGCTTGAAAAAGTGCATGTACCACCGTATGAGCCCTTTAACTTTTTTGGATTGGATTGTATTGGATTACAAATAAGGCACTGTTTTGACACAGGATTTTCAGAAAGATCACAATGAGAAACTGCTGTGTAGACTATATTGCAACAGTAATGTCGCAACAGATATGTGTAAGTAACTGTTTATGACCCAAAAATCATTCTAATGTAAAGATTTGCTTCTCAAGAAACATTTCTTACTATTATCAATGTTGAAAACAGTTGCGCTGCTCAATAGTTTATGTGGAAATTGTTGTATATGTTTTCTAGAAAGTTCAAAAGAACAGCATTTCTTAGAAATTAATCTTATTTAATGCATCCTTGCTGAATAAAAGTTTTAATTTGACCCCAGACTTTTAAATGGTAGTGTTATAGAATCGCTTACCATCCTTGTCTGTGTAAAGCTATATCCAGTCTTTCAGCTTCTGATGAAACTGTATCTGTGTAAAACACTGTTTACATGAAGCCCCACCCATAGGAGTTAAATCATAACAAGACATTAGCAGCTTTGAAAAGAACTCATCTAAATCAACAAGAGCTTATATAGTACTTAACCTGGAATTGTTTAATAAGAGCTGTTGTTCAGGTGCAGGGTGTTGGCACATCTCTGAAAGTGACCATCCAGCGTAGCAGTGAGAGTCGAGCCTTCAGCACTTCACCCGAAGAGACAGCAGCAGCTGCAGGCCATGAGAACCAAAGAGAGAACCAAGAGAGAAACAAACACACAGTTAAATTCACCTGCTACATTTGCAACGTCACCTGTTCTGACCAGCAGGTAAGACTTGATTGTTAATGAGAAGAGGAGTCGGTTGATCGTTGTGTTTAGTGAGGTGTTTTGACTTCTGCAGGGCTTCCAGACTCACATGACGAGTATAAATCATCAGCAGCGAATGAAGGAAATCCAGCGTCTGAGCAACACCTGTCTGGCCACACTGTTACCCCACACCCAGGAGTCCCTGCAGGGAACAAACAGGTAAGTGATGCTCTCTGCACTTTAGAGGTGTAGTGTGTATGTGTAGCTTAGTATAAGTATAAACAAACAATATACCTCTGTTTCAAGTCTGTGGCAGTCTGAGCTACCCAAGATAAGGAAGCAAAATACCTTTAATCTACTTTAAAACACTCATCTAATCTTTGTTTTTATGTTGCATTCATACATTTCAGATTTTTTTTTCTTGCTATTTCTTAAAAAAAGTTTGATTTAACGAGTCGAAACATAGTATGGAAGCCTGTTTCTGCAAACACTTTTATTTTATACTTGTGTTTTATATGTTTTATTATAAAATTGTTTATTGTTTAATATTGTTGAAAAAAAATGACTGCAAAACACTATTGAGAACACAGTTGTTTTTCGCTCTGTAGTAGGGAGATACGGGTGGGTCATCATCAGCGCTGGTGTCCAACCTGCCAGTCTCATTTTTCTGGTGACCTCATCGAGCACAGACGAACTAAAAAACACAAGGTGACCTTAACATTAATAAAAATAATTACCACCAAATCTAATAACTACAGAAATATCCACATATACTTGAGGAGCAGAGTTTGATTGTATGACAATGCTATGTCTTTTCTCCTCATTAGATGGCAAAAGTGTCCTCGAGACCTTTCTGCACCCTGTGTGAGCGCCACTTTAGGACTCCTCGCAAGTTTGTTGAGCATATGAAATCTCCTGAGCACAAACAGAGGGTTGAGGAGGTTTGTGTAGTATTTTGTAGGTATTTTAATCAAAACTGTATTAAATAAAACATTTATTTCAACATTTGTTACAGTTAAGAAACGAGGGAGACCCAGAGGTTATGGAGGAGCTCATAACAGTGGACGCTATTGGCTGCTTTGAAGGGGAAGATGATTATGAGGAGGATAGAAATGAAGAAGAGATTGCAGTGTTTGAGAAGGTTAGTTGCATTACATCATGTCCTTTCCTAAATTATTGTCCCTTTTGGAGTATTTTGTTTTGTTTTTTTGTTTTTTTTCTAGCACCCTGGTCATAGGGATATGGCTCTGGAAGAAACAACTGATCGTGAGGCATATGACCCAGACACACAGTATGGTGAGTGCTGGGCTTTAACCACTTCTCTAGAGTAAACTGTCAAAGAATAGTTTGTGAGACCTGACTGCTTTCTGACCCCTAGGCACTAGTTTTGTGGTCCCTGTCGCTGGTTTCCTCTGTAAGCTGTGTCATAAATTCTACCACTTTGAGTCTTCTGCACGAGAAACTCACTGCAAGTCTCTTATGCACTTCCAGAACTTACAGGTGAATAAAATTATGCAATTTGAAATTAATTTATGTGTGTCATTTAAGGCACATCTGAGATCAGTGATAATACAATAATAAAAGTAGTAGATCTTTCAAATAATGGCAATGGCCTTTCACAGACAAGGCTTGAGCTAGTCCCAGACTAAATTGCATGTTTGAGCTGTCTCAGATGAAAATATCTTGCTCTGACATATCTTAAAACATGTGTTAAGATGCACACCTGTAATATTTTCTTATGTGGCATTTTTGTAAAAGTTGCTTAAATATCTTAATTTAACTAATGCCTAGTCCTAGTTTGTGAAACCGGGCCAATAGGTTTTAATTTTAAAAAAATTATGTTACTCTAGTCTCGTGTCATATGATTTTTTTCAAAGATCACTCAAATATGATTTGGTTTTCAAAAAAAATTATGTTATTAATGTTGAAATGTTTAATTAATAAAACATTTATTGAAAAAATTAATTTAAAATTAATGTTTTTGGAAAGTATTTGGAATTAAGAGGAGAAAAAGAAGAAATTAATACTATTATTCAGGAAAGATGCATTAAATAGAACAATAAAAACTATTTAAAATATTTAAGAAAAAAGGTTTTTGTTGTAAATAAATACAGTTTTTTGAACTTTCTGTTCAGTAATGTATCTCTGTTTCCACAAAAAACAACAAAAATGTATTATTTTTTTTGTTTGTTTATTTAACAAATATTAATAATGGAGCACCAGTCATAACTGATAATAATTGAGCATCTTATAGCATATTAAGATTTTTAAAGGATTGCTGTGACACTGAAAACTTGAGTATGGAAGGAATACATACTATATATAAAATATATATTCATGTTCATTGTTTGGAAGGTATGTTTTAAATAATGTTTTTACAATATCACTGTTTTGCTAATTTTAATATTTTGACTTTATGTCTGAACAGCTCTGTATGATGATCTGATCAGATGGTCCGATGAACAATGCTAAGAATACTGAGTTACTAAGTGTGTGAATAATGTAGAAGAAATTTGAAAACAAAACAGTAAATTCATTGACAAAAGCTCAGATTTGTATTTAATTTTCAGAAGCACAATGCCCTGAAAATGCAGAAGGCACCTCAGGATGACTGTGAGAGTGATGCGTCATGTAGCAGCATGATGAGTGACCCTCGGTGTCTGGAGCTTACTGCTTCCTGTGCCAATGACAGCAGCCAAGCGGATCTCCACAGACCACACATCAATTTGTCAAGAGAGCACTTACTCTTGAGGAAGCTCAAGCCATCTAAAAGACCTCACAAATCCACGTCTCCATGCACAAAACTCTCCGAAGATCCACAGAAACCTGCCGTGATCATGAAGCACTTAATATGTACTCCAGACTGTGGCTCAGGGTCAAACCAAGAGTCACACTGCCAAGAACTACAGCACTCCAAATCTGTGTCCAGTGAAAAAGAAAAGACATCCTGTGACCCTGTGCATTACTCAGAAGAGCTAGAAAATATGAGCTCAACACCCACAAACAGTTTGTGTCATGCATCACAGTAGGATTTAGAAGAGGACTGAGGATAAAGAGACACTTAGCAAGGACCAAGCTAAAATATTCTTCATGTTCACAGGAGTTCAAGTGTTTCTTTGAAATCTGTGAAGAAAACCTGAAAGAAAATAAGGTTATTTAATGCATAAATACTGTAAAAGTGCATTTTATATATGAAATTTAAATAATAATTGTTAAACAATAGCTTATTAGTTCAGGTTGGTGTTGTTATTTGAGCTGCAATTATCTGTTAATGCTTAATCATAATAATTGTTAATATATAATAGCTTATTTTTTTAGTCACCTCCATGAAACATTGGCTGGGAAAACATTCATGTCCACAATTAATGCCTAAATCTAGAACAGATTCCTTGATGAAAAGTGCACAAGTCTTATCTGTTGCCCGTTTCTTTCTTCCTGTTATAGATCAGTCATAGTAATAAAAATATTAACAGTACTAAAGTTTTTATATATACGATTTGAACAAGACATTATGAGTCTGGGTATAATCACCCCCATTACCCCCTTCTTTGGTGACATCAGCTGTTTGTATAGTGTTTTTCCCCTAAATATATTTAATTATTTATTTATTTGCAACCTTGTACCTGGATAAAAATAAGGCAATCTATGAAAATGTATGTCATTAGAGGCTGAGAGTAGACTGCTAGTCAGACGTCACAGCTTGAGCTGAGCTCTCTCTTCTGGCTGCATCAGTACACGTGGCATGCAGATACACGCGTGTCCTACAGGCGGCGACAGAGCGAACTGCAGGGCATTATGGGGCGGAGATGGCATTCTAGTACACACACACAGACGACGGAAAAGCAAGGCTAGTGCAAGACCCGTAAGACACCTTCGAGCGGACATAGATATCGACTCAAAGCACGCAAACAAGCTAAGGTGTCCTGCAGACGGGAATCGGCTCTCGGATTTTGGTGTCATGGCCCAAAATGATTTGATGAGCAACGCTGAGGACGTGGCGGATCAGGTAAGAGAGAAGAAGGCCCTGCCAGCCAACTTGCAGAGTAAATCACGGAGACTACTCTTCTGTGCTAAAACAGACGCTTTCGAAGTTCAGGAAACTCCATGTCTGCGTGTTTAGTTTCGTCTGGTGTGCTTGGCTGCGAATGAGGTTTGTTTATGAAGTAAATTGTGGTCTTGTGACTAGAAGGACTGAAGTAGCGTTATTAGCGGTAACGTTAACTTACTGCTCAGATATGCTGCTATGGTGTACTAATATTTAGCATTTATATAAAATATATATAGATACATATACTTTATTTTTTGTCAAGCCTAAGTGTTTGAAAGGCGTACAAACTTTATCCTTGGGTCGTTTTCATCTGTGTCTTCAAACATCTGTTCATAAGATAAGGCAAGAGTGTATATTACTCATGTAAGTTAACTTAATAATACCCAGCATAAAAGGTGACTGATTTATGTATATATATATATTTGTCCGTATGCAATATGAAATTAATCTGATGCCTTTGTGGTTTACGTTTCAGAATATGCGTAATTTGCAGCATTAATTATTTTCTCTGGTTTTGGACTTAATAATAGAAATCTACTTTACAAATAGTATTATGTGTGTGTAAACTGGAGTTGTGAGTGTTTCATCAAGGCCATCACTGTCATCGGGATCTAATTGATTTATGGCCTAATTTATTAAATCATTAAATAAGTTGATTCTTAAACCCCATCCAAAGATGGCTATCCTCAATTATTAAGTCTAGTTTAATCGCTCAGCAACAGGAACAGCATTAAAATGCACATTTGTTGGTTCATGCAACTCTCTTTCAGCAATCCTGCCTTTTATAACACGTAACATAAGGCAAGTCGTGTACTCTCGGGTATTCCTGTGCTGCTCGGAAACAAGTCAAAAACCCTCCAGGCACACAGACTGCGAGTAAAGTATTGACACACAGGCAGACATTGGCCCTGAGATGTCTTCCCATTCATTTGGTCTTGCTTGGTACTTGTTGAATGCTGATTGGCCCGTTTTCTTCTTAGTGCTGATGTGGATCGTCTGGGGGCGGGACTTAGCAGAGACCAGTGTCAAAGCTCACATAAGAGCGTTGAGTTAATCAGCAGCCGGTTTAGAGAGACTTATTATTGTGAAACCCTGCTATGTATTGTCAAAATCTATGCATTTTAGTAATCCTCTTATTCTCATTAACAAGTAACCAAATTCTTTAATTTGCCACTGGCTTTTACAAAAGGGTTATCGGTTCTTACTTTCATTTTAACAAGCTAGCTCGCGTTACAGGTTAAGCAATGAGAATATAATATCCTGAAATCTTCCTGGAAGAGCAAATTGCGTCATCTTTATACTTCCCTATACATTTTTATTCGACACCTGTTGCACGAGGAAGTGGAAAAGATTCATTACTGGTACACCACAGTGATATATTTAAATGCTCGAGACGTTCTCATGAGTCATCAGTTGCGAATGGATGTGCTTCTGGCCACCTGTGCTCTGATATTGACTAAACATGTGGGGAAAAGGGTATTTGGGTGTCTAGCTGCATTCATTTGAAGAGCTGCATTAGCACTTACTTGAAATAATATGATTGTGTAAATCTAAACTATTCACTAGGATGCATTCATATATATTTTTAGTTTTTATTATTGTTTGCCATCTTTAAGTAGATATTAAAATAGCTTTCTATTTTTTTATGTTTTTGAGAAGTTTCTAGTGCTCATCAGGGCCCTATTTATTTAAACAAAAATATAATAAAACGGTCATATATATAACTCTTTATTATAATTTGAATGAACAGTTTTCTATGTAAACCTATTTCAAAATGTAATTTATTCCTGTGCCGCAACGCTTAATTTTCACCAGCCATTAATTACTCCAGTCGTCAGTGTCCCATGATCCTCCAGAAATCATTCTAAAATGTTGATTTGCAACATTTCTTTTGAAATCGGTTGTGCTGCTTAATTTTTTGTGAACCCAGTGTGTTTGAAATGCCTGTATTTGTAACCGTCTGAATGTCTTTTGTCACTTTTGATCAATTGAATCCATCCTTGCTTCTTAAAAGCATCCCAAACGTTTTCAACAGTTATAAATGAAAAATGGTCTTTTATGCTGACCTGCGGTGTGTTCTCTAATTCTCTAAAGTCTGTGCACATGCTAATAAAACTCTGCCTTATTAGTAACTATTGCCCTAAAATATACATGTGTTCAGAGTGCTAAGGCAATCATTATTGTTGCTCCTGCATATACCGAAATATTGGGACTTTCATGTCTTTGTCTCTCATCTCTAGTTCCTGCGAGTGACAAAGCAGTACCTGCCTCACATAGCGCGTCTGTGTCTGATTAGCACGTTCTTAGAGGATGGCATTCGCATGTGGTTCCAGTGGAGCGAGCAGAAAGAATATATTGATACGACGTGGGGATGTGGCTTCTTCCTGGCCACACTGTTTGTGTTAATCAACTTGCTCGGACAGTTGGGTAAGAGGTTTGTTCATCTTTGGTGATTTGGAGCATTTTTGGCTTTTTATATGCAATGTTTCATCATCTGTTTTCCAGGCGGTTGTATACTGATCCTGAGCAGGAATTTTGTGCAGTACGCCTGCTTTGGGTTGTTTGGAATCATTGCCTTGCAGGTGTGAGCATTCTGTTTATGTTCTTTAAGATTGTAATTGATGTTCTCTTTGGTTAGGACTATAATTGAGTTAAACTGTTTAATTACAGTGCTGGTCTTTATCTATTGCAGACTGTTGCCTATAGCATTCTCTGGGACCCGAAGTTTTTGATGAGGTAAGTTCTTTGCTGGAAGTTAGGAATAAGTGTTTTATTCTCTGGTCTTATCATTTTCTTTGTGTTTCAGGAATTTGGCTCTGGGGGGAGGGCTGCTGCTGCTGCTTGCGGAGTCACGCTCCGAGGGCAGGAGTATGTTTGCTGGGGTTCCCACTATGAGAGAGAGCTCTCCTAAACAGTACATGCAGCTGGGCGGCAGAGTCCTGCTGGTGCTTATGTTTATGACGCTGCTGCACTTTGATACAAGCTTCCTCTCGGTGAGCAAATATCCTCACTATGGTAAATGGGTTAATCGCAAAGAAATCTTTAGGATTAAGATTTTTTTTTTTGTGTGACATAATTTTCATGCCAATTTGTTCTATAATGCTAGAAAAACTTTTTTTTTCATTACTATAATGCAGTCATGAAAGCAGTTAATAAGTAAAATGTAATTATTATTTTTAAATTAACTAGAAGATTTGTAATTTAAAAAAGATTATATATATATCTTTTTATGACATTTTGTATTTATTTTAAGAAAATAAAAAATAACAACAGTAATGAATGGCAATTATATATTACATGTTTTGAATTTTACACATTATTTGATGATATTTTGCCTTCATCGGGACGTCATCCTTAGGATCACAGGCTTATCAAGGTCTCACTGTGCGTTCACACCGCCGCTGGCGAGAGCGTCAGAATTCGCCCTGACTGCCCTGCCAGTGACGCTGTACAGAGAT
The DNA here is from genome assembly GCA_032361165.1 of Enteromius paludinosus. Lineage (NCBI taxonomy): Eukaryota > Metazoa > Chordata > Actinopteri > Cypriniformes > Cyprinidae > Enteromius > Enteromius paludinosus. The sequence continues at coordinate 16,659,989 of JAUMHQ010000053.1, forward strand.
TTTTTTGCATGCTCTGACGTAGATTGAATGCTTGTCTTGTATTTAAAGGGGCCGCAAATCAAACAAACTTGTTAAACTTGTGCAGACTGACCACAAGGAGGGTATAAGTTAAGCTCATGAAATGTATTGAACGTAAAAGTAAGATGATAAGAACTTCTTTGTAGTTACGCGTTTTCTTTCAGCAGGAAAATGTTGTCTGTAAATAGTATTGTGCACGTTCTTATTAAACTCGTATCATGATGGAGGACAAAGTTGTTGCGATTGGGGTGCTAATAACTAATAGAATAGGGTCGGAACCAAAGTTTACAGGGCTGCGTTATCTGGAATCTGCTAAAGCGGTGGACTTCTAAATTCTGACTGGTTGCCGCCGAACTGCGTCATAGCTTATTACCATAAAGTTGACTTGATTTCAACTCTCCTCGACGCTCTCGCCGTCCAAGACGCGCCGCGCCACTGCTCGCTGCCGGCTCACATTGAAAATGAATGACTTCCGGCCACTTTGACGCTCTCGCCGCCGGCGGTGTGAATGCACAGTTAGTGTTAACATCGGCAGTTGCCTGTAAAAAAAAATAAAAAATAAAACGCAGACTGAAATTGCAGGAAATGGCGTTTAGAGTATTACATTTCTCAAAAACACCTTTTTATACAAAATGTCTGTTTCTCTTTCTGTTTCGCTTTTTAGAGTCAAGCTTAGTTAGCGTTGGATTTAAGACTTCATCAGCCCTGTTTACATATGAATGAATGTGGAATCATTATTGTTTATAGTTGGCCTTTTCTGGCATTATAAATGTGCTTGTAAACCATATCTTATGACTTGGCGGAACATTTATTGCACCGGGTTCAGCTGTTTTTGCAGATAAGTGCTTCAGGGTCAGATTAAGTTGTGATTGTGGTGCTCAGGATGTGGGTTGATGGTTGAGTTTTTAAGTCAATGCCATCATAATGCATCCTGACACGCAGTTTGTTCACTTCATCTATATAAATGTTGTATGGCAATAGAAAGGGCAGTCTCACCGCTCATGGTTTGCAAACACACAAGCTATAAAGGCAAGATAATTACCAGCGCTGATGTCAAACACTGGTACAGTAAAGCAGTTGTTGTATATCCCATTTTGGTCTGATACCGTCATGGACAGAAAGGACTATCTATTAAAATAATTTCACTGTACATCGTTAGGACAGGAAAATGCATACATGCTCAACCTATAAAAAGGAGTTGAAATGCATTGCATATCTTACTGGTTTTGATGTCAGTTTGTTTCCATCTGAAAATGTACATTTAAGCCATAAACAAAACAAGTAAAAAAATCTATAAATTAATTATTACTACAACTTGAAGATTTCAAAATGGATACTATTTCAAAGTTTGAGTCAGCAAGAAGTATCTTATGCTTACAAATATAATACCCAGGAATACTGTAAATCAAATTAAAGTAACTTTCCTATTTGAATATATTTTAAAATGTCATTTTTTCCTGTAATGCAAAGCTGAATTGTCAGCATAATTGCTCTAGTCTTCAGTGTCCTTGGAATATGCTGATTTGATGCTCAAGAAGCATTTTTAATCATAGTTAATCATAGTTTTTTTTTTTTTATATATATATATATATAAAATGTATCTACTCATTTTTGATAAATTCAATGCATCCTTGCTGAAAAAAATATGAATAAATAAAAAAAATAATGCACTAATTCCAAAAATTTAAATTAAATATGTTTGGAAACTAGACATTGATAATTTACTAGGGGTGTTCGGTTCCGGATTTTTTGGAGTCGACTCCCGACTCCTAATTTTGGAGTCGGTGGAATCGACTCCTCGACTCCATTTACTTTGAATTAAAATAGAAATAC
>JAUMHQ010000053.1:16666168-16681198 GCA_032361165.1 Enteromius paludinosus
CGGTTAAAGTTAAAAATCTTCGTTTGTGTTCTGCTGAGGAAACAAAGTCACCTACATCTTGGATACCCTGGGGGTAAACAAATAAACATCCAATTTTTGGGTAAACTATCCCTTTAACCACCTGCCCTGATCCCCCCGTGATGATTATTCGGTTACACTGCAGTACTTCTTTACAAGGGTGCAATTATAGTTGGAAAAATAGTTTTTTCCTTGCTAAATTGTAAGAAATGTAGCAATTTAGGTTTGATACTGAGACCAGGCCCTCTGGCAACACAACTTGTGGTCACTGTTTTTTCTTTATCTTTTTGTTTCCTCCTCCTTGAGCTCAACTCACTTCCTCAGCCTTTAGCCAAGCGGCCACTGCTCTGTAAAGAAAACTGTATTTATAAACAAATACTGCCTCCATTTTGGCCGCAGTAGCATGAGTTTGAAAAGATGCTGTTGGTACAGCAAAGTTCAGCTGCAGGGGGCTGTTTCATTAAACGAGTTTACCAAACAAGCCAGGCTTACTTCAGTTAGTCTGACTTGTCAATTGATTTGGTTCAAAATAAGTCAGACTAACTGAATTAAACCTGGCTTGTTTGCCAGGTGTAAGCCTCTAGGTAAAAGGACGAGGAGGTGGAAGGATCCAGCGTTTCCGGTGGCATATTGAAGATCTCAGTGCCTCTCCAGGAAATGTGGGAACGGTTAAAGATCAATGTAGCACTTTAAGAGAGTCAACCTCAGGCCACACTTTGAGTCCATCTTTGTGGGGTCAGCATTTTGAAGGATAAGGGTGACGAGGTCAGCCTTCAAGTCCCATCAAAAAGAGTTTCTTCTCTCCTTGGGTTCTGTTCTCCTCCTCGGGAAGTGGCAGGAACACACAGACAATGATTTGTCACCAGAAACGGCCCTGATAATTTCCAATTTCATGGGAGCCGGAGAAGAGGCCAGGATGGTCAGCCACAGCTGGAAGTGTGTGTGTCCACTGTGGGCCTGGCCATTGTTAGAGCCCCAGCCGCAGGCCACTGTGTGTGCGGGACGCTTTTACTCAGAGCGCCCCGACAGCCAAATGTCACCATTAACCATGCGCTGCAAAATCGGAGGCATTCATGAGCGACGCTCCTCATAAGCCATAAAAGGGGTCATCGGTGAGGGTGGCTCAAGTTCAGCAAGGCAGATTCAATGGTGTCATGCTTGTTCTGCTCTTTGATGTGACGTGTGTGGAAATGTGGCTTCTTTCTCACACTTGTTAGCGCTGTCAATCATCCGACGGCTCGTCTAGTTAAACAGTTGTCTGTTCTCAGTGCTGGCGCTGTGAAATTGGTGAGATTGTTGACAGATCATCAGATAATTTGATCAGTAGTTGATTTGTGATTGCGATCTGGTCAGAATGCTCCTTCTGTTCTCTCATAGATGTTTTTATCTCCTCTCTCCAAGACACAAAACGGCTCACAGTCTGGATGCTGATTGGCCAGAGCAGCATTACAGCCACAAATCACCTCTTCACCTGAACATCACAGTGTAATAGACCAACTCTCTACCTTAGCACTAGGTAGGTTGATAATCTAGAGTTTTATGAGGTTTAGTCCATTTTGGTGAGTTTTGAAGCCAACTTTTTGGTACTCTTATAATTTGGTGCATTGAAAATCATGTGTCAAATAGTTCATGGCTGTGCTTTAAACTAAAGAAATAGAAAATGTGTCAAAAATGTGAAAAGAAAAAACATTTTTGTCAAACCTTTTAGCTTAATCTCAAAAGAATTCATAACTATGTGTATGTAGCATACATTTATATACTAAAATTAAGGGAAGAGTTCACAACAAAAGGAATTATGAAATCCTGTCTTCATTTGCTCACACTCAAGTTGCTGCTTTCTTCACGAGTTTCTGTCTTCTGTAAAACATAAGCAGATATTTTGAAGAATATGTGTAACCGGACAATTGATGTTTAACCCCATTGATTGATGGCCGTGAACTGCTTGGTAATCCATTTTTGTGTTCAGCAGAATAAAAGATACTCTCACAAGCTTAGAAAAACTTTAGGGTGAGTAAATAACATCATTTCCAAAAATGTTTTGCGTACTTTTAGAGGTATTTATGTACACCTTTCCTAATATAAAATATTTTTACATATTTAACTATCCCCCATCCCTAATCTAAACCCTTATGATTTAAAAACTAGTTAAATACCAATGGAGAAATAACACAGAATAAAACTTTAAATGTGGGTAAACACATACAATTGAAAGTGACAACACCGAACGTATCGCAATTGATTCATACAACAAAACCTTTTTATTTAGTATTTTGGGAAACATTCAGTGTTTTTGTTATTGATGATGCTAGTGGTACAGAAATGACTCTTAATGAAAATGTGAATTATATTTATAAATATGAGTCGTTGTAATTTTAAGGTAGCATAGTTACATTACATGAAGTAATTACAGTAAATCATGCATAAACACCTTAAATCCTAACCGTATACTAAGTATATATTAATTATATATAATTAATATATATATATTAAAATGTTGCTCCCTACTTCTTTGTGTAATTAGACTGTAACAACGCCATTTTAAAATACAGTGTAACCTCTTTTAGTATATACAATATTTATAAAAGCGTGAATTTATGCTTAATTCAGACCTAACAGTGATCTGAAATGTCCAACTCTGCAAACCACAAGTATCCACCTGTTGCCTCGACCCTCCCTCAGCTCTCAGGCGATCAGGTGCTCTTCCAGTCTCGGGGGATCTGTCAACATCAAGCCCTCCCAGCTCTCGACACACTTCCTACAGCCCTTTATCCCGCACACGAAATCTAACATTTGCTTTTATTGTCAGTGTTGGATAAACACAAGAGCCTCTTTGATCATGGCAAGAGCAACCTGTTGATGTTGTGGTGGTGGAGAGGAAAGAGCAGGAGGGGTAGATTGTGCCTCACAGTGCTACAGGAAGTGTGACCGATCTGCCGGTGATTTCCATTGTCTTCTGTTGTCTGATTGACACAACGGCAAGAGCCCGAGGCATGGTCATCGGCTCCGTCCTCAGATTTCTCTGCAGGTCACGGGTTAAATCAAAGCATATTTTGGAAGCGATCAAAAAAAGCAAGGATTTTTATGATAACTGTCATTGGTACAGACAGAATACGAGAAGGATCGTTTGAAAGCGCAGGAGTGTGGAGATGGAAACGCTTGCTCAATTTATTCCGGTTCTTTTCCATTCCTACTTTTTCTTTTTTCCCATCCTCTGCCTATGTGGCTAACTTTTCACTCCATTCTCTGCCTCTTTCCACTGCCACCAGTTTCTTTTCTCTAGGCTCTTAGGGACTCAATTGAAGGGCAATGAGGCAGCTAATGCACCGAAAGATAGAAATTTACTTGCTTTAAGTTCATGCTGCAGACCTCTCTGAAAGAGAGCATTCAGCTGCCCGCCGCTCCACAATAAGAAGCGATTGAATAAAGCCTGCAAGCAGGTTCTTAGCGGCTACATGATGGTTCAGTTCACGGTCCATTTGCCTCCAATGCTCTCCTTTTTCTCCCCCGCATATTTTTTATCTTTTCCTCTCTCGCAGAATGACATCTTTCGGCCGGACCCCCCTGCTGAGAAGGTTTAAATGAAATGCATTGATATGGGCACAAGAAGCAATTTGTCTCTTGAACTGTTCCAAGGATTTAAAGAGAGTCAAGGAGAGAGAAAGCAAGAGAACGATTGAGAAGGTTGTCAGAGAGAGCGGTTTTACACTGCCATGTCCGAAATGTGGACAACCAGCAATCCGTGTTTCAGTCCGAAGATGTTTATATTCAAATTTTTGATGGGTGTTTTTCGGAAGTTTTTGAACGACTGTCAGAGTAATGTTTTTTTTTTGTCTTTCTTAATAAGTGGCAGGTGCATGTGCTTGTGAAGACCATCTCTCTTCACATTCAAATAGATTCCTCTCTATTCTGCAGAAACATTCTATAGAAGCTCCAGGGACGAGTATCTTCAAACAGAAACGACTTTTTCTCTTTCAGCACTCACTTTTAATGTCGAATGCAGCTGGAATTTCATTTAATGATCAGTGGTATTCTTTACAATGCCTTCAATTCCAGATAGAAATGCACTTTTCTTTCCCGTGAGTCGTGACTGTTACATGTTCTCATCAGATCGAGTATATGTGACCTCACAAACTAAACGGTATTTAACCTCTATAGACTGCCTCTTTCTACATGTCACACACTCTTGCGCTCTCATTTACCCTTTCTCACCCTAAGTCTCTCGCTCGCTCTTTTCTCTCTCAAACCTCCAGCTGTGAATGTTTGTTCAGAAGGAGTGAAACCATCAAGATGAGAAAATATCATTGCACTCTCTTCCTTCTATTCTCGTTGGATTCATTGCACCCCTCCCCCGTTCCATTTTCTCTGACTTTCTTTCTTTCTTTCTTTCTTTCTTTCTGATCTGCTTCTCCTTCGCTGTTACACTGGAGTCGGGAGGCCAAAAGTCTGAGACTACAAAGACATCCTGACTTGGAACTTGTTTACTGAACATAAACATTGATGTAAAAGGTCATGAAAAATAAGAAATAGTTCAGGTTATGCATTATTAGGTTGCATTCATTTTGTGACATTGATCATTTGACCATTTGTATGTTTTTAAGATGCTTTTGGCACATCTCAAATCATGCTGGTGGACGTGATCGTCGGCTTTTGTTCCTGCAGCTACCAAATACCAAGTACCAAATATTAAACCCTTTTGAAATTCATGCAGATTTTTCAGTTTAACTTTTTATATCATTAAAAATTAGAGATTTAAGATGAATTTATACACTCATAACACTTTAGATTAGGGAACACTGTTCAATATTAACATTATCATGCATATATCTAGAATATTGGCTGTTTGCTATAAAGATCATAATGCTTTATTCTGTGGGACAACATTCTAGATTAACCCTATCCTATATTAGTTATGTAGCATAACTGCTACAAGCAACTACCTTACTATTAATAAGCAGTAGGTTTTGAGGAAAACTCCTGTTTAATAGTAAATATAAAAAATGTAAAATAGTTAAAAATTGCCATGAAACTGTTGATTTTTTTTACTTAAATTGTTGGATATTTAAATGTTTTGCGTCTGTGAATTCTTTAGTTTTTTAAAGCTGATATTTAGTAGAAAACTCATCAATGCATGCATAAATGGAGTATAATATAACACAAATAGTTTTGAAATGTTTATCAGCCTTCTGAAATGAATGCGTGTATTTCTATATTTTGAAAAGCTGTTTTATTTTCTCCCTCAGCGTTTTTGTTCTTCGTCCTTTGCTTTTAACATCAGCGTCGGATCACAACTGTAATCGGCAAATAAAATGAATGCGAATAGCTATTAAAACCTAACCGCAAACGCATTTAAATGGCTTCGTCTTTCCTTCTGCCGCCACCGCCTCTCTCGCAAAGGCCATGAATTCCTCGTGCTGCAAAGAAAGGACACATGGCTATAATATTTTCTTCACGGCTGCATCTGCGGCAGCATTGTGCATGCGTTCTGAAAGAAAGAGATCCCGGCAATCCATATTGATAGACTGCGAGACAGATTGCGTGTAGGGAGACTACGCCTGGCTCATTCACAGTACCACTTCATTTATTTGAAGTTTTAATCTAATTATTAACTATTTTGGAGGATAAGAAGCTTTGCGGCTGTAATAGGCGAATTGTGTGCCTGAGCTCTTGTGCCGTTGAGAGCGCCGGTACAGAGGGCAATCCTTGGGGGGGTGAGGACGCTGACAAAAGCACTTGTCCAAAAATATTTTGTCAAGTCTTTTACGCGCCATTCTAACAGGGCTTACATTGGAGGCCTGAAAGAGGATGAGAAAGGCGCCTTTAAGGCTTGATTGGCAACTGCAAACACACTAAATGCTAATGAACCCCAGATGGATTGAAGATTAGCACCATAGTATTTTCTGCTCTCTTTCTCCCTGTCCACAAAAGTTTCTCTCTGTCTCCACAAATCCCCCCCTCTTGTCCCCCCGCAGGATCACCTCTGCAGTCTGCCACCCCTGTTCCCACTCCTAAGCCCTTTTATTGCTCATTTCATACTATTAATAACCCGGAGGCGGAGAGGCGGACAGTAATTAATTCATGGGATCCAGCCCCTTGATCTGGCCAGAGGAGGGGCCATTGTGGTGGGGTCGAGATGGGGGCCGGAGTGTGTGCAGGTGGGGGAACCGCGCTCCTGCATCCGTATCCTGACAGAAGCTCTCCGCGTGTTCCTTCCGTCTCTGTTATTGTGCTTTGAATCTCGGATCTATTTTTTCCTCGTCTTTTTTATTTTTTTAAAGGCTGCGCACACTTTTTGGGCGAGCCGAATGCCACATACACTCTGTGTTAATCTCTCGGTCCCATGCGCTCCGTCTCTCCCTCCTTTTCGGACCCTGCTGCTGTATAGAGCTGGTGGGACAGAAGCTGCAGTGGCACATGACAAAAGCAAGGCATGAAATTCAATTAGGAAAGGGTCTGCTCAAGATTTCACAGCCTTCACCGAAGAGAATAGCTTTTGATATATTGGTACTCCTATTTACAGCCCATCTAGGCATTGCTCTCATTAGTAAGCACCCCACCTCCGGCCCTCCCTGTCCCTTTCTCTGTCCTTCCCTCTTTATATCTCTCTCCATTTTTCTCGTTCTCCTTCTCTGAGACCTGGCTGATAGAAATCTATTTCTGTCTTATTGTTTTGTTGGTTCGCAATTTTTTTTATTTTATTAATTTAAAAAATATATATTTGTCACTCTGTGGAACTGACTCCTTCAATTGTGACTGTAAACATTTTAACTTGTGTTTTGTTATTTGTAATGGCAAGGACAATATATTTATGTTATAGTATAAGGTCCTGCAGCAGCAAATACACAAGTTTAGTAATTCAGAACCTGCTTTGTCACCTATAAGGACAAATTATTTGTTTTGGCCAATAAATAGTTTTGTTTTTTTCTGAAGATGATTGTTAATGTGTTATCACATTGAACCAAGACTTGGTCAGTGCTAACACAGGGTATGACAACTTTCCCAAAACAATTTGTACAATTTGTTTAAATTTTTTTGGTGATATTTTTTTTTCTTACTCATGTGGTCCTCCAAAATGATCGGCCTACAAAAGAAATTCTTATAATATGCTATATTATCATCAATACAATCTTATCAACTTTTATTCTTTCAATAAACACATTTTTTTCTATTTATTTTTAGAACTCATTGTTTGTAAGCCTAACATCGTGAATTAATAATGTTTTTGTTTGTTTTTTAATAAATCATTTAAACAAAAACATTATTAAAATATTTAATAATAATACAATAATAATTCTATTTTAATCAAAATAAGCAGAATTTGAAAAAAATTATTCATTATAATAATAATTTAAGAATTTCTTAACTAAATGTTTGAAACCAACATGCACAATGTGGAAAGTAAAAATAAATGCTGTAAACTTTAGACTATACTTGAGCTAATTTGCTTAAATTAACTAACCCCAAGCCCTCTTGCACTTAATTTTCTTTGGATATATTAAAGCTCGATATGTCCTGTGTCATAATTTGTCCTACATTAATGCACTTTAGTATAGCCAGCTGCCCCTGGCCATACTAAAATCAATTTCTTTCTTCAGTTGCCATCATAATTGAGCCCTCCTGAACAAATCATCCATCCACCTTTTTGTTTCCTTTATGCATTGCTTATGCATTCATCCTTTATGCATTTGTGTCATGACCAGTCAAAATAACCACCATGGATAAATATTTTTCACTCAATATTTATATAATTCAGCATTTATGTGCTGTTTCCATTTTTACTGAAATATAGAGAAAGTATAGCTAATAATTTGTAATATTGTTTTCTCATTGGTGCATGCTTGATGGTGAGACTTTTGTGAAGATGCGGGTGTAGACACCATCATTGCGTAGCTCGGCTTGTTAGTCCTGATAAATGATCCTTTCTTATGAAGCTCTGTGAAGTTATGATCCCCCACCCCTCTGCTTTTGTTGTCCAGGGCACATTGGGTAACTGATGACTGTGAAGTAATTAGTCCAGGCTTGAAAGTTGGCAGGTACGGGCAGCTGTCCTTTGTATGGACGTCGGTGTGTGTGCTGTGTGTAGACGGTAAAGGGCGAGAGTTTGTATACATGTGTGTGTGGGAGGGACCCGTAAAGGGCGGAGGGCAGTCTGGGCCCATCTGTTTGACGGAACCCCCCACAGCTGCGCCAATGCAGGACAGACCAGAAGGGCGTCGTGGGGACCCACCTCGCGCTTGACATGCAAATAGTGACATGTAATTGTTACAAATAGAAATTGAATGATCAGGGGCTGCAGACCCTATTCGTCACACTGTGTAAAGACCTAAATATTAGGAATATATAGTTTAATCATTTTCCTATTACAGGCTACACTTGTTTACATATTTCTGGGCATATGTTTGACCAGAAACATGACTAGATTTGAGATATTGCTCTATACACAGTGAAAAGAGGGTCATTGTTGAATAAGGACATCCTCAACGATGAAATAGAAATCTTTGGCGAATGTGTTCTGCATTTTTTTTTTGTTGTGTTTGTATTGATGGTTCAAACGAAAATTTGTCATTATTTAAAGATGAAAAAAGTTCAAATGGTGTATGGTTTAGTAAAATATTTTTTTGAATCACTTTTTTTTTTTTTTTACTTGCCACAGCATAAATATATCACTTTTTTTTTTTTGTGACGTTATAAATTAATAATACTTTAGAACAAAAACAGCATATTCTTTGTAACAATTAAAAAACATCTATTAATAATAATAATAGATTGTGCTATATAACCAGTTGCAATATATATATATGTATGTGTGTGTGCAACCATTAATAAGACAAGTCAATGCGTCTATTAATGAAGTGATTTCGGTTGGTATGAATGGAACTAATGTAGTTTTGAATAAATTAATAGAACCAAACACAACCATTATTATCTCGCCCACTCATAAATGTTTGAAATGAGAAATGCATTTCTGTTGGACAGTCAGAGCCAGACTTAAGTAAAGCTTTAGGACCTGTTAACATGATTTGGTGCTTTGCAACATGGCAAGTGATTGATGCATGACAAATATCTCAATCCAGGCTCTTTTACTGTCTTTAACCCAGTAGAGCCGTTTGACCTACAGTAAATGGGTTTGTAGAGGTAATCCGGCCTTTAGAGCTCAACTCATTTCAAAAGCCTCTTTTACCTGATGACTTGAAGGCAGAGTATATTTTGCATCCTTAATTAGCTCCATTTAACCACCATCACTTATCAATAAATATTTCATCCAATCTCTGCATAATTCACTTTTTTTTACATATCATTTAGTTACTTTGTAGAAAACATGATGCTATATGTTATATTAAATGACAATGAATTTCACCCATTAGTTGACAAATTGATTCTTTTCATCCCTTTGTGTGCACTGCGCGCGCGCGCGTGAGTGTGTGTGTGGAGGGGGGCTGTTCACTGGAGGACCACTCTGAGATAAAAGGGATATGTCTAACTGCCAATTAAACATTTGCCCGTTAATGGCAATTACACCCAATTAGATTATGTTTTCTCAATATCATTTAGATTTAGACACTAGATTAGCCATAATCGATATAAATGCAACACTTGGCACAATGCTGTCAGGTTCTGGCTGCCCTTCTTGTATGCCGTGATGCATATTATATTGCTGCAGTTATTGCACACACTATAGACTCATTTTTATTACCACACTCTCAGAAAGAAGATCCAAAGCTGTCATTGGGTCATTACCCTATAAGATACAAACCTAAAGGGTACATCTTTGTAGTTTGTACCTTATTTACCATTAATAGTAATATTTTAGTAAATATTTGTGTATTGTGTAATGACTGTAAATTGTCATCGCACTCTGTAGTCTTTTTTTTTTTTTTCAACTCACATGCATACTTCATATAAATTTTATTTTTTTTAGATTAGTAACTGCATAGTAAGAAGGGTAATGCACAGCCAGCTGGTCATTATTTCAAAATAAGCACCCTAATGACTTTCTGACTGTACGTTATCTGTAGCATTACCTGTTTTTGGGTGCCCTTTGGTTAACACAGTGAAGAAATGGGGCCCTTTCACCTACCCAGATGAGCTGAACCTAATTACTGGTTTAAGTTTCCCTCTCAAGTTCCTCTTCTGACAGGGTCTCTCTGTCAGAGTCACCCCAGATGACTGAGCATGTGACGGACGAGGTGCTATTAGGAGAGATGCGACTTGCAGATAATCAGCTCTGATTAGGGGCACCTTTTTTCAGACACACACACCTGTGAAGAAATTCGGACCCTCTCTCTCTCTCTCTCTCTCTCTCTCTCTCTCTCTCTCTCTCTGTCTCTCTCTCTCTCTCTCTCTCTCTCTCTCTCTCTCTCTCTCTCTCTCTCTCTACCTCAGGACAGGCTTATGTTAATATATATGCCATAAGGTAATATCTACACAGACATAATACAGACTCAGAGTCCTATAAACCTTTTTATCGCTGAAATCTAACCACAAAATTACAGTGGTTCAGCCAAACAGCAATAAAATATTAGTCTATTTTTTTTATTTCTAAACAATCAAACACATCTGATAAAAGCAGAATCTGTAGAGATATTAATTTTGTACATCCAGAACCTAGAGAAATAACATGTCATCATAGGTTCCCTCAGGAATCTGGGAAATTAAAACTACAACTACTAAGGTTGTAAGGATAACATCTAGGTTACGAACGAGCCGAGCCAACATCAGCGCGACCTCTGGGTCGTGGCAGGTTATAGTGTAACGGATGTTACCCTTTCAATCAAATCACTTCGACGTCACATATGGGGAACGGCCATGGAACTGGCCCTCTCGCTCACCTGCTGTCCTTGGTGAGGACGCGAGAAGACACGGCCCCCTACGCAGAAGTTGTAAAACCTGGCGAAGGTGTTGGGTGTCGCCCAGCCCGCAGCTCTACAGATATCTGCTAGAGAGGCGCCATGAGCCAACACTTAGGATTAGGGCACACTCTTTGTTGTGTAAGCACTGAGTCCTAAGGGGCACGGCTCTCCCTGGTATAGATCAGCCAGGGAGATGGCTTCTACCACCCAATGAGCCAACTTCTGTTTGGAGACAGCATTCCCTTTCTGCTGTCCACCATGGCAAATAAAGAGCTGCTGGGAGCGTCTGAGGCTCCAATTGCGGTCAATCTAGAGGCGCAATGTGCATACAGGACACAACAACTCTAAGGCTGGGTCTGCCTCCTCCCGGGGCAGAGCTTGCAGGTTTACTACCTGATCGCGGAAAGGCGTGGTAGCATCCTTGGGCACGTATCCGGGCCGGGGGCTCAGTATCACGTGAGAATCAGCCGGGCCGAACTCTAGGCACTCTTTGTCGACAGAAAAGGCTTGTAGGTCCCCTACCCTCTTTGGAATTGAAGCCAGCGCAATCAGGAGCACTGTTTTCAGTGTCAGATACAGTACTTCAGATCTGCAGAATGAAGGAGCTTGACGCAGGCCATGTAGGGCGACGGCAAGGTCCCAAGAGGGTACGAGGTGTGGTCTCGTGGGATTAATCCAACGGGCACCTCTAAGGAACCGGTCCCTGAGCAGCAGGCATCGTCCCTCACCAGCTCAACGACAGGCCGCCGGTTGGGCATCGGGTGCCTGGGCAGGGGTCGGAGCAGGATCGCCGGGTGCCGCGTGGGGACACCCTCGGCGACGAGCAGGTGGAGGCTGTGCACTCGGGGACGGCCTGGCCCGCCGAGGCAGGATGTGAGACATCACCTCGGTCTGCTCCTGAACTACCAAGAACTCCTGGGCTAAGTTCTCGACAGTGTCGCCGAATAGGCCGACCTGGAAGATGGGGGCATCAAGAAAGCGTGCTCCCTCGGCGTCCAACACCTAATTGCTATTGCTATATTAGTAACGAAATCTATTATTTAATAATAAAAAAAAAAAAAAACACAACACAATATTAATTTAACTGGCTGCTGCAGGATGCGTGCACAGTTGGACAATAACAGCCATATAATGCCTGAGGTAAGTGTAGAGAACACCAGTCACAAGATCCAGTCAACTGCCCAGTTGGTACAGTGCTGGAATTCTTGCAGAGCAGATTCTCTACTGGGGTCACCCTCTCCACCCTGAAGGTTTACATGGCGGCTATATCGGCCTACCACTCCTCTCTCGGTGGACATACACAGGGTAAAGAACCCCTGGTCATACGTTTCCTCTGTGGTGCGCTGAGGTTGAGGCCTCCGGTACGTTCCCGAGTACCAACCTGGGACCTGGCTGTATTGTTAAGAGGCCCTCTGTGGGCCACCATTCGAGCCCATAGAGGAGATCTCAGATCGTTTGCTAACGATAAAGACCACACTACTGCTAGCATTGTGTTCTCTGAGGAGAGTAGGTGACCTTCAGGCCCTATCAGTGGCCCATACACATCTTGACTTTGCGCCTGGTATGGCCAAAGCCTTCCTGTACCTGCGAGCGGGTTACATTCTTAAGGTACCTACGGTCACACCACAGCCAGTAGTACTACAGGCCTTCAACCCTCCTCCCTTTAGTGTCCAGTGCGAGCACAAGTCTGAGCAGTTGCTTGTATGCTTTGGTCCACCCAAGAAAGGGTTCCCAGCGACCAAACAGACCTTGAGCCGATGGATATTGGATGCCATTAATCCCTGCAGCTGCAGGTCTGGGACGGATGGCTGTTTGCCTACATTGGACTATTTCCACATCCCCTCCCCCTTACCCTGTTGCAGTGTTCTGTCTTGTGATTATGTTTTATGTGCTTGTTGCTGAGGTATTTTTTCCTGATCTCAAACTGTATGTGACAAATAAAGGCTTATCATCATCATCATCATCATCATCATCATCGTACGAGTCCTCTGGTCTCTCGCCGAGACATGCAAGGTGGTCCACCCCTCACACTTTTTTCCTGTTTTTATGGGTTGGACTTGCGAGCCACTCCATGCTATTCTGTTCTCATACCTTAGCTGTGCACAAACACACACTAGGCAGGGAAGTCGGGGGTTGTGGGCATCTCGTTCCCGTAGCGCCTTGTGACGCAGCTCGAGTTCCTGAAAAGGAACATCTCAAGGTTATGTATATAACCCTAGTTCCTTGAAGGAATGAGACGCTTCGTCTCGACACCACACTCTGCTGTGTTAATACGTGTTAATATGCTTCCTGGCCAGTGACTTCACCCGCATATGACGTCCCAATTCCTCATTGGCTGATTCAACACAAGATTCAGAGTCGCCATGCTGAGGGCGTTCCCATAGCATCTCGTGATGCAGCGTCTCGTTCCTTCAAGGAACTAGGGTTATATACATAACCTTAAGACGTTTGGAACACATTTGGACCACATAACCGCAGGCTTTAAGTTTATGAAAACAAGGATTAGCATAACAGAACAGTAGACAAACATAAAAGAGTAGTCTAATTTAAAAACAATTTCACTTTCAGAAAATTACAAAGTATATATCTATATATGTGTGTGTGTATGGAAGAAATGGCAACTTGAACATGAAAAGATGCATGCCAACTGTCAGTACCCTACAATTCATGGGTTCATGAACTCATGGATTTGAAGGGGGAAAATGATTAAGCAAAATATTCAATAGAAGGCTATTATAGATAATGGTAGCCTGTATAAATAATAAATGGTATTACATTGTATCGTTAGCGGATGATTTAAGGATTTTTTATTTTTTTTTTCCAGACACTCTTTTCATCAAACAATCTAATCTATTCTAGGTGTACTGTCTCTGGCCATGGCCACTCTCATTACAGACATCAGATACAGGTCTGTGAGGCGGGATCTGTGGGACATTTTGTTCATTACTGAGAACATCTGTTTACATGAGTAGGGACTTACGAACATAGACATGACTATGCAGCATTAAGGTGAAAATGCGGCATTGATTCCAGTAGAAGAGTTGGAAATTCAGCTGCTCCAGCTGACTCGAACCTGGTTTTTAGAAGCATATTACATTGCAGTTCAATGAGTTCCAACTGGAGGTACTCAGGAGCAGTGTCAACTGCAAATGGATTCGAGCACAAGTCAAGGTTGAATTTCTGTCTTTCAAAATCCACAATTCTCCTGCTGAATTCTACTTTCAGTGCATTGTCTGCATACACTTCAGTCGGGAGAGAGATGGTGCCTGCGTCACTGAATGAATGACAAACAGGAAAGTGCAACAGGTTGCCTTGACGCATCTGGCCCTCCCACAGACGCAGTTTCATTTGAAATGCCTTCACCGAGTCCCGCATTTCAGTAATCAGTTGGTTTTCGATCCTGCAGTTTTAGCTTAATAGCATTGAGGTGCTCCGTTATATCACACAAAAATGACAAGTAAAGAAACGTGCGATTTCATTGCGGGTATCAAAAAATCTTCGCAACACTTTACACCGACTAAGCCAGCGGACCTCTGTGTGGTATGGAACATCCTCGTGCAGAGAGTTTTCCTCCTCCAAAAGTGCTCTGAATTACCTATGATTCAGACCTTGTGAACCTCGTCATCACGTGCTCCATGCCCAGCACTTTTCAACAGAGAGATTCCTGGTGAATGATACAGTGGTACGCGGTGAGGTTTTCTCCTGTGTGCCTCTCTCGAACCAAACCGACTAGTCCACAGCCCTCCGCGCACATCGCAGGCGCACCATCCATTGTCAAGGCTACAAGTTTATTCCACTGCAGTTTTGTGTCATTGACACACTGATCCACTTGTGAAAAAATGTCCTGTCCAGTTGTTGTCCCGAGAATCGCTCTTAAATCTGTGCTTTCCAGGTGTCTGTCCTCTTCATACAGGCTGCCATGATGTCATCATAAAAGGTAAGCTCATCTTGCTAGAAGGTTTTTCAAATTTGCTGCAACATATTGCTGACAGGTCAAAAAAGGGACCAATGCCATGTTATTATATGACACAGTTCATTTCCAGTTAAAGGTTTTTGAAATGTAATAAGTTTCTTAAACTTCTGCTCAAAAAGTAGAGCAAAATAAGTAAAATTTTGAAATATTTAACTATTTCTATTTGAATATACAGTTAAATGTAATTTATTT
>JAUMHQ010000053.1:16692745-16714732 GCA_032361165.1 Enteromius paludinosus
CTCCCATCTCCCAACTGCGTCTCTGGAGCTCAGCCACAGTCATCTTTGGGTTGTTCTTTACCTCTCTCACCAAGGCTCTTCTCCCCCAATAGCTCACTTTGGCCAGTTCTGGCCATTCCAAACGTCATTATGGAGGCCACTGTGCTCTTAGGAACCTTAAGTGCAGCAGACGTTTTTTTGTAACCTTGGCCAGATCTGTGCCTTGCCACAATTCTGTCTCTGAGCTTTTCAGGCATTTCCTTTGATCTCATGATTCATATTTGCTCTGACATGCATTGTGAGCTGTAAGGTCTTTTATAGACAGGTGTGTGGCTTTCCTAATCGTGTCCAGTCAGTATAATAATGATAATGATAATGATTTACCTAAAGTATTTGTCTGACTATAGTATTTTTTTTTCCCTCTTGTACTCTATGATATATGTGATGACAGTTGATTGCTTTCTGTTATGTCGAGTATATTATGTTCCGAACGGTTCTGAAGTTTCTTGCTCATTTTGAAGAAAGCCACTGGCTTTCACAATATCAACAAATACTATACTAACAAATACTAACTCAATGGCTACCAGCAACTGTTGGCCAGTAAATACATTTTAGCAGACTTACACTGCATTCATAATATACTTCTTACTGCTTGGAGCCTGCAAAAGTGTGTCTAGAAAGTGATATGAAATTGATAATGTTACAAGTTAGGACTGGCATAACAAAAAATAGCATACTACTAAATTTCACTTAACTTTGTATGATATTCATACAACTAAAATAAGTCAAATTTGCCAGTACAACGTTTTTGCTCAGAAATTGCTTGTAATTTTTTGTAATTATCAGAAAGAAACAGCAACATATTGAATTAAACATGAAATTTTGCAGTAGAAAAGCTAATAGTATACCCTGTAAAATCTGTTTATTTTTTTATGGTTTTGTATTTCTTGATTAATAGAATATGCTGCCAATAATTTTTTTATCTTTAAAGACAATGTGGCAAAGGCATAGGAAATACTAATTATTTGGCAATAATAATATTATTATTATTATTATTGTTTTTAAGGAACCAGATTTTTCTCCCCATTACCACCTTTGAACACTTGTGCGGCCAGCAGTAAAATATTCTGTTAACTACTACATCTCACTCTCACTATAAGTCATCAGGTAATGTGATATTCCCCTCACCCTCACATTCGCGCACACACACACATGCCACTACAGTAAGAATGCATCTCTTATCTGTCTTATCGCTCCAATCAGTGCCATCTGGACCTACAGGCCAGGTGTGTGACCAGGGCAGGTCTTGGGTCACCTCTGTCACTCTGAGGGGTCAGAGGAGGAGATGCATTGAGCTCATTCACTTTGGTTCTGGGGTTGGATTTCGGGCCGTTAAGGTGCAAGTCAGGCTTCCTCCATGAGGATCACCTGTCAGACATGCTGAGAAGGCCATTGTGTGGGTGAAAGTGAATTCCCTCCTCCAGAAATAGAAATTATAACGTAATGAGTTACTTGTTGCTCTGATTTCTGAATTGTGTATTACATTTCAGCAGTCATTTTGGTAACACGGAATTGTCCATGGAGCTTTTTGGCTCCAGGACCCCCATTGCTCACCATAATTTAAAAACTCTGTTTCTAATTGTCTTAGTGTTCATAATGATAAATTATTTTACATTTTAGAACAAACTGATTTTTTTTTTTAAATCTATGTTGGGAAGATAAAATATTTTTAAAAGTATGTTTATATAGCCTACATGTACTGTGTACAGTAGTCAACATTTGAAGTGAATCACAAAAGTTCATAAAAGTTGTCCCAAGACAAGAAAGTATGTTGGGTTTATGTTTTAATAACTTGATATCTTTGATGAAAGTTTCAAGCTTCAATTTTTGACTACTGTAGTATATATATATATGTGTGTGTGTGTGTGTGGGGGTTTATATATACTGTATATATATATATTACAGGAACTCACTGTTAACCTGTTTTTACTGTTGCATCTTGCAGTCTTTACTGTTAAAAGCATGAGTTTTTTATTGAATTTCATTTACAGGTAAATATTCTTTGGAAGGGAAAAAGCATAGTATAATTTGCATTGAAAAAATGATTTTGCATCTAATGTTGTTAAATGAACGTTAGATGCATTACTTCAATATGACGTGTGTTACCATGATGATGTTGAGTGTTTGTGTGAAGGACACCTTGCACCTCCTATATATTTACCTTCAGTCTGTGGAAAGGCTGCCTGTAATGAGCACTGAATTATTGTGACTTTCTCATTACCACCTGATTTTGGTGGTTATCAGTTTATTATAGCGGTAGATAACAGATATTAAGTGTTAGACAAAAGATATTTAAAACCTATATACCATATTGTTTATTGTTATGTTCTGGCAACCACAGCTATCTGTATTTTTTGTGTATATAGAAATATATATATATATTATCTTATATGCTGTATATCTAATATGTATTATATCTTGGAATAACAACAAAAAATTATCTTTATTATTAACTAGGCCAAATTTTCTTTTAATTTTGGTTATTTGAGTTTATTTGAAATCATATTAAGTCATACCTGCTATAGTCGTGAACCACATTGCTACTGGATTATTTTTTGACCGATATGAGAAGACATTTTCTCATGTAAGTTTGGCGAAACTGCATATGACTTCTTTCATGAAAATGCACACCATTCTTTTATCCATATCAGCTGACGTTTCAAGCTAGTGATAGTAATACGTTTAAAATGAAGGCTGTAACGTTTAGCTGATCCTATAGAAGCATCTTTTTCCAGTCATATATGTTGATAGAGATGTCACAAGCTTTGATTGTAAAAGCAGAGCATTTGAAAAGGAAAGGATTGCCACGCTAGCTGGAGTAATGACTCACCTGGAGGGTTTGAATGCTGGCATTCTCTGGCTAATTAAACCTGTAAGACATTGATATGGACAGGTGGAAAGCAGTGTTTTCAACGGCTCAGGGATGTCAAGAGAATTATACTTTCTTTGAATATGACTCATTAAGCATGACAATATACAGCTACAGCCTCTCGACAATGGATGCCGGTGTTCGCAAGTTTTGACAAGTTCGAATGATTTAAAATTATTCACTTATTTATTATGAAGTAATTCATTTCATTTATTAAATTCCTGCAAATTCGTACATCTTCTGCTCTGCCTCAATTGATCCATAGACAAAAATATATTGAGTAAAGAATGAAATGGAAGTATGCAGGCATCAAAAAGCCCTCCACTGGAGTACTTACCAGTGTTTTAAATGTATTGAAATCCTCTTAAAACATTTTACACAATGTGCGCTCGGCGCTTAAAGACAAGCAGTAAAAAATAAAAAGTGACAGTTGGTATGCAGAGAGTTTATTTGTCGGCCCA
Organism: Enteromius paludinosus; assembly: GCA_032361165.1. Classification (NCBI taxonomy): domain Eukaryota; kingdom Metazoa; phylum Chordata; class Actinopteri; order Cypriniformes; family Cyprinidae; genus Enteromius; species Enteromius paludinosus. The sequence goes on from JAUMHQ010000053.1 coordinate 16,696,115, forward strand.
TCCATTAAGTCTCGGCCACACAGGGGTCCTTTCAGCAGAAATGCAAAAAAGACCTTGAAATGGCAAACAGTTGGAGAATGGAGCGTCTGGCTGATACAGGAGTTTGCCAACTCTCGCACCGCTTGTCCTGTTGAGAGAAACAGAGAAAGAGATCTTAACCATCCAAAGAGAAATGGAAAGAGGCTTTAAGTTAGCCGTGAGTGACATACGCTATTGTGTGATATGATGGCACTGTCCACTGGCACTGATCTTTTCATCTATGATCCCAAAGCTCTGCGTTATTTCCTATTGTAGATAAATAGTCTCCATGGGACGGGGAGGGGGAAACGAGGAACCATGCCTTAATGTCTGTGAAGGTTCAATCCAGTATCCACTGGATTAACTTAAGACTGAGCTCAGTTTGAGGACAAAAATGTTCAAGATGTGACGAGGGAAACACGGCAGGCTTCAAAGGCGAGATTATACACGCAGCCAAAATCTTTTCGCAGAGTCTACTGTAGGCATTCCTGAGCAGCAAGCGCCTAAGCAAGTCCTATTTACATAGTTTTGCGAGCTTTGTTCAGATTTATTCTCTCCAAATTGTAAAAGTGAGCAGTTTAAATAGATTAAATTAGGGTTAAATAGGCTACTACTTTATTATCTGCCTATTAACAGGTCGCTTACAATGAGGCCAGTGTTCTCAATACGGTGTCACAGATTCTCTCACAAGTTTTTTGTCAACATTTTTTTTTTTTGCTTCTTTTCCAAACTGTGATTCATTTCAGAGATAATCAGTTGCGGATCAGATTCTTTCTAAAACATTCTTTTAACGTAATGTTTTACAATTCAATTAACCCCATCTCCACACAATAACAAGCCTGGATTTTTTTTTTTACGCTACTCAGATATGCTGTGCCAATTCCTCCATGGGATAACTATGATTGTTTTGCTGACACCTGGAAGCGTTAGAATTCGTTTTTAGGCTGAAGAATTTTGTTAATGTTTTGGCACATTGCATCTTTGGCACGTTCGTTCGTTCGTTTATTGTTCTGTTTGAAAGCGAAAGACGAGGAGGGCTGAGATATTATCCGCTAGCTCTTCAGTCTATGAGTATTTAGGTGTTAGAGACTCTATGTTGTATTCTGAACCTACTGTTGTACTGAGCGCCCAACTGAGAGTCTGTTATAGAAAATATTGACATAGCCATTTCATTCCATTTTCATCAGTCCTGGATCATTACACTTTCAATTTGGTGTTTTGGCCCAGCAGCTACGGAATTTGGTTTTGTATTAAGTTTTTTCAGAGAAATGAAAAGTTAGATTAACTTACAGTATTGTCCAATCATTTTTTAAATTGGTCTCCCTCGTCATCTTTTTCTCTCATTCTGTGCTCACAGTGGGTAACCAGCTTGAATATAAACTACAAGCGAAAGTGACTTCATTTACCCAGTGTTTTAATAAGCTGATATCGATAGAATCCACTTAGAGACTTGAGAATCTTCTAAACAGTTCTGACTAGATTGCTTCTCTCTAAATGGCTTACATGTGTTGTACTACATATTTTTGCTTTTTAATATGAGGTCAGCATCTTTCTTTTCTAAGTTACATTTTATTAAATTGACTTTTCTAGCATAAAGCTCGAGAGGACTGAAATGGTTTTATGATGTTAATTGTTCCTGTAGAACTTCAATATTTTCCCAGTTCATCTCTTGGAAGGGAATTCATTTTAGGTTTCATAATTAGGACTATACACCTGGGTGGCCAGTATATGTGTGTGTGTGTGTGTGTTTCTTTCTCTCTCTCCCATTCTCTTTCTCTCCGCTCATGTATATATGGCTTTTAAAAGTACCATTTGCTCCCTACGTAAAGTGCTTAATGAAGGGGATAATGCATGTAAAGTAATGTGACATTAATTGTTTGAGGTTGATAATAACAGCCCTCAATCATCTGGAAGATTGCTTCAGGCTTTAAATGAAAGCCGTTTTCAAGGTGATGGACTCGAATGAGTGAATGACAGAGTCAAATTAGCTGATTTGCCATTCACGTACACTCTATTGCCTGCTATTTAAAAGTCATTGACCATTTAGGGACGGGCCGTTGGTCGCAGTGAGTGTGCAATGAGCGGTGGTGGCTGTGTTTGTGTTGGAGGGCAGGGATGGATGGATGGGCAGCAGCTCTAACTATGATAGTTAAGAAAAAAGGCGAGCAATAGAAATGTCAAGTGCCTTCTGTGAGGAAGTGAATGGGACAAATAGACCTGGTTTTAGAGGGCCCCATCCTTGCATTAACATAAGAAACAGGCCAATATGGCTGGAAGTCAGCCGGTCTGGGTGCTGTCAGCAGATCTTTTCGCCGCGGTGATTAATGTCTTTACGATACCGCACACAGCCAGCGCTGTGCTGGAGCCACCCTCGTCAGACTGCTTAGGACTTTCTAGTTTCACGCGGAAGTCCTCGAATAGGAACGGAGAATATTTAATTTTGGGTCCCTGCAGATCATTTTCATTGTCGTCATGATAATGCGAAACCTCCACGTTTTTATTTACTTAGTTTTTGCACCTGTAGCTCAACAACGGCATGGTCGTTGGTCCAACTCTCAGGGAAGTCATGCACTGCTAAGATACATTTTCGCATAAATGCACCTCTGCCGAATCCTCGAAATGTGCCGCTTTCGCACATTGCCGAATCCTCGTGAACGGCCCGATTTTGCGACTTAGCCATTTGACATTCCTTCACGCAGCTGTCCGCCCAGCCTCCCTTCTCTTGTGGCACCCCTAACCTGCTTCATTGAGAGTCTCTTATTATGTCCTCTTGCCAAGGCCCACTCTATGAATTGAATAGTCGGTGTCTTTATTTCTCTCATTCTCTGACTGTAGACCTCATAATGGCTTCATTAATGCAGAAGTTGCATTTGGTTGACAATGGGTTAATGGCCCGAGGGTAGTCTATTGGCACTGGGAGAAGGCCAACAGGAGGAGGAGGCTTTTTTTACAGCCCTTTCAGTGTAAGTTCACCCCGGGTCAACTGTGTGTCACCCAAAAGTGAACAAACATGTAATTGATGTTCGGACATCTCTGGCCGACTCTTTTCGAGCCTGGCCCGTTGAAGAGGGTGCTGTCTGGTCTTTGAGGGACTTTTCACAGAAAGGGGAAACCGATTCATGAATACGCACAATCTGCCAGGCTGAAAAAGGGGTGTGTGTGGGGGGGGCACTCCTGGATTTTTCCCTTTATAACCCCTGCTGAATCGGTTCTGTTTTGCTTGTTGTTGAAATGCAACCCCCGCACATAGGTCGTGATGGGGGTGGTATACGCTGCTGGTGTTCCTGAAATGCTCTTTCTCCTCCAGGCTGGGACCACTGTCTGTTTTTGTCTCTGATTTTCATGGATGTTAGTGGAAAATGTCGAGAGGAGTCACAGGCCTTTTATCAGGCCGTGTTGGAACAGGAGCACTCAACGCTCTTTTTATATTCACCTTTGCATAACAACCGGCAGCAATTTGTAGAATGAAGCAATACATGCCAATGAATGCCAAGAGGATGTGCTAGTGATTCTTTTTTAAAAACGAATATGCAGTAATAAAGTTAGGTTCCAAATTCATTAGCATTGGGAGAAGTGTCATTTTTTTAAATGAATTTGTGGAAAGGTAATTATGGTAACACTTTATTTTAGGGTCTCTTAACTAATTGCTTATTAGCATGCAAATGACTAGAAAATTAGCCATTTATTAGTCGTAATTAAGCACATATTAATGTCTTATTCTACATGACCTTATTTTACATCCCTTATCCTACCCAATGCCTAAACTTAACAACTGCCTTACTGACTATAATAAGCAGCAAATTAGCAATGGATTGAGGGAAAAGTCATATTTAATTGTGAATCTAGACAGGTTTCTTAAACACTACATTTCCAGTACAATGACGTAAGAATGAAGAACATAAAATGACCTTTATGGTCCATTTACCAGAATTGAATATAATTGAGTTATTTTAAAGTACAGTACAGGTACTTACAGTATACTGACCCAAGGAGGTATTTTAGTATAAGGTAACTACATGGGTTTAGGTTGGTTTATGCGTATGTTCAGGGTTAGTACCAAGTATATGCTAATAGTGTCCTATGTGAACATGTTCTGTATTTATTTTCCCCAGGTTTTTGTTATTTTTTTGTGAAAACTGTATTTGAAGGTGTTCAATCCAAATATGTCAAATTTGAATAGGAATCTACATTTGGAATCTAACTCATAATAACTGCTTTCAAAAGACCAATCTTTATTCATAAACAAATAAATGATGTGTAAAAGGGGAAGAACATTCGATGTAAACCCAAAAATGTTGCATCTAGCTTATAATCTCTTGAATATGAAAACCCAACAAACAAAAAAATCCATTTGTCTTAAAGTGATGGAACAGGAAAAACAAAGTGCAGCCATTAAACTGCCCCAACAGGAGATTGTGTACCAAAATGTTAAATGACAATAAATAAAAATAAATAGATATGTACATTTTCTTAAGAAAAATATAATAAAACATAATTTTTTCTCAAACATAGTCAATGGGGTAAAACACTCCTAGGGGGCAATGGGCAATTACTGTAGTTATTCTGTTCTGAACAACAAACCCTTTGTTTTTTTCCATTAGATGTATTCTAAATAGTTGGGTAAATAAAAATATTAGTATTTTATATTTAAACATTTTATTTTACCCCACCCATGGGGGTATTTTGCTCCATAGATGGGGTAAAACATCACTCTACCCTTACAATAATGCTAACTATAGGCACTATTAGTAACTCTAATTGTGTTAGCATCACATTAACAACATGTTAATTGTGCTAAGTTGACAGCCTTATGTGACATGAAGTAAGTCAATACCCTTTTTTTTCTCTTGAAATCCTTTGTTTGGTTCTTTGCTTGCATGTTATTGAGTTATAAAGCATGGATAACATCTAGAAAAATACTTACAAAAATAAGTGGGCTTTAATGAGTTGACTTTTCCCTCAATAAATTTATATTTTGCTGCTTATTAATAGCTAATAGGCAGTTGTTAAGTTTAGGTATTGGATAGAATTAGGGATGTACAATAAGGTCATGTGTGCTTATATATGTGCTTAATTACTACTAATAAATGGCTAATATTCTAGTAATATGCACGCTAATAAGCAACTAGTTAGGAGACCCTGAAATAAAGTGTTACCCATAGGATCTACACGCAAACAGGACTGTTAAATAAAGCTCCAGCGACATATTTATTCAATATAAACAAATAAAACTCCCATTTAGGTTTTTAAAAATGCCAATAGTATACCACATAATATTAGCTGTCAGATGTTGTGGAATGCATGTGCATATAGATATTTTAAGTACAGTACTTTTGAAATGGTATTTTTGTATGTGCTTTATTATGCTCTGCATTATTTAAAAAAATACTTTTGTGTTCAGTGATAGAATTTAATGATATTATAAAACTATATTGGAAGTGATGGACAATGCACCAGATCAGGATGCCTTATTAACAAAGCATTGTTTTAACAGTGCCATGGTGTTTTTGGGTTGTTGTTTTTTTTTACTTTTGATGAAAATTAATCTTTAACGGCTTATAGTTGTCTTTGCATATTAAATTTCAACTTGACTTTTAATATGATCTAAGATATTTTGACATAAAGTGAAATCAAAACCAAAAAGTATATGGATTGAAGGAATCATTGGCCACTCATAAAAGAAATCATGGTTCCATGAAGAACCTTTAACATCCAAAAAATATTTCCAGTACACAAAATTGACAGGTTATATGGATGTGCTTCATGGAGACATGAATGGGTCGCAGTGACTTTACCAAGTAAGACATGATCCTGGATCAACATTACTGTCCAAAAACATAGACTTGAAAAATCCTGAAAAATAATCCCTCAAATCTGATTGGTTGATTGGAATGTTGTTGCATCTTGTACTTGATGAAATCACACTCATCGACATGAATGTCAGTTAAGAGTAAAGTGGAAAAATGTTCTATGAATTATAAAATCACACTAATAAAAAATACCTGTTCACTGAAATGTTCTGCGTGGAACCTGAATGGTTCCCAGTCTGCCGTATCACTGTGACACCCCCGCTTTTTTCTGTATAGAGTGTACATACTGTAAAAGCCAGCATGTACCCTATCAAACCTATCTTAGTGCCTAGCCCATTGTTTGCGATGCATCTCCTTCTCCCACATCTGCGGTCAGACGGATGATGTCAGCCATCAAGTCTTTACCAGTAATTACACATCAGATGACAACAACTTAAAATTGATGTCCTATGCATGAGCGCTAAGTGGCCATTTGAAAAGTTTGAGACAGGAAGCTGAGAGAAAGGCCGTGTTATGAGGGTGTCAGCATGGGAATTGCCGGGGCAGATGTACTGTACACGCTCTGCAGTAATAGACACACAGAGCCCATTGCCAAAAGCACATTTGGCATCAGTAGCAAATGAGTAATTATTGGGTAATGACCCAGAAGGTGTCCCTTAATTGAATAGTGAAAGTAGGGAGAGTGGTGCCACACTGTAATAAAAGCAGATGGATTATTTCAGGAAATATCTTCTTAAGTGAAAGGGTAAATACTGATGAGCCTGCATTTATTTCTCTGACCTTTAGATAGATAACCACTGATTAAAAATTTAGGCTCTAGTGGGAGAAGAGGTTTTTGCTTTTACGTTTTGCTTTTTTTCTGATCATAATAGACCTCTATCCACTACATTCAGTCTTAATTCTTAAATGCATTAGTCACAAAATTGATGGGAAAAAAACTTTAGGAAAAGCCGTAAGTGGACTATTGTGTGGACTAAGAGGTCTTTTTTTTTTTAGATCATTTGATGCAGGGACATTTTTCCCAGCGAAATGTCAAGATCACTCTAATGACTACAATGCCCGAGTGGGGTATGCCTTTTTCTTCCTTTTTGCAAAATGATAGGTGAATTATGTAAATGCAGGCATCAGTTAAAGCCGTATTTACTTTTTACAAGCATTTCCCTTTTCTTTTAATGCACTTATCTCTCAAAGGAAATTGCCTGCTGTTGCCATCACTTATCTGCAAGAATGATGTGGGTCGTGTTTTATTGCCATCACATCTTTACGTTTCGGATATGTTCGGTCTTTACTGCTGCTTATCCTTGTACTCTCACCTTGAGTTTTGTAAGTGTAACAGGTTGCTGTACAATGTATCAAATGGGTTCTGTGAATTGAAAACAATAAGCGGCTGCTTTATGTCTATTAATAATGTTTGGGGCCCCTTTCTTACCCGATATGTTATTATGTATGTGGATATTTCTTAAAGCGATAGTTCACCCACAAACTAAATCAGTTTCCTTTTTTTTGTGTGTGCGGAAAATAAAATAAAATATTTGTAAAAATGACTTTTTTGTTCATGTAATAAAAGGAAGTAGTCACCAAAATGGTTCCAACATTTATTTTTATATCTTTGTGTTCCACAGAAGAAAGAAAGCGATGCAGATTTGGAGTCAATTGTAACAGAATTTTGAGTAAACCTTAATTCTGTTAAAAGTAACATATAAAGGTTATGCTGCATTAACAATTAATTCATTAGAACTGTATTCATTTTTGCCAATAAAAACAGAAAGGAAACAATTAATCATAATTTTTAGTGACACATCTGATCATAAATACACTGTTGTGCTGCTTGTTACAATGTGTAAGAATGCAATTTTAAAAAATACCATATCATTCAGACCTTCAAAAAAAAGCAGGGCTACACGTGTATTTAATACAATGATGGCTAATCAAATGAACAAGTGAATATACTTAATGCTGTAAAATCAAACAGTACGCTGGTGTTTTCAACAGGTTTGCTGGTCACAGGCTGGTAGCTACCAGGATCCTTCTCTCTACACTGTGTCACACTGATTTGCCAAATCCGCTGCTGGTGCATATTGTGGTCTCCACCCACCGGGAGACCTGTCTCTATCTCCCACTGACTCTGTCAGCAGCTGTTTTTCAAAATCTGCTCCTTTTTAGATCATTCCGTTCTTTATTCCCATTACCGATAAGCTTTTAAAAATCTACTCGGAAGAATCCACACTTCATTGATTGTTTATATTTTGCAATCTACTTTAGAGAAAAGATAATGCCCCCACACAACACTTCATTCTGCAGTTCACAGACGCTTTATAGAATAATCAATCTGTATTGAACTCGCAGAGATGAGTCAACAAATAATACAATAACGAAAAGCTGAAAGAAACTGTCATCATTAACGGCAAATCACTGTCTGTGAGCATTCAAAGCATGCTGATTGGCTGATCGATGAGGCTATACAGGTACACCGTATCATGCATTCAAAATGTCAAGGAGATTTTTGGAAAGGTGCCTATAGGCTTTCAGTATTAATTAGCGAAAAGCTGTTACATCAGACTCATTTGTTTGGCATGTGTCTTGAATGCATCCTATTCTCTGGAAAAGAATCTAATTTGTCATCCATGTATACATGCAGCATGTGCTTGCAACTATAGGGTAATCTTTAGATCAAGAAGAGCTTCTTGTATCTTCTTCTCACCTGACAATGCACAGTAATAATTAATAAGAGTAATTTCACTAATAATAATAATAAAAGTAGCATTTCTGCCATCTGTCTGTCACCTGTGGAACTCTTCAACTGCATGAATTCATTTCCTCTCTCCTAGTTTATATGCCAGTATGAAAAAGATGCAAACTCTTTTAACAAACTAGTAATGCTTATTAATTTTAAACATATTTAATTTGTGTCGGTTAATGTTATCATTAACGTCGTGTGTGGTTAATACCAAATTATACTAACACCGACCGATTCATTTGTTGGTGATAAATCCTAACGCAAGTTTCACGCTAGTCTATAACATAAGGTCAACTCAAACCGAAAGGAAAAAATAATATCGGCAGCAGCGCTCTCTCTCTCTCAATTCTTAAAAGCAAATTGAGGAGACGCGTTAAAACACTCCAGTGCGTGCCATTGCTTGTGCAATCATACAGACATTTGTCGATGCTTTATTTATGGGACTGCGAAACAGGCAGTGCTTGCGTTTTCTTTCTACGTGAATTAGTTTAAGCAGCAAATCATTACATTGTCGTTATTTGAAATATTAAGCCATTTCGATGACCAAAAAGCCAGCTGCGTAATTAGTACCGTACGCCACAGTTCTGGACTCCAAAACAGGCGTTAAATAATGTCTTTGCTAAAACACAAACATTTTCCTCATTATCCAAGTGTCACTCCACATTAGCGGCAGCGAGCCAGATGCTTTGCTCCCTTAAATCTCTCCATGGAAATTGCGCACGTGCTCCTGCACTATCCATAGCTCAATAAGAGCTTTGATTTGCACTGTACGGCCACAGACGATGAATATACATAATACTCGCGTGATATCTGCTTTTGGCCACGGTTTTCTTCCACCATTTGGGCACATTCCCATAAGCACTTGTGTGATGTGACCCGGCTTGTTCGCGTTTTCTGTTTGCTCTCCAGTCCCCCTCTGGTCTCGGTGCTCTATTCACTCTCTAGTCTCATCTGGTCTAAGTGGGCCAAACCTGAAGAAACCTCTATTTTTGTTTTGTCTTCTCTCTCTTTCAAATAATCAGCCGTGTGCCAAAAGTGTCCCTCTTGTTTTTACGCGTGCCAGTCACCTGCCGTCTGCCTCGCTCCTTTCCTTTCTCAAAGCTTGCTTTTCTCTCTCCAATTCTTTTGACTTTCTGCGGTCTGGATCCCCAATGAGATTCAGATTGGGTACATATTGAGTCCTCTATTGTCCTTCAAGGGCTGTACTACGCTAATTAAATTTTATCCAGCCATATAAAAACCATTTCTCTCCTCCACGCTCCCAATTCAGCTTTCCAGCCCAAGTCCTCTCTTATTCCTTGCCCTAAAAATCCAGTGTTCATTGAGTCAAATCAATAGAAAAACATTTGCAAATCTCCATTATTGTGGGATTTTTGTCTCCTTTCTGTTGTGATAAAAGCACCGCGGAACAGCTTGCAGCTTTGTGCAACCGAGACGCGCGGGACAGACGAAGGCCATGAATGCAAAAGGCATTACGCGCAGCAGCAAGTTTCTTTATCAGCCTGTTATTGAACTCACAATTATTTCCACGCCGTCCTTTGCATCTGATTATTTCATAGAATATTGATTTGCCGTCTGTTAATTATCATCGCATGCTGTACAACCTCGGTCGCCACTTGACACGCAGCTTTTATTTGCATTAGTCAGTTACATAAGATTTTTCTACCACACTATAACGACTTTTTTTTTTTTACTTCATAAGTGTAAAATCACTGTCTTTATCACATTTAGGAATGTATTTTGATCTTTACAGTCATATCCTCCAAATCAATAGGTTGCATGCAAAACAAAGAACAAAGTTGTACCCGTTATACCAAACGATGATCATATTATTTAAAAACAAAACAAATCTTGAGATATGATCTGTCAATTCCATCACTATATTAATTACAAATGCCCACAGTCGTTCTATAATGAGAAAAACATGGCTGCATCTCTCACCCCATGCTGGCTAAGTTTGCCCTTATTTATGAAACCAATAATAGTGCAATAAAAACAAATCAATCTGTACTTGTGCAAATCCAATTCAGCAGGGAGGCTGAAACCCCTGAAGAAAAAGAAAAGCCCGGAGGGTGGGGGGGGGGGGTCAGCCCCCAAAAGCAGCTGTTGAGTCCTAATCTTTTTTCTTGCCCTATCACTCACCTATATTCTCCTCAGCGCTCTCCTCGCATCTCCCTTTGGAAGTTCCCCACTCGCCAGACCCCATCCTTGTCCAGATTTTTTTCGGGCCATCCCCTTGTACTTATCTCAAAGAAAAGAAGAGTGCATTGATGTCAAATTGCCCTCAAAAACACCATGAAAGATTGATTTGCAGCACTTTTCATTCAGCCGGCATTATTTTGAAGAGAGCTGAATAGGAAACCCGCAAGCCGGGGAAGGAATAAAGATGTCCTCCCTGTTGGAAAGGGGGGAAACTGCCCATTTTGTCTCAGTCCATCAACCCTGGAGAAAGAGGGGGAAAGGCAAGGGGCTATTCAGAAAAAAAGCCCATATACACCTCTCACAATACTAAAAGACTTTAAATTAACATCCATGAATATTAAATTACTTCGGCCTGAAAAAGATTGAATAAAAGATATACTTGACCCAGACGGCTTTGCATATTTTCGTACTCCGAAGCGCATCATTAAAACCTATTCAGATTGTTTATGCGAATTTAATTCCGATATGATTACTGTATATTGAACATTAATAAGAAAAAGAACAGAAACTTAGTGTTGGTGCTTGTGTTAGTGCAGCCACATGTTGCATTATATGAGAAAAAAAAACAATTGTCCAATATTTTGTTTAATTAATGAAAAATGAATTAATATAATTATTGGTCTAATGATGAACGCTGTGGCTCAAAATGATTATTCTCAGGAAGAAAATATAATCGGTCAAATTTCAAAAAGCCACTTTCTCTACGTTACGATAGCTATTTGTACGCCTTTTTTTAATTTCACTACAAAAAGACTGATATAACTGTACATTGTCAGTTTCTCTTAGACAAACGAGTAAGTCAGATTTTAACCTGGGTCTAGTAAAGAGTCTTCACGCTGAGTCAAGTTTGCTTTTAGGTTTTCCATGCCAGAAGTGCTCCTGTTCGTCTCTCAGGAGCAAACAGCTGGAGCGGAGCTCAAGGTGCTGAGATGGGGCTTGTTATTTTAGCCAAAACGCGGTTGTTGGATCCTGAACATCAACACACACACACTCCCCCTTCTTCCCCCACCCCCTCAGGAGTAGCCACTCAATAAAGAGTGTGGCGTTTTTTTCCCTCTGGTTGAACAAGTCTAAAGAACACAAGGGGAGGGTCATTAATAACTAATTACCGTGGGTCAGACCTGACGCATATAAAGCCCACCGGGACCTTGGAAAGGCGAAACATTCTCTCGACACTTAGCAAGAAGAGAGCGCACTGGCCTCAGACTGATTTATCGATTCCATTCGCCTATTACAACATAGATATTCGCTATAAATTGAACAGCAAGAGGGATACTGTCGGGGTTTATCGCAGGGATATTAGTTAAGGGTTTCATCATGGGTTCGGTGTTGCCTGCTGATGCTCTGGTTCTGAAGGCTGGATTTAAGCAGCAGTCTCTGGCCCTGTCCGACATCATCACATCAGACATCCTGCACAGTTTCCTGTACGGCCGCTGGAGGAACGTCCTGGGCGAACACCTGTTCGAGGAGAAGACCAGCACTGTCAGCCCCAAAACTGCCTTCACCGCCGAGGTCCTGGCGCAGTCGTTCTCCGGAGGTGAGTCCGCAAGATTTTACTCCATTCGTTGATTATGAATTGAAGGGAAAGTTTTGAATATGTGTGTTTGCTGTCCCGTTTATTTGTTCTTATTGCAAATTGGATCTCATGTGCACTTACTGTAGAGGAGGCAAGTTTTGTGTGTGGCCTATTGCATGGTTAAAATACAATTAATGAGAATTAAAAGGGGTTAAATAAGCACACTAAAGAGAATATAGGCTATAGAAAAGTCTATTTTAAAACAATGCAAAAGTCGTAGTAGTTTATGACGATTAATGGATGAAATGTATTAGAATAATGCAGTACAATAAGCTTATTCAGAGACTATTGTAGGCTAACAATACATGCATGGTTTAATTCTGGCATGGTTTAATTCATTTTTTTATAGTATATCAACGGCATTTAAATAACCACAAAAGTTAGAAAAAAGTCAGATTGCGCGAATAGCCGCTTGCGCCTTCACCTGAGGAAATGGCAACAGTTGCTCAAGTTCCAGGGGTTGTATCGACAAAACATAAGTAGCTAGCTATTGTCATTTGTATTAACATTTTCCCATAAATGATTTACATATTGCAAGCTTACAGTGATTTTACTGATGGCAGTTAAAGCTTAATGTGTTAGTGGGGCAGGAAGACAATTTGGGTTGCGCGGGGCTGACTTGATTTGTGCCAGAAATTAGTTACTTTAAAAAAACACATTTAATGGTCATTAAATAATTGGCAGATGGTTTCCAAGCTGAATATATGCGATTGAAACACGCTTATTCTAAATACATTAGGCTATATCATAAAATCGGGATTTAAGCTTAGCACAGCCTATACAGTCAAGGGAAACCTATTAAAATAAGGCTGTTAAAATCATGAGGGTAACGCTGTGTTTGACCTGAGAAAGTTGCCAGTGAAGCCAGGACGTTAGACAGAGAAAAGCCCGTCATTCATCAGCTCGGGACAGTCTCCACACCCCCGCTTTGACACTTTTCTCTCCTCTCGGGCGCATTTAAAGTTTTCCGTCCCGCTGTTAATATGCCGTGAAAGCTGATTCTATCGCTATTCACACCATGTCAAGCAGCTAATCTCCTTTTCTGCGTTTTGTCAGAAATTCCAGGGCCGTTTAAAGAAAGTTCTCGTTTCTTTCAGCGCACATTTAGTGCTACAAAGTTTCTGAAAGGATAATGAATACAGAATAAGCTATTCCTTGCCTATGAATATATAGCCTCGTCACATTTAAAGCGTAGAAAATTGCTGAATTGTTAAACGCAAAGACGCGTTTGACATTTATTTGAGTCTCGCCCGAAACCCGCATTTAAAGTCTTACTGATGGACACGTTGCGCGTTGCTTTATATTGGCCTAGAATAAAATATAATAGTTTTGAACTATAAAAGATTGTATTGTATTACGCTGTAACTCCTTTTTTCCCGCTGTTTTTTTCTGTAGCTTTAAATGCGCTTGCAAGTAGGATGCGTCATTGTAATTCAAGAGTTTCTGTTTAAATGTATTTGTTTCCTGATTTTTAATGGATATTAAAACTAAATGTTCCAAATTGTCTTGATACTTAATTTGCTGCTTTCTATCTCCAGAGGTTCAGAAACTCTCCAGTTTAGTGCTGCCAAGTGAAGTCATCATTGCGCAGAGCTCAATCCCTGGAGAGGGACTTGGCATCTTCTCCAAGACCTGGATAAAAGCTGGCACCGAAATGGGTCCCTTCACAGGCAGGGTCATTTCACCGGAGCATGTGGATCTCTTCAAGAACAACAATCTCATGTGGGAGGTAAGCAACGTTCAACAGGTGTCGCATGCACAGGCTCATTTTTTGGAGTTTATCCTGGTAAATGATCACGCCAAGACAGAAATTAATGGTAAGCGTTTGTGCTGTTCTCAGGTTTTCAATGAAGATGGCACGGTGCGCTATTTCATCGATGCCAGCCAAGAGGATCATCGCAGCTGGATGACTTATATCAAATGCGCGCGCAACGAGCAAGAACAGAACCTGGAGGTCGTGCAGATCGGAAGCAGTATATTTTACAAAGCAGTAGAGGTTCGTTTCATATAGCCTACCTTTTTACATTATTTGTTATTTATATAATTATTATGTTTAGAATTGTCGTAGGCCACTTCCACTTTAAAATATGAGTGTCATTAAACATCTACTCATTTAACAAAAATTTCATTTGTTATTATGTCTATTTGAGTTTTTAGAGATTCAACTAGATTCAGTTGGTGAACTGTAAAACGTAAATGCATTAAAGTGCATAGATAGATTACTTATTATTTATGCATAATTTATTTATTTGATTTTAGTAAAAAATTTGAAATATTAAAGTGTTTACATTTATATATTTTTTTTCATTAACAGACAATACCTCCAGATCAAGAACTGCTTGTGTGGTATGGAAATTCCCACAACACTTTCCTGGGTATCCCAGGAGTCCCTGGCATAGAGGATGAACAGCAGAAGAATAAAAAAGGCGGTGAGTAAATCAGTCACTTCAGGGCATTTTGGTGTGCTTCAGGCTGATCTTTATCACAGTGCTACAATAGCCTTAGTTAAAACTCCATTAGCATGTGTTTGAATTCGGCTGACTGAGTGCTCTCCTCTCCCCACAGATGAGTTCCACCTGTGTGATACCGCCTCCGTTGCCTCGCTTGCTGCCGCCAGCCGTATGCGCTGTGTCATCTGCCACCGCGGCTTCAACTCCCGCAGCAACCTGCGCTCCCACATGCGCATACATACTCTGGACAAGCCCTTCGTCTGCCGTTTCTGCAACCGCCGCTTCAGCCAGTCCTCCACCCTCCGTAACCACGTTCGCCTCCACACGGGCGAGCGCCCCTACAAGTGCCACGTCTGCCAGAGCGCATACTCTCAGTTGGCAGGGCTGCGGGCGCACCAGAAGAGCGCCAGACACCGGCCGGCCAACACAGGGTCTGTGGTGGGGCTGCAGGCCCACTCGCCCCCTCCTCCACCTCCTCAGCTGGCACAGGTTCCTCACCCAGCCTCGTTGGTGCATCACATACCCACCATGGTGCTATGAGAGGGCACGAAGCATCTTAGATGTCTGCAATCTCACAGGCTGTTCTTCAGTGCTGCCGGCTCATGTGTTGAAGTCCGTCTATGCCAAGCCGGCCCTGAGTACTCTCACCTTTAGCGGAAACTTTGCAGTTCCTCAAAGGTGAAGAAGTGGTCAGATATGATAAACGACGCCTGTAGGACTCAGTAATGACAGCACTGAAGTGAAAATGATGGCCTGTTTCGTATGTTCATGTTGAATTAATTGCCAGAACTACTGTTCACGCACTGATGGCTCTTTGTTCTGGCGGATATCTGCCACATTATATCTGATCAAACACGATCAATTAAGTTAAACAGTATTCAGTGTATCTTTCATTCATATTTGCATGCAAAAATATTGTTTTGTCGCATTCCACTGAGGATAAAGCCACATCACCTCATTCTTTAGCCACTATGAAGGATCCACTGGGATCAAGCACCACTTAGTGACTGATTTGTGTCACTGCAGCCCAATCAAAGTAGTGGGTCTCAAAGCATGTTTTTTGTGAAAGAACATTATGAAGTATGTAAAGGAATGTACATATAATTTTGAAGATTTTGAAGAACAGTCACTTTATCTGTGTATGTATGTAAAGCTTAAAGTATTATTACAAAACATTGTTCTATTATATTATGTATACTATGTTTGCTTATAAAAAATTATTTGGGTTTTCACTTATATGCTCAATAAATAATTAATAAATAATCTCAGATTTTGTCACTTTTTAATTATACCTTTTGCTATGATAATACAGAACTAAAAAGGGAAATTGATGTCAAAATGTTCACTAATGCAACAGTCATTTCAAGTCAATGTTTATTGACTTTTATATATTTGTTAATGTCTTATTAAATCTTAAAAATGATTTTGATTAATTGATCAACTTAAATTATTTGATGAGTTTAATTAATGGAAAAATGTATCAGAGTTAATGGTACAAAATATCCATGATGTCTTTTTCCTCATTGTTTTTTTCTGAGATTCCTTGCTGAGCACTCTTCACCATTTCATCATATTAGTGGGTTTCTGTGTACATTTTACTCACATTCAGTAAATCAATCACCATGTCAATAGTCGGGACTAATGTCCAAATGTTACTAGAATTGCACAAGAATAAAACAACCCATGGAAAGAAAACATCTCCATGAAATGCCCTTTTCGTTGTAAACATAACTAGGCCTATTCTTTACTTTTATTGTGACATGCACAATGACTGAGCAAACTGCACAGTGATGATATGAGTATTTCATAATCAAACGTAAACTTTTACACCAGGACAGTTATCATCAAGGCTGATGCACGCCTATTCGAATGCATCCTATTATGAATATAGCTACAGCGTACTAAAAACTAAACCTCAAGAAACGGTTTTGAGATTTATTTAAAGGTAGTTGAGCTAATAATTAACTCAAAGCAAGCAAAGCAGATATTGATTTGGCGGACTAAAACCCTCAAAAAGCCTGACTTGCTTTTTAAAAGGAGCAAACGGTCTACGATGGCACGTTTATTTCTGCTCTGTATACTTCATCTCTTCTTCTGCGTCACTGTCCAGGAGAGCGTGTAAGTCGCATTTTCCATCATTAAAAAATTCTACAGAACAGAAATACTTGTACAACAAACAATGCTAACTAAACGTCCACTTCCGTGCACTCTTGAGTAATCTTTCACATTTGAGTGAAATTATTAGACATTTATCTACCACGCTCTGAAGACGCAAGAAAATGTTTTGTTTTGCAGATACTTAATCACTGCACCTAAACTGCTTCGACTCGATGCTTCAGAAAATGTGGTGGTGCAGTTGTTTGGTTTTGAGCAGGAAATGACAGTAAATCTTTACCTGAAGAACACTCTCGCGCCAGGTCACAAAGAATATGCATCTCAGTCCCTGAAGCTCAACGCCGCGAATAACTATCAAGCTTCGGCTACTTTACGGGTAGGACTGCAACTTTAAGATCCCAGATGATATGCTACTTTTGTATGAGTTTGTACTTAAATGTGT
The DNA here is from genome assembly GCA_032361165.1 of Enteromius paludinosus. NCBI lineage: Eukaryota > Metazoa > Chordata > Actinopteri > Cypriniformes > Cyprinidae > Enteromius > Enteromius paludinosus. The sequence goes on from JAUMHQ010000053.1 coordinate 16,713,465, forward strand.
TGTAATTTACAACTACGAAACTCTTTTTAATTGTTTCTGTTTCATAGATAATGCACACAGATTTCCCCAAGGAGGACACGTTTGTTTACCTTCAGGCGATCTCCTCTGCTTTCTCTGCGCATGAAAAAATCCCAGTCACTACTGTGAACGGGTTTCTCTTTATCCAGACTGACAAGCCGCTTTATACACCCGAACAACAGGGTCAGTATGATAACAACCTATTTTGTGTGAGAGCGCGAGATTATGAAGACAAAGATGGAGCGAGTAAGATGAAACTGAATCTGTCATTTATCTTTTTTCTTAGTACAAGTGCGCGTTTACTTACTCAACGAGGAGCTGAGGAAATCTACACGAACTGTCACCCTTACATTCGTGGTGAGTGTCTCTCCTCACAGCCTCATACTTCTCATGAATTATGAATATATTTGAACCTTGTTGATTTTTTACTTTCTTTTAGGACCCTAACGGTATCAAAGTAGAGACGATTGATATGACAGACATCATTGGAGCGAAACCACTTCTTCCACCATTCAAAATACCTTTAAAACCAACGTAAGACACACACTCCTGGTTTCACAGACGAGGCTTAAGCTAGTCCCAGACTAAACTGCATGTTTGAGCTGTCTCAACTGAAAATATCTTGCTCTGACATATCTTAAAATATGTCAGTGTCATTGTTCTGTCAAGATGTACACCTGTAAAGTTTTCTTCTAATGTCTACTGCTGACTTTAAGGGGGGTCACACAAAGGCAATTTTCCACAAGCTAATAGGATCTTAATGGAAAGTTTGTAATATAGATTGCTTTAAAATGTCTCAAAGATAGTGTTAAAAACGCTCATTGTACCCTGTCATAAACAGCTCTTTAGAAATCACTCTGTTCTGTGTACTCCCCTTCACTATCTTCACGAGCTCCGCTGACCCCGCCTCTCTTTTCCGAGGCACTCTAAGTTTTTTTTAGCCTTATTCATAGTGAAACTTGCTAATTAGCACATTATTAGGAAAGGCGATTTATAAAGATTCATTAAAAGACATTATACTCACTGCTTCTGTAGGTGAGGCTGGATGATGAAGGATTCGCGAGAATATAAACACATTCCGGTTGATCAAGGGCGCATTTCCCTTCAGAACCAAAGTAACGTTAATCTTCCGTGTCTTCAGTCACTCAGATGTCGGGAGTAAATCACTACTGCTTCATTAATACATTCAACAACAAAACACCTCAATCGCTTAGGAGTCTTGCTTGTCTCTGCGTCTCGGTCTGATGACG
>JAUMHQ010000053.1:16729575-16741303 GCA_032361165.1 Enteromius paludinosus
AGTCGTGGTATTGAAGGCGGAGAGAGTGCTGGATATTCACTAACCCCACCCACAATCCCTGCCGGACCTGGGACTCGGGTTACAGGTCCGACTCTCTATCTGAGTCTCCATTAGGCCACGACTGCCCCACAGCCGGGGGCTGCCCACGAGTCACCACAGCCGGGGGCTGCCCTCGAGTCAACATAGCTGGGGGCTGCCCACGAGTCACCTCAGCCAAAGGCCCCTGATCTACCATGGCTTCCAAAGGCCCCTGATCCGCAAGGATGGGTCGGGTCTTCAATGCCATCCTGGAGGCATCCTGTGACAGGGCCTTGTACGGGTTCCAGGATAACCACCCGCCCCCCTATCACTCTGGATGATGTCTTGAGGTGCGAGGGCGCACCTTCCGGGAGGGGGAGGTGGTGTCACGCTGTCAGAGTCCACTGATCCCAGCTCAGCCATATTCACTCTCTCCTAGTGACCTAATTAGTCATTGAACACACCTGTGTTCAATAAAGGACCTAGCATAAAAGCTGTGAACACCAGAGAGAAGACGGCTGAGATTGAGGTAATAACCTCAATCTCAGCCCTCACCTCTGTATGCTGTCTTAAGTTTGTCAGAGAACCCAAGGACTTGATCATTGAACTCAGTGTTTCACCGTACCTGCTACATCGCTTACCTGCCGAAGGGATCTGAGAGTGCAAAGGAACTGGCTCACTTGGCTAGTTACCTGCACGAATCCTGTCAGACCCACAACGATCTGTGATCGCCACGACACATGAGATATTGCTACACACTTACCTTTTATGACTCACCTTGTTGTACTCACCTGTCTCTTCAGAGCACTGCCCGCACTCCACCGTCAAGCTCCCTGTCACCTTCCTGCAAAGAGAGAAACAAGGATTGAAGTGAGAGCGATCCTGAGATCACTGAGGAGCCACTGGAGGAATTACGAAAGCGATCTGGAGATCGCCACTCACCTTTGTGCTTGATATACAAGACAGGGGTGCCCAACCCTGCTCCTGGCAATCGACTGTCCTGCAAAGTTTAGCGCCAACTCTAATCAAACACACATGCCTTTAATTTTCAAGCGATCTTAAAACATGTAATTAGTTGCTTCAGGTGTGTTCGATTAGAGTTGGCGCTAAACTTTGCAGGACAGTCAATCGCCAGGAGCAGGGTTGAGCACCCCTGCTTTAAGAGATGTCCAGGAGTTTTGTTTGAGGCACTTAGTGGATACAAAAAGAGACATTTTAGCCTGTTTGCCGACGGGATTTGGGAAGAGTACTATTTTCCAAGCCTGGCCGACCCTTTGTTAGCATTTGGAAGGTTACCCAGCAGATCCAATTTTACTAGTTGTGTGTCCCCTCCTATCTATTATGGAAGATCAAGTGAAGTACCTAACTGACAAGGGGATATCAGCCACGTTTGCAGGTAAACGTAAAACAACAGACGCTGACATCGCAGCTGGCCGATTCAGTATTGTGTTTGGTTCTCCAGAATTGCTTGTGGGTGTTAAAAAGTGGAGAGATATGCTTCAAACAGATGTTTACCATGAACGTTTCATCGGGATTTTCTATGCTGACTGACTTGCATGCCAGTCTGTTGTTGTGGGGAAACGTGATGCTGAATGAAACGAACTGTTGATTGGTTGTTTGACATGTCGGTCAAACGGCCTTATGGGTGGGCCCTGCCAAAGAAAGCTGCTATGAATTCCAGACCTTCAGACATAAGGCCCACCCATAAGGCCTGGCTATGCAAGACAAGGTGACCATTAATATGTCATAGCTGTCGTGTGGAAGAGAGAACGCTGGTGTCACTGAGTCTTAATGAATGTCTTTAAATATCAAATACAGCAGTAAAACAGAACTGAATGCAACGACCAACATAACATTAGTCACGGACACTGAAACATTGAAACAGAACTGCATAAATACACATAGAACTAATGAACTGAACACGCAACAGGTGAGGAACACAGGTGGAGATTAATCAACTAATAATCAAATGACATACATGTGGGAATACAAAACCAAAAACAAAACAAGGAGACAAGAAACTGAAACTAAAACAGATAGAACGTAACATAATCCTAGTTCTAGAATTTGGTGAAGAATACAAAATTTTCCAGATTTTTAATCAGATCCTGTTGTTTTTTTTAGCTTTTAATCTTGAAATGGCTTTTCCTATTTCTTTTTTGTAATCTCTGTCATAAGGGCTTTATTTTGTACTTTGCCTGTAGAGGGTTAGTCCAATGATTCTAAAAAGATATTTATTTCTTTGGGGCTAGTCGTGTTTGTTTCGCTATACAGATTTTTATAATAAGTTTCAAAAATGTTGCTAATATCTTCTTGTTTGTGGCATTTGTTTGTTTGTTTTAGGTTCTCTAATTTAAAATATCTACCTGTTGCTTCCTTAGCTTCCATGCCAACAATTACAATAAGGTTCATTAGTTAAAGTGCCCCTATTATGCCATTTTAAAGGTAGCTAATATTGTTTTATGAGTCTGTAAGCATGTATGCAAGGTCAAAAACAGATCCAAAAACAGATTTAATTTTACCCCATTTCTAAATGATTCATAAGCGTCTTGTGTGAAGCAGTTTGAAGACTTTGTCTAAACCCTGCCTTCCCGTGATCCCTCACTGCTGGGATTGATCAGATGGCGCAGTCCTTTATAATTGGTCTACCGCTACAGCGGTCCACAGATCTTGTACCAAAACTATACTTTCTGACATTACCAAAGGTGCTTTCTGAGAGAATAATAACTAGTTTGCAAGGACTACTGTGGAAAGTGCTGGCAATTTGCTTTTGTAAGCGAATAGGGCACACCTCTACGTTGTGAACTTCAGCATTGTATGATGCATAACACTGCGTTAAACATCTTTTATCATTACTTAAACTAATAAAACAGACAGACAGTCAAGCTGCATCAGTCACAATGTTTAGACTACATTAGGCCCACAGCTGAACAACAGAACTACAGAAACACAAGTTAGCCGGTGACCAGGACATCTGCAGGGTTGTTACACAGCATAACGTACACAAATTAATATTTTTAACGATCGCTAGAAAATACAATAATCCATTATTAATCATACTTACAGGTAGACGTTCAAAGGAGCAAGCAGGTCCAAGTATACTGCGCTCTAATCCATCTTTTAAGACCAAGCATTTGGTGAATATTGCGTTGTACTCCAAGATTGGAAAAGCAGTCATCAGTAAAATGACGCGAACACAACAAGAGATTGTTCTGCTGAGGTGTTGTTGAAAAAAATTATGGTAACCACTCATTATTTGTAGATTTATCTTTCGGAAGGGCATATAAAACAAATTTACTCTCACAGGATACAGCGTCTTCTTGACATGATGTAATCCACGCAGAAATTGTACTGTTTGTGGGCAGGCAAGTTGTTCATGACGTAGAACGTGGGCGGATGCAAATATGTTACTTAGTGACGTGTGGCTGTAACAGAAAAAGATTCGAATTGCTGATGACTCATTTAAGCAAATGTGAGCCGACTTTTTTTTTTTTTGGATAGACAATAACCTTTAACTTTCAACAATAACATTTATCGTGTACTGTCAGCGTCACAACTTTGCAGATAGTTTATGTTCACATACAGCTACATGACACTGCATGAAAGATCATATTTGAAAAGGCATAATAGGGGCACTTTGACATTAACAAACAATACTTCTACAGCATTTATCGATCTTAGTTAATGTTAATTTCAGAATTTACTAATGCATTATTAAAATTTTAATTTTGTTTATTAAAATTGCACTAGGAACTAACATGAACAAACAATGAACTGCATTTTTATTAACTAACATTAACAAAGAGTTAAACAATAAGTGTAATTAAAAGTATTATATATTAATAAAAAGTGTAATAGATGCAGTGTTCATTGTTAATTCATGTTAATTAATACATTAATGTTAACAAATGACACCTTATTGTGAAGTGTTACTCTTTTTTTTCAGCTAACATACTTTTTTATCTTGAATGTTGATGTAATTTTTTAGTTTTTTTGTTTGTTTGTTTGTTTTTACAAATGACAAACATTTATAGTTTAGTTAGTCTAATAAGTAAACAACATCTTTGTTTGTAAGACCACTTATAAGACTAAGATATCCATAATATGGACAAAGGGGTTGAACATAGTCTAGGCTTCAAAACTAGACACACTAACCTCAAGAATGGTGGCAATCAACAAAAAAATGAGTTTTTTTGTTAAATGAAATTAGCAAACAGCAAAACAATAATCTAATCATAGTAACTGCATAATTTATTAATGCTGCAATGCATGCTGGGAACTCACAAAGCCTTAACATTTCAATAACATGAATTGTTTGTTCAGACAGCTGCGTTTGACTAGTTGAGACAACATTTGGGGTAATTTTGTTGGTCTGACAAGGGTTTATATGTACTTTAAAGAAAATAGCTTTTTTTTTTTTTTTTGAGACACAAAAGGCTTGGAAACTGGAAAATGCACTATTTTTATATTGTTGAAATTAAATTATTTTTTTTTTCTAATTGCTTCTTATGTTCCTTTCTAGGCATCACCAGCATCATGTCATTTAAGATGAAGCATGAATATGCCTTTAGGATGTGGTCAAACAAGGACAAATCAGCCAGTACCTGGTAATCAACAGCTTAGCTTTCCTCATTGGATGCTTTTTTATTTAGTTTTACGTATACAGAGTACATGTGTGCAAAACCTTTTAGGGTAACAGCTTTCGTGGTCAAGACTCTTGCTGACATACATGAATACATCCCTTCGGAGTCTAAAGTGCTAACCAACACGATCACCTGGCTAATTAAAAACTGTCAGAATGCTGATGGCTCCTTCTCTGAGAAATCAGAATCTCTACCATTTAAACTCATGGTAAGTAAAACAAAAGAAGTGAAATGATTTGCGTATTGATTCATGGTCATTTTCCAAATAATCCAAGTGATCATCTTTACCCCTTTGTTAGTGGAGACTTGTGACCAGAGCATGTGTGTGTCATTATTTAGTCGTTTGGAATGTACTTGTCAAAGTGAGCAATGTAATTTCTTCATTATTTTCTGCTAGGAAACTCCCATGACAACGAAAAAACACAGAATGTGCATCAGCAGATTCATTAAAAAAAGTTTAAACATTTTCAAATATAAAATGAATGTTTTATTTTTTTTTATTTGCATAAAACAGCGATATCTGCTGATGCACATAGTGCTCCATTTCACAAATACTTACAAATACTACAAAGACTAAATAATGACACGCCCATGAATCTATACGCAAATCGTTACACCCCTTTAATCTAAATTTTTTGTTTCTTAAAGGGTGCTGGAGCCCATGTCACTGAAAAGACAGTTTTTCTCACATCTTTTGTCATGATTGGAATTAAAAAGGCTATGACGGTCCGAGATGTTGACTTACAGGTACGATCTAGCCAATCAGAAACCTAAATGTCAGATATATCAGGTAAGTCATTCAGACTTGTTTGTCTTGTCTCTCCAGGATTTTAAAATTGCGGTAGATCGTGCCGTGAATTACATCACCTCTAACTCAAAGAAGATTGAAAGTTTATATGTTAGAGCAATTGCATCTTATGCTTTGACGCTTGCAGACATCCATAGTATGTCAGCAGTCAGTCTTTATGAAAAAATAAAACAACAGGCTCAAGTTGATGGTAAAATCAAGACATTTTTTTTAAGTCAGTTTAGACTTTCTCATATTTTTAACACAATATGACCCATTTGTCTGCACATCTCACAATTTTAGGGAACCCAGCCACAGTTCGTTTCTGGCAGGAGTCCAAACCAGACAAGGATTTATTAAAACCCAGTGCTGAGACAGCGAAGACCGTGGAAACTACTGTTTATGTCTTGCTGAACGCTCTAACCAGAGGTGATTCTACCTATGCAAAACCGATCCTGAACTGGTTAACACAAGACCAGAGATACGGAGGGGGCGTCTATTCAACACAGGTGTGGCAGTGCAAGTCATGTATATAAACACTGCTCAAAAAAATAAAGGGAACACTTAAACAACACAGTGTAACTCCAAGTCAATCAAACTGCCCACTTTGGAAGCAACACTGATTGACAATCAGTATCACATGCTGGTGTGCAAATGGAATAGACAACAGGTGGAAATTATAGGCAATTAGCAAGATACCCCCAATAAAGGAGTGGTTCTGCAGGTGGTGACCACATATCACTTCTCAGTTCCTATGCTTTCTGGCTGATGTTTTGCCCACTTTTGAATGCTGGCGGTGCTTTCACTCTAGTGGTAGAATGAGACGGAGTCTACAACCCACACAAGTGGCTCAGGTAGTGCAGCTGATCTAGGATGGCACATCAATGCGAGCTGTGCCGAGAAGGTTTGCTGTGTCTGTCAGCGTAGTGTCCAGAGCATGGAGGCGCTACCAGAAGACAGGTCAGTACATCAGGAGATGTGGAGGAGGCCGTAGGAGGGCAGCAACCCAGCATCAGGAGCGCTACCTGCAAAATGACCTCCAGCAGGCCACAAATGTGCATGTATCTGCTCAAACAGTAAGACAAAGACTCCATGAGGGTGGTATGAGGGCCCGAAGTCCACAGGTGGGGGTTGTGCTTACAGTTCAACACTGTGCAGAACATTTGGCATTTGCCAGAGAACACCAAAATTGGCTAATCACATGTGACAGACGTGGCAGAGTCTGGAGACGCAGTTGAGAACGTTCTGCTGCATGCAACATCCTTCAACATGACCGGTTTGACAGTGGGTCAGTAATGGTGTAGGGTGGCATTTCTTTGTAGGGCTGCACAGCCCTCCATGTGCTCGCCAGAGGTAGCCTGACTGCCATTATGTACAGAGATGAGATCCTCAGACCCCTTGTAAAATCATATGCCGGTGCTTTAGTCCAGGTCTGGGATGAGACCTCTCAGGAGACCATCAACCACCTCATCAGGAGCACGCCCAGGCGTTGTAGCGAGGTCATACAGGCACATGGAGGGCACACACAATACTGAGCCTCATTTTGAATTGTTTTAAGGACATTACATCAGAGTTGGATCAGCCTGTAGTGTGTTTTTCCACTTCTGATTCCAAATCCAGACCTATGGGTTAATAAATTTGATTTCCATTGATTTTTTTAATGTAATTTTGTTGTCCGCACATTCAACTGTGTACTGAACAAAGTATTTAATAAGAAAAAAATAAATTATTCTGATGAAGGTTGTGTCATTTTAGTGTCCCCTTTATTTTTTTGAGCAGTGTAAATTTTTTGTAAGATTTTCATTTTGTTTTCATCAGATGTGATCTGCCTTTTCTCAAATTTTCAGGATAGCATTCTCACTTTGGAGGCGCTTACCAGGTACAGCATCTTAGGCAGTAAAGCCAAATTAGATATGATTGTTGACGTTGAATACAAGACTAAAGGTGACATCAGCAGCTTCAAACTAACTCAAGAGAAGCCTGTGCATAAACCAATAGAGGTAAGATTTTTAACTGAATTATTAAGAAAAGAATCTAAAAAGATTCAGAAACTATTTATAAATTAAATGCCTCTCCTGTTTTCTTTTTAAAAGTTGAAGAAAAATGATGATATTATCATCAAAACTGCAATGTCCTCTGGTGTGTCATTTGCCAGGGTAAGTAAGCTTTTAATTAGTAATAAACAACATGTATACTGGTTGATATTACATATATATTAACTGATATTTCAGAATTGCAGATCTAAACGTCTGTTTTTCATACTTTTAAAATTTTATGATTCTGATATTATTTTATTGTTAGTTTTAATTTGGCTTTTCTAAAAAAAAAAAAAATTATCATTCCCCACGTGTTACAAAAAAATTTTTATAGTTGTCCTTAGTGTATATAATAAACACTCCAGATTTGTCTTGTTTTTAAAAACTCATGGAACCAAATTCATAAACTGATTAACTTATTTTTGCAGCTGAGAACAGTGTACTATGAGATGACAGAAAGCAATGAAAATTGCCATTTTGATTTATCAATTGACATTTATGAAAAAGACCCGGATTCAGATGGTAAGTTTGGTACTCTTGATTTTCTTTTAAAATGAACTTTATGTTTCAGCTAATTTGATTTTCTTGGTGAGCAGATCCTATGCTTTTGTCACAGCGGATTGTGGCCTGTGCAAAGTAAGTCTGTAGGAACTCCCATGAAGATATTACATATTTTAAGCTTTTCTGTAAAATTTTCATTTGTAAAATCCATTAAACTAAAAAAGAATGCCTTCATATGTGAAGATACAAGCCATCTGAAAATTCCGTTGAAATGGAGTCAGGATTGACTGTGATGGAAATTAATTTGCCGACCGGTGTGACCCCAGTTCAGGAAGATCTAGATATGGTAATATATTTTCACAGAAACCATTCAGTGTTTTAGAAAATTGACATTGACATTTCATGTTTCTATATTGTGCAGTACCTGAATGGATTGGAGTCTCGGATATCAGACTATAGAATCACAGGTGACCAAGTTATCCTTCAGATAGATTCGGTGAGCTTCACTTTTTTTTTCTGTTAAAGCATGATGTGTATTTAATCTTGTAGAATATTTCTACCATACAATACTTTTACCATGCAGATATCATCAGAAAACTACTGTGTGGGTTTCCGTATTCAAGAGGAATTTGAAGTTGGCATGACCAGTGCCTCAGTATTCAAAGTTTATGAATTTTATGCTCCAGGTATAGCATTTCTACTAATGTTTGTTTTATATCTGGCTGAATTTATTTTAATTACATAAACCAGCTTTCTCATCTGGTTTTTAACAGAAAATATGTGTACAAAGTTGTACCACAAACAGAGCCGCAGACTGTTACGACTCTGTGAGGGAGACCAATGCTATTGCATGGCAGGTAAGCCATATTACAAAAACAAAACTATTAACAAGAAAATTAATCATTTTGTCGTGTTTCATTTCCAGGGGACTCCAGGGCAATTCTATCAATCCTGCGCTGTAACACTGCATTTACTGTACCATTGCCGCTTAATGTAGTTGTAATTTACATATGTGGGTTTAATGTGTCTGTGTTAGTGTCATAACAGTTTGTTGGTATTTTCACGTCCGCATTAAATTTAGCGGAATGCTGCAATTTTAAATCCACCATTGATCCCACAATCACTGAGGAGCAGCTAAAAAATGACATGTGCAAAGAAAGCAGGAAATATGGTAAATACTGATCTTCATGAATCTTCAAGTCTCAAGATAATTTGTCATATATACACATATATATATATATATGTCATGTACTGTGTTTTATTTCTCTCTAGCATTTAGAGTGATAATTGAATCATCTGAAGCAGCGGGAGATTTTGTGACCTACAAAGCAAAAATTAAAAAAGTACTCAAAAAAGGCAAGAGTATACTGAATATGATTTGTTAGCAAGTCAGGTTTATTTGAATACTCAAAAAAAAAAAAAGAAAAAAGATTGGAATAAGTAGTTTTCATAATTTGCTTTCACATAGCTTCAATCCAATCTCTTAAATTCTCTTTTGCAGGAGAAACAGACGACCTAAAAATAGATTCAGAAATTGATTTGGTGAAAAAGGTAACTTGCAGTTCAACAAATGTCGAAGTTGGCAAGCAGTATCTAATGATGACTGCTGAAAGCATTTTGATACAAGTGAATCGTGCTTATAAGTAAGTCCTTGTTTGTTTGGTTGGTTAGTTTTCTTTTGATCATTTTTAGCCACAAATGAGAAAAATATGTATCTTTATTTAATTGGTTGCATTTTAGGGTCAATAAGATTTACATATTATAAAGTGTTTCTCATTTACTATTATAGAAGCCTCAAAACTGATTTTCTTTATACCACGTTTTAGGTACAAGTTTCCTTTGGACTCAAGTGTACTGATGTACAGGTGGCCACTTGACTATGACTGCAGAGATGCTGCCTGCAAACAATACACCAGTGTTCTGGATAATTTTGAAGAAGATTTCTTATTATTTGGCTGTTGAAATTAAGTGCTAAATTGCATTTTTCATTTCTAAAGCAATATAATCTAAAAGAAATGGCATTTGAGAATTTAAGAATAAACAGGAACTTTTAAATAAAACTTTCATCCTCACAAATATTTGATTGTTTGCCATTCTTATGTATGTACATTCAGCTATTATGTATTATTTTGCTTAACACTAGTGTAAAAACGCTTTGAGGTGCTTTGAATGGAAGGTGTGCTTTGAGGGCACGCGACCATAGCCTTAGGCACGGGACTCTTATTTTGAAATAACTGCAGCCGCATCACATGATCAAAACATCACCGCGAATCCTTTGAGTTCATGTTGGAGATCCAGACAACTACAGAATGATAGCTCAGTTTAAAACCTCCAGAAACCCATGGACTAAATAATGAGACCTGGAACACGAGATAAACATAACAGGCTTGTATGCACTTCGACAGTTTCTCTAAGAAAGAATCATAATCTGACGGTGGCTGGATACGTTATCCTAATCGGTCGCTATGGAAACTAGGCTAACAAAAGTTGTCCAGTCTTTGTGAAACATTAAATGAGCACGTACTTAAATGCAAGACTGCTTTTTAATATTATTTAAACATTTTTGGTATTAGATGACTACATTTCTTAACATTTTGTCAGATTTAGCCTGCACAGAGATTTTAACATACAGCTAAATAAACTACTATGGTAACGTTAGCAGTTACGCTTTAGTCGAAATGGTGTAGGATGAATATGGTTTTCGCTGGCATCAAATAATATTAATATCCCGTGAGAATAAAATGAAAAGAGCGGATCAGATGCGAATACGTTCACCAGCAGCGGGATCCAAATGTTCCCAGAGCCTCCAGAACCAAACTGTGTCCCCTAAGGCCATCTCATGGTCGAAGACTGAGGATGGAGGTCTTACAGAAGATCCCAGTGATGGTGGTAAACCACTTTATATTAAAGAGTTTTTATTAAAACGTATTGATTTAACCATGCTTTCATTATTTCTGCTATTTTCAGATTGCTTATATCTTGTTTCACTCTTGTTTCATGACCTTTCAGTTAAACTATGAAACTTCATCAGTGTTAATTATGTTAATAAATGTTAATTATTTCTTGAAAAAAATAGAGACAGAGCATTAGTCATTTTAATATTTAATGTTTGCAAATATACTCTCTTTTTTGTTCAGTTGTTATGATTTTCATTCATCATAAACAGTTTTGGCCCTATAGTTAGTGTACTTGTAAGCTAAAAAGACTAAAAAATTGGGTCCCACTCACTGATCTATATATAATGGTATATTTATAATGGTATAATTTCTCTTTTGTAGATCAGTGGTCCCACTTTATAATAGGTTGCCTTAACTTACATTTAAATAAATCATTGTACTTAAATCAGTTCCTGGATGGGAGACCTCCTGGGAAAACAAGGTTGCTGTTGGTAGAGGTGTTAGAGAGGCCAGCAGGGGGTGCTCATCTTGTGTTCTGTGTGGGTCCTAATGCCCCAGTATAGTGACGGGGACACTATACTGTCAAATAGAGTACCGTCTTACGGATGAGACCTTAAACCGAGGTCCTGACTCTCTATGGTCATTAAAAATCCCATGACACTCATCTTGAGAAGGGGTGTAACCCCGGTGTCCTGGCCAAATTCCCACTGGCCCTTGTCTAGTGCAGTGTGATGCTGCACACTGATGGTGATTAAGGAGAGACCCCCCAGGTGTGGTCCTGGTCAAGACAATCTCCTGAACTCCAAACTGAATGTCAGAATGGGAAAGAAAGGTGATTTAAGCAAT
>JAUMHQ010000053.1:16747549-16794170 GCA_032361165.1 Enteromius paludinosus
AACCATTTCTAGGGTTTACAAAGAATGGTGTGAAAAGGGAAAAACATCCAGTATGCGGCAGTCCTGTGGGTGAAAATTCTGTGTTGATGCTAGTGGTCAGAGGAGAATGGGCCGACTGATTCAAGCTGATAGAAGAGCAACTTTGACTGAAATAACCACTTGTTAGCCACGAGGTATGCAGCAAAGCATTTGTGAAGCCACAACACACACAACCTTGAGGCAGATGGGCTACAACAGCAGAACCATGCGCTTACCAAAATTGGGCAGTTCAAGACTGGAAAAATGTAGCCTGGTCTGATGAGTCTCGATTTCTGTTGAGACATTCAAATAATAAAGTCAGAATTTGTGCAGGCTGATGGCTACTTCCAGCAGGATAATGCACCATGTCACAAAGCTCGAATCATTTCAAATTGGTTTCTTGAAAATGAGAATGAGTTCACTGTACTAAAATGGCCCCCACAGTCACCAGATCTCAACCCAATATAGCATCTTTGGGATGTGGTGGAGCCCTGGACGTGCATCCCACAAATCTCCATCAACTGCAAGATGCTATGGGCCAACATTTCTAAAGAATGCTTTCAGCACCTTGTTGAATCAATGCCACGTAGAATTAACGCAGTTCTGAAGGCAAAAGGGGGTCAAACACCGTATTAGTATGGTGTTCCTAATAATCCTTTAGGTGAGTGTATAAACCTGCATGTAATTACATCTGTAATTAATTGCACCTTAACCCACCCTTAAACCTACCCATCCCACCAAACCTGTCCCTAATCTTACCCAAAAGTGTTGTGCAATACAATATGACCACAATAAGTACATTTAACTTATTTTTTGATATAAGCACCTAGTAGATAAAGTGGGACCAAACCTAGAGATTGTGTGAAACAAAGAAAAAGGCATAATATTTGGAAATGGACAGAATAATCCCGACACATTATGTATGCCCCCTATTGAACATTGTTGATAGACAAGTTAAACAAAATATTATAGCACTTTGTATTATGTCACTCATTTACACAAACATCTACTCATAGAAAAAAGGCAATGTAAGGGGACAAGATATATCACAGAAGACCTGATCAGGAGATTGACTAAATGTGAAAATTTAGTCCTTGTGCGGACACTGGATTTGTCTACGTCTACAGGAAGTGACAAACAATTTAGGGTAAGATTTAGATATTATCTGGATAATGCTCAGTGTGAAAAGTAGCATTAGATGTATTCATTTTTGCATTATTTATTGACTTCTTTGCATTTTAATTATTGTTTTATTTGTTTTAGTATATTGAAAATCTGGATAAGTGTGAGCGCTTACATGTTCTCAACCTCAGTAACAACAGGATCGAGAGAATCGAGAAACTAGAAAAGCTATGTCAATTACGGGAACTCTACCTTTCCAGTAACAGCGTACAGTAAGAATAAGACATTTGTCTGCTTGACAAAAAACATTCTTCATAATATATGTATTTCATACTCTTGTCAAAGAATAAAATATACAACGTTCTGCAAGTTTTGACATTTATATTTCATTCATCTGCAGAAAAATTGAAGGTCTAGAGCACATGACAAATCTTCAGGTTCTGAATTTGGCCTTCAACAACGTTGAACATCTTCCAGTTTGGATGGCGAGAAAGCTTAGATCTCTTCACACTATAAATCTACAGAGCAACAAGATATTCTCAGTGGGTACAATTATTTAATATTAAATCACTGATATTTTATTTTTTGTTCATGCGCATTTATGCTACTAGCATCATTCTCTGCATTTGTGACCTAGCTTCATGAGATAACTAAACTGAAGCCCCTGAAGAACCTGACGAGTCTGACATTAGCAGAAAACCCCATCTCCAGCCTGCCCCATTATCACCTCTTCCTAATCTTCCATCTGCGGTCACTGGAAATGTTGGATGGACAACCAATCAGTCCACAAGAAAGAGAGCAAGCACATCAGCGCTTTCACATGGGTACGCCATCTCATCTTCTACATTTATTTAATTTACATTGGTGCTTTTATAATCTGAACACTTTTTGTGCTGTTTCTTACAGAGGAAGTGGAGCGTTTGGAGCAAGAGCTGGAGTTGAGAGCTGAAGAGATGGCACGGCTTCAGAGAGAGCGGATCACAGCACTGGAAGGACTGGAGCGACAGGAAAAGGTCAACCAAAACCTGAGGCAACAGCATCAGGAACAACAACAGAGCCGTGAGGAACTCCAGAGAGAGCTTGACACCAAATCTGAACTGGTGGGTGATGATGTCTTCACTGTCATCAACCTCAGTGTGAATACGGTTGACCATTTTGTCCTCCTACACAGCTGTAATATAACATGCAAACAGTATTTTAAATTTTAGCCATTTCCTTAGGCAGCAGCAGCACAGAAAGAAAAACCTCTTCTTGAAGCCAGATGAAACGCTATATGCATGCATTGGTCAATTGAAGATTCTGCCTTCTGCCTTGTAACAATTACAATTCATTTAAAGGCTGTTTCTAATTAATTTTTTCTGACATTTCCACTTCAGTAGCATTTACATACATCAGACTTTCCGTTTTAACAGAGTTTACAAAGTTTTTTTTATATGTCAATCCTATTTATTTATTTATTTATATTACATTACAGCATTTTCTGATTTATGATTTAAGTGGTGTCCAAAACCTCCTCTGTGAAACCTTTAGCACTAATATTTTTTTCTATTGTCATCATTTGTTAGTTGTTTTGTTTAAAGGCGTCTCCTAAATATAAATGTCAACAATGTGATTTTTTTTTTTGCTCTGGAAAGCATAAAAAAAACTATCATTAATCAGCTGGGGAGGTATTGTGAAATCTATTGGTTAAAATATATGAACATATTGAATATAAGACAAAAATATTTCTCTTTGTTGTTAAGTCTGCTTTTAGATTGTTTTCCAAATCTCTGTGCTTACTAACTCACCGTGAGCCCAGAGATTCACTTTCCAAAATGTCCCTTTCCTGTCTTTTCTAAACAATTTCCTGTTCAGCTCTCTCTTCTCACTCCATGCTTTTGTCACCTGCTCTAAAGGTACTTTTTGAATGGTTTGTGTGCGCATGTATGTGTGGGTGTGTGTGCTGACTCAGTGATCTGTTTAAAAAGAACCAGCATTTAAAAAATTAAACTGTTCAAACTATTAGAACAACAAATCAATGCCAATTCCTTCACTGCACAGCACGGTATTTTTATTTATTTAAAAATGTAATTAAAAATTAAATCACAGGATTACAATTTACAATTTAAAAGTTATGAATAATTGATTTTTTTATGTTTTGAAAAACATCTCCTGTGCTTACCAAGGCAGCATTTATTTGATCACAAATAAACTAAAAAGTAATGTACAATATACTATTTAAAAGAACGTAATTGATTCCTATAACTACTCTTTTTCCCTGCCGATTTTTTTCACTCCTGTACTTTTACATAAGCTGTTTGCATGCCTTCTACTGTCTCTTCTCTTCTCTTCTTTCCTGCTTCAATCTCAGCTTCCACATCATGCTCCTCTGCTGGATTCTTTCTGTCAGGTATTCACATGTGCCCCACCAATCAATGTATGATGTCAACATTGTGTTCTCCTGTCCTCTCAGGTGTTCACTTTAGAGAGCGATGTTGATGGTATGGTATTGTTATGTTCTTTAGCATGTTTCTGAGGTTTTTGCATGTATGCATTCTATATTAATGAAAACACTGTTTCATTCATTGCTCTGTGCATTTGCATGAGTGTACAAGTTTTGTTGCACTCCTTAATATGCATTCTCATTCTGAGCTGATAGGTTCGTAGTGACGTGTTGCTGATGTGTTGTATGGTGGTGTGTTTAAATAAGCTTGCTCTTATTACACAGCTGAAGCAGAAAACAGTGGAGTTGACCCGGGCCTGTCAGAAACACTATGAGCTTGAGCAGGAGTTGGCTTTTCACAAAATAGATGTCAAGTTTGAACCTCTTCCGTTTTATCCAGATCCTGTAAGTATTTGCTTTGATTTATTAATAACTAGAGCTTTGGATAGATAAAAACAGACATCTTGTTGTTTTATTTTTTGTGTTAGAGGGATTAATTATAGTTTTTCTTTTAATTAAATTGATACTACTGTTCAAAAGTTTAGGTTTGAAGTGTCTTATGCTTACCAAAGCTGCATTTATTTGACCAAAAATACAGTTAAAACAGTAATATTGTGAAATATTATTAAAATGTAAAAAAATTTATATTGTGACTACTGTATATACATTTTCTATTTTAATATACGTCAAGCCTAAAGCTGATTTAGTACTCAAAAACATTTCTTCTTATCATACATAAATCTTACTGACCTTTAGTTGGTTGATTTTCACTTTTAAGCAAAGAAAACGAAATAATGTGTTATAATAATATAGGACCATTGGTCATTGTGAGGCTTTTACTATGTGTGTTGCATTCTGATTGATTCATAGGACATTTGATGCTTAGTTTCATTTAATGATTAAATTCTGAAATACAGAAGCTTCAGATGACTTTACTTGAGTCTTAATAACAAAGAAATACGGTTTACATTAGCAGATCTCTCCATGAATGTCCATTTTACTATATCATTCAAAGCTGATTTGTTTATGGTAGGATTATATTGATTTTTAAAGAGCTTATTGTTTTGTTGTTCAGGAGGTGGAGGTAGAGAACCTTTCTAGCGAGAGTCCATACATAGGAAAGTCTCGTCAGAAAAGGAATGTAACACTTCCATCAGAGACTGAAAGCATGGGTGCACAAAACCAGCAGCAGCCTGCCTCAGCGGACCTGACTGAGACAGACGGCCCAGGAGAACACGACATGTCCAGATATGCTCAGCTTAGAGGTACAAAGGTTCACGGGGACTGTGCCCTTAATCAAATTAAAGGCTCTAAATAGATTCATAAAACAATAATATTTGTATACCGTGTATGCTGTTCCTTTTTTACTCTCTATTCATTCATTTTTTTCCAAGATCTCTGTAATATCCACATCTCTACACTTTTGATAATGCATCTGCTGTTTTGGCATTTGATTTTTTTTCTGTTTTGGTTTTAGCTGAGGAGCGATTACAGCAGTTGCATAAAGAAATTGTGGTAAAAGAGCAGCAGATCCTTAAAGCCAGTGAAGAGCTCCAGCAGCTAGAGGAGACAGTTTCTCAGAGACATGTGAGATGTTCCCCCTAAAACATCTTTCGTGCATGGCTTTAAAAAAAACTCCTAGCTATACTTGGAAGTCTGTATGATTTGCTCTGGTCGAAGTAAAACTTGATGGCAAAATCCATATTTATCTGTTGATTTGCACATAGATCTGTGAGGCTGAGAAGGATCAGCTCAGGCAGGAGCTTCAGAGGAGGATACAGAGGCTGGGAGAGATGAGAGGAGAGATGGAGGCTATGGAGAGGCAGCTGGACAGGCTGAATGATGAGAGGAACCAAGCCCAGGAGGAAATGGACCAGCTGCAGAATCTACTGCACAGCCTGGATCCCAGTGACCCCAGACATGTCAGTAACACTAAAATCTGAACAACCTCATGAAAATAATTAGTATTTGCATAATACAGATAAGAAAACACACAAATTCTTCAATAAATAAATGTTTTTCTTAAAATTATTGCTATAACAATTCATAGTAATGCAATTTGGTAGTGTTAACATTGTAAAGAATCCTGTTAAACTTTAAGTATGAGAAGCAGTGGTCACTAAATTTACTTCAAAATGTTTCATATAGTTATAGATACTAGATCTGTAGTAGATACAGCAATACAAATGACCACATTATTAAGAATTAAGGTTCATTTTAATGGATTTTTTAAAATAGTAATCTACACAAAGACAAATAGCAGCAAGTTTTAAATGCGTATGGTATGTGGCACTAAAATAACGCAAAGAACAATTAAACTAAATTAAATATTCAGACATAAATCATTTTATTTAGCAAGGATGCATTAAACGTGACATTTACATTGTTACAAAACATTTATTTTTATATACATTTTACCATATTGTTTTTACTGTATTTGGTTTTTAAATAAATGCAGTTTTGCTGAGCATAAGAGAGTTCTTTCAAAACAATAAAAAATCATACACAGCCCAATCTTTTAAATGGTTGTGTGCATGCAAAGACTAAATAAGTTTAATGTCATTTATACTTTTTATGTGCAAAAAGACACTTTTTTTTTACTTGCATACTGGTGAGTAAGTTTAATATATGGCGAGAAAAATTAGTTACCACTTTTAAACAACTTTTACTGTAGCATATTTTATATTTCATATCATACATCACATTATGTCCAGCTGTTTCTGTTTAAGAAAATGTTTAGCAAGCAAACAGTGTAGGACAAAATTAGCATAAAATAACTGATGTGTTGTGGAAACTCCCTAACAACAAAGGTGTATAACAAGATTAGGTTCTCTATGGAATTAATCATCACTAACCCATAAAGCGCAGCAGCGAGTAGCAGGCTTAAAAATTAGGCTCTTGTCTCTTTAAGAAAGAAGAGAGCACTTCTGTCCTGGGAAATCTGTTTATGGTGTGGGTGGAGCCAGAGAGGTTCCTTACTCCCACCCGGCCACAGACACAGTCACCGATTGGCTGAGACGACAAAAGTTTCCTGTGTTGATTCAAAGAGTGTTGAGAGGAGGGTAGAAAGAGTGCAGGGCCAGAGGAGGAGGAGAATGCAGTCTAGAGGAGGGGGCTTTTTTTAGTGATAGAGTCAATCTAAAAGAGCTCTGAAGTTTAGTGCAACAGCTAAAAGAGACAGGAAATGTTCTCTTCCTACACAAGGAGCCTCTGTTACTCCTTGTGGGGCAGCAACATGAGACAAATGGATATATAGAGACAGAAAGCGAAGAGATGGCAGCCACACCGCTGTAGTAAGTACCCCACTGGGGTAAAGGAGGGGCTCATGGGAGGCTGCTGTCATACTGTTGCAATTTGGGGATTGTAATGTTGTTTGTAGAAGTGATTATCGATATCTAGCATCATCGAACATTATTTCATTTTTAAAGTTGATTATTGCTGTATGATGTTGAATGAATGTTGCCTATTTTCAGTGTTTATAACAGGAAATTGCAAAGGCATTATGTCATCAGAGTTTGCTGGCTTGAGAGCTGTGGTCAAAAACAATGCACTGTATCAAATCAGTAAACCACTTGATAAATCTATATAGCTTTGAAATCTGTATTTATAAATAGTGTTGGTTTAAAGTTATAAAGCAAACTTCCCAATTACCAAGGCATCGTTTAAAACAATGTTTAATGAAATTGTTAGACTTTCGCTTTGAAATAATTTTTTGTTGGGAAGAAGGGGAAGTAAATGGGTTGAGAAGCAACAAATGCAGAAGTCCAAGACTGTCCCTGCGTTCCAGTTTGCGTCCAATTCACATTCTGTTTGAATTGTTTTTAACCAAAAAACATAATTTAAAATGTATTTAAATTTTCAATTAAAATAACATTTTGAACCTGCTCTCTCTTTGTAATAAATTGTAATATTTACTAGCAATTTCTCACTGAAAATGGATTCTATATAAATGTTTTCAGTGTTTGTGAATTGGGACAGCGTATCTGTCTTTGTCTTTTTTGTATCAGAATAATTAGTTAATACGGGGTATCAATAATCAGTCTAGATCAGTTTTAAATATGTTAATGATTAATACAACCTTGTGGTAAAACTAGATTTTTTTATTTTTTAACATTTCTTTTTTTGTGGTCTTTTTTCTTTTGCCAATGAAAGTCACCTCCAGGATGCTAGGATGTTGCTATGTCATTGCCATTGTGGAATATTGTAAAAGATTTAAAAGATTATTGAAACGTTATCGTTATTGTAATTTGTCATAGCTGTAATCCTTGGTATTAAAAGGCCTTAAAAGGATAGTTCACCCAAACATGAAAATTCTGTTATCATTGACTCACCCGTAGGTTCAGGGCTGTCCAAACTCTGTCTTGGAGGGCTGGTGTCCTGCAGAGTTTAGCTCCAACCTGAAGCAGCTAGTCAAGCTCTTACTGGGCATGTTAGAAACTTCCATGCAGGTGTTTTGAGGCCCTCCAGGACCGAGTTTGGACAGCCCTGCTCAAGTTGTTTAAAAATGTATGAATTTCTTTCATCTGTTGAACACAAAAGCAGATATGTTGATATGTTGGTAACCAAACAATTGACAGTAGCCATTGATTATATAAATAGTAAAAAATGCTGGAATGTCTAAACATATAGGCAAGTAATATATGTAACGTTTAGAGAGTTAATGAGTTGAACAAAGAAGGGCCTTGGAGTCAAAAAAATTGAAATCAGAAAAATTGATTATGTAATAGCACCCTGTCCCAACTCTCTTTGCTATTGCTCCTGCAGGCCCATGTTAAGGCTCAGTTGTCCAAGAAGACACAGCTGCTGGCCATCATGAGCAGAAAGCACCAGGAACTAGAGAGCAGGCTGGATGACATGATCACACGCATCCACAAGGAGACACAGGAGATCAAAGAACTAGAGCAACAACTTACTGATGGTCAGCAATCTTTTAAAAATGTTGTTTTTTAACCTTAATAAGACAAATATAGCCTTTGACCCATTCTAAACTCATATAACATCATCATCAAATAAGCAAAGGAAACAACTCTTTCAGGTCAGATCGCTGCTAATGAAGCACTCAAGCGAGACCTGGAGGGCATCATTGCAGGTCTCCAGGAGTATCTGCAGGGGGTGAAGGACCAAGCACGAAGAGCCCAGTTAGATTGCAGGCATCTACAGAGAGAGAAAGATGCTCTGCAATGCCTTCTATGTGAGAAGGAGCAGCAATGCACACAGCTGCAGAAAGAAGCTCTGAGTGTTAAAAGCGCACAGGAGGTTGGAGTCTGTTTCTGACATAACAGTAGTCCGCTCTGTGATAAGTCAAGTGCACATGATCACTCTGTTTGATGTGTTCTAGGAGCTGCAGCATCAGCAGCAGGAATTGGAGGATCTGAGGAAGGAGAATGAAGAGCTAAAGCAGGCTCAGGGGCAGGTCAGCGAATATGAGGCCGAGCTGGAGACTCAACTGCAGGAGAGAGATACTGAGGCCACACAACTGAAGGAGGAGCTGAGTAGACTGCGTCGACTCAGTCAAGTACGAAATATCTTTAAAGATTTCACATTTTCACATAGTTCTCCTACAATTTTAATTTTACAAAATGTTAGGTTGAATATTCATGTTGCCCTTTTCCATAAAAATAAGTTAGACTGTGACTCTCACAATAAAACTAACTACACAATGCTTCAGATATACTTGACGGATGGAGGTCCTGTCCATCCTTTTAAAATATCCTTCAACAGCAAGCTAAAATTTAAGTAGTATTCACAGAAAATCTTAATCTTTCACCCCTATAGATCTCAAATATTCCCACTTTCATGTGTATTATCAGCAAATGCGCCTTCAACATGCACTAATGTTCAAAAGTTTAGGCTCTGTAATTTTTTTTTATGTTTTATTAAAGGTTAAAGATCTGAAAGGGCCTAATGCTCACAAGATTTATTTGATCAAAGTACTATAAAAAAGTAATATTGAGAAATATTACAGTTTTTTTATTTTGACATATTTTAAAAGTCATTTTAAATGTCATTGTTTTATTCACAAATCATTCTAATATGCTGATTTTGTGTTAAAAAAACATTTATTATCAATACAAAAAATGTAATCGTTGTGCAGCTTAATCGTTTTGTGTTACTTTTATTTGGATTCCTTGATGAAAAGTTAAAAAGCATTGATTAAAAAGAGTTGATTTAGAAACATTTATTATTCTCTTCAATGAAAGAGATCAAAAGAACAGCTTTTTTATGATGTTTTTGTCAAAATGTAACGTCTTTCCTGTCACCTTTGACCAGTATATTACTTGCTGTATTAAAATATTACTTGTAATTTTAATTGAATTTTATTCATTTAAAGTGGAAATGAGATTACGGTAAATAAGTGACGTTTTACAACATTTGTTCATCAGTTGATAAAATTGTTAAATCAGAAGGGGGCACCTTAATAGACCTGAGCGTGGGAAGAGTTAGTTGGACGTGTATGTGCGTATTATATACTGTGTTGTTGTCAGTTTATGTATTGTAAGACAGGAAACGTTTGAATGTAAGACAAATTTTGAAAGAAATGTCAGTTATAAGGTGGAATTGAATTGAATTTTATACAAGGGACATAATGTACTACTATCCTTTCAGCATTTACATTTTCTTGGCATTACATTACAGATGGAGCATTCTGCACTGCAGGCAGAGTTGCAAAAAGAAAGACAGGCAAAAGAGAATGCTTTGGCACAAATGCAGATGGCTGCCGACAGAGAGCTTGAAAACACAGAGCTTCTGCAACAGGTCAACACTCTCCAGGTGGGTTACTGCACAACAGACATCACATTCAAAAAAATATAGCTCTGCCATATTTTTTCCTCTATTTGAAAGAGAGGATTCTTGGAAAGACCAATGGATGCACCACTGAAATACAGACATACCTCACACATTCAAACTTATCTCACAGCCTGTAAAAAAAACTGTATATTCCTGTGTATTTATTTATTAACTATAGTGTATTATGTTTATTGTTATATTACTGTATTGTGAATCAGTGTTGTTGTGTAATGAGCTATACTCAATTTAAACCATATTTAATGTGGGTTACCCTCACATCTTTCACAGGAAGAAAGAGACAGTCTTAAGGAGAAGGTGGATGAACTTCAGTGTGATTTGGAGCAGGTTAGGGAGGAGCTGCTTTACCCAGAAAGTGTGGCTAAATATTTGAAAGAGCTGAGAAGAGGCATAGCTTCAGGAAAAGAGATACTAAGGTATTATAGATTCTTACTGAATAAAAATAAGTGGACTGTGTGGCTACAGATGGTAGTATGTCTTTGTTACTCTGTCCCGTTGCAGCTTTGAAGACCTTGGAGAACCAGTGAATAAGAAATTCATGGAGCTACAACAAGAGGTGCATCATGTGGTTTCTGCTGCTCAGAGAGATAGAGACGAGGCCCAGCGCTGTCAGGAGAGACTTGCTGGAGAGATGAGTTCGCTCAGAGAGAGACTCAGAAAGTACCAAGAAAGGTATCAGGCTCAGGTGAGTTGATGTTGTAATCATTATTTGAAAAAAACTTGCCGTTTCTAAAGCTCACATATTCTGTTATAATGTATTAGTATGAAGTGATGCTAATATCCCGGTGTTTGTTTCCAGCAGGCAGCAGAGAGACAGGCTGAGGAGGCGGAGCTCCAGAAATTGAGGAAGGAGCTGGAAGATGCTCATGAGCAGCAGTACTTGATGCTTCAGCGTTTGGAGGAGACAGAAATGGATAGAGACCGTCTTCTTGCTGAATTAGAAGAACAAGATAAACAGGTGCCAGGATGAAAGTGATTTATTTGTTATTTTATTTTTTCTCAATTTATGAAAATTCTGTATATTGGTTCTTCCAAGCTGGCAGGAGACCTAGTCAATTTCTTTTTCCTGTCTGCGCAACCTTATTTATTTCTGTCCCAAACTGGTCCAGCTCAGAACTGTGAACAATGAGAATTTTCTTTTTTTTTCCTCCAGCACCACCTGTCTATATCTGCTACAGTGTTCTCCCTGCTTTAGATTGAAGCAGCAGTATGCATCTTAACCCTTCTATATCTCAGTATTTTTAAGCAGTAAGCTTCCCCGCTGCATAACAGATCCATTTTTTTCAAGTTTCCAGTTTTTATCATTTCAAAAGCTTTAATTAAATGTTTAGGGAACCTTAGCAAGACCTTAACGTTTTTTTGAGAGTTACCAGTGTCGTTATGGAAATGCCATGATTAATTTATTCCACTATAGAGCTTAACTTATATTTTACTTTGGGCATTGCTTTAAGCAGCTATGTATTTTAAAGTATGTTGTTTCTTTTTCTAGGTGAAAGCTGAGGAGAGCCAGAATCAGGAGCAGCTAGAATCTCTCAGTCTGGAGTTGCAGGCACTCAGGAAATCATTTTCCTCTGCTGACACAATGGCTGCCCAACAGCTGACTGCAGCAAAGGACAAACTTCACTCTCTTCATAGCACTATAGAGAAAATACATCAGGAGAGAGCAGCGGTAAGACACAGAACTAACTACTTGAGATCATTTGAGACCAAAATCAATGTAAGAGAAATCACTGTTGACCATCTGTTTATATGTGCGTAGAATGCAGAGGAGTTACAAAGCACCAGGATTCAGGCTGCCCAGGCCATTCAGGACTTGGCTAATGCTGAAGAAGAAATCGAGGTTCTCCAGAAGCTTTTGAAAGATAGGGTAATGTGTCCCTGTTGGAGGTCACTGTGAACTTTCCGACTTGTTGTGAAGTTAATTGGAGATAGTGATGAATATAGTAAAACTATAATAGTAGTTTACTAATGTACCGTCCGCATCTCTATATGTTAATGCATGGTTTCTTGTTTCTCTAGGTTCATGAGACAGATGGGAATCTCCACAGTGTCCCAAACTCTAGTATTCAACAGCAAGAATTGGACAGATTAAACCAAACCTTGAAAAGACAACAAGCCCAAACCAAACGTCTCAGAGACCAACTAGCACAAGCCAAAGAAGGTTTGTTTACCATCTTTTCATAAGAACTCCTCAAAACACCCTAGCATCATGATGACATGTTTGTGGGCAAATACAATGCACATTTCCTTCAAGGCTGAAATAAGTCTTGTCATAAATGTTTTGTTAAGCTAACAACGTAAATCTAGAAGAGCTTCTGGAAGAGATTGGAGCACTGAGGGAGACTCTTCTACAGCAAAATAACTTCCTGTCCAGTTTAGGAGATCCCCTGCCAAACACAGGATGTTGGTACTATGTCCCATCAAATCAAAATGTAAGAAACATGTTTTTTAGCATGAGAAAAGGAATGCGCATGTACAGTAAATGCCTGTTTGTTATTGTAATTAACATGTTATTTGTCCTCAGGCCCCTAGTTTTGGATCTCAGGGCACACAAGACTCAGGCCTGGGTTCTGTGCACCCACAGTCTCCTCAGAGAGGTCGGCGGCCCGGCCACAGAGCACACATGGAGAGAAGACCTGTTAATGGAGGATACTGGGTCTATTCCCCCCATCCACAAACTCATGGAAAGAGAGGTAATGTCCTGGGACCCCAGTTTAGCGTCATCATGGTCAGTATCATGTCAATGCTGTAATATCTGTCCTTGTGTCTCTTTAGATGCACAGATGTTCAGAGACAGTGGAAGAGAGAGTGATATAGAGGGGGTGTCTGGGACACGCTTCACGCCTCCATCAGTCTTTGCTGGATTCACTCAAAGTGATGGTACTGCTCTTCCTCCTGGCTCAGTTACCTACAATTACCCTGTGCCTGGACTTCCTATTGGCTCAAGTACAGTCATATGTGGGCCTCCCCATGATGGAGCCAGGCTCATGTATGGACCTCCTCCCAGCAATCTGACTATTCCTCTGATACCCAGTGGGACGCTGCACTGTAATGTGCCTGGACATCAAGACTTGGTATGAGATATGTAGATATCAGCTGTTGATTTGCATCTTTTAAATGTACTTTTTTTACAATAATGAATATTTTTGCCAAATAAATGCAACCTTGGGTAGCATAAATATTTCTTTCAAAACAAATCACAAATCTTACTGACCCCAAACATTTGGTAGCAAGCATATAAATGTCCATTATTTTCAAGATAAGAAGTTTTATGTGTTTTTGTGTTTCAGGAGCGTGATCTTCAGAAGGCAGAGCGTAGGCTGAAAGAGGAGTGCGCTGATAGAGCACACACTGATAAAGAACAGCAAGCGCTTCAAGAAAAAACAGTAGACCTACAGAAGGAAATCAAACGCCTGCGCAGGACTGTCCACAAATTGCAGCTCCACACGTTAGTCACCCTATCAACACCAGTATATCCTACTCAATATAGACTTCAGTATAAAACTATGCTTCTGAAATGTACACAGCATATCTATAGAACTATCGGATGCTTGTTTTGGTTCATCAGGAGTGGGCTGGAAGACTCCTTATCACATGCGGAGGAGGGGCAGTGTATGCTGGGAGAGGTGGAGTGTGTGGAGAAGACCCTGCTTAAGCGCAGAGCAGAGCTCAGAGAGGCTGACAGGCTGCTGCTAGAGGCTAAGACAGAGCTCAGAGACACTCGAGCCAAGGTCTGACACTACTGTAGTGTGTGGGGGAGTCACAGTAACTTCACTGCATTTTACAGTAACAAGACAAAAGCGCAGTATATCTTGTTTTCTCTCTCTTCCCACTCTTCTGTCAGTTCTCCAGTGTCATATATAATAATGAACATTCGTTCATTAATTACTGACTCATTGTGATACAGTCTTCGCTCCCTGAGCAAATAGTTAGCAAAATGTTGCTATTTATCATACTGTTTCTTGTATACGTACCCACTTTATTTTTCAGCGTGGATGTAAGCTGTTTGTTCTTCTGGTTTATAAGCTGCTACAGGAAATAATGAGAAGAATAATGAAGTGCAGTAAATGATTAAACTATCAGTGTATTCATAAATAAGATAATAATGCATTTATATATAAAATGGGAAGAAAACCAGTTTGCAATATAGTACACAAATACAGTAAAAAAATTTTTACATTGATAATAAGAAGAAATGTTTCCTGAGCACATGAATGATTTGTAAAGGATCATGTGACACCAAAAACTGCTGGCAAGTAATGGCTGCTGAGAATTCAGCTTTGCCATCTCAGAAATAAATTACTTAAACTATATTAAAATAGAAATGAATAGAAATTATTGTGAATTGTAATAATATTTCACTATATTACCTACCTAAGAGCAGCTTGAATATTGTTACCGTTCCCAACACTTGTTTTCCTAAGTATATACAACAAGATGATTCTAATGATGTCGTGCATATGTTTTCAGACTAAAGAGAGCGTACATCGCTACAGTGAGGCCAGGAGGCGAGTGGAAGAGACAGAACAGGAGCTGGTGGAGATGGAACAGAGAGCTCAAGATGGCGCCACACAGCTCGTGCAAACCAAACTACAGCTCAGGTAAACACAACGACAACACATTTCTCAATCTGAATCCTTATATTTGTGTGTCGTTTCAAACAGAATCGCAAAAACAATGAGCTTTGAAAAGATTTTTGG
The DNA here is from genome assembly GCA_032361165.1 of Enteromius paludinosus. Taxonomy (NCBI): domain Eukaryota; kingdom Metazoa; phylum Chordata; class Actinopteri; order Cypriniformes; family Cyprinidae; genus Enteromius; species Enteromius paludinosus. Next base: position 16,762,619 of record JAUMHQ010000053.1, read on the forward strand.
TAAAAACAGCCTACAAATTTAAATGAAGCATGGCTGCAGCTTTGTATGCTGTTCTGTGAGTGCGCTTCAAGTTTTGTTTAAGCTAGAGAATTGCTAGGAGTGAAAATTAAGACTTGTAAATGTGCTGCTGCAGGAATCTTCAAGAGGAGGTTAAGGAGCTGCAGAAAAGAAAACAAGACCAAGAACGCACTCTACATGAAGTAGAGGAGGTCCTCGCATGTCAAGATGCAAAGTTTCAAGAAGTCAACAAAAAGCTGGAAAGAGCAACTGTCAGGTGGGACAACTATCATTTCTGTAAATCACTAGATGCAGGAAATTTCTCTCCACTGAACTGTCTGTCTCTACTGTATAGACTGGAAACTGCTGAGAAAGAGCTCAGAGAGACACAGAGCTTGGAGGTCAAACTCTTGCAGAGCTGCAGAGAGACAGAAGACTGTCTAGCACAACGCAAAACAGAACTGGACAAAGTCAGCACTCAGGTAACAATTAAGAAATCGGTAGAAAATCTGACATTTTCCACAAAAAAACATTAATATACAAATATTAATACATTCTATTTATTCATATAAATGACTATATATGAAATAAAATCATTTAATATGATCTAATAAATGCAGTCATTGTGAGCATAAAAAACTTTGAGAGTGGGTTTTTCATGTTGGGTACAGGTAGTTTTGGAGCAAGAGGAGCTGTCTTTGATGGACAGGAAGCTGGATCAGTGGAAAAAGGAAGAGGACTTGTTAAAAATGAGTGTGGAGAAACACAGGCAGGGCCTGTTGGATGTGCTCAGACTGGGAGAGGAGGATGCCCAAGTCTTACACCAGCGCATTGAGGTTTTTCACATGCACAAAAAAATAGTGCATTGTTTAAATATTTAGGAAGTACTTTTAATGAACAGTCTGGATATGTGTAGGAGCTCCGTGTGGATGTGCAGTCTCTGGCCGTGCAGAAGGGAGAACTGGACTCTCAGCTGTCCGAGAAGAAATACAGACTGGCACAATATAAGAAAGAGCAGCAGAAGGAGGAGGAAACTCTAAAGAACCTCCATTCTGCCATCAAAAAACATAAAGCAGGTCTGTTGCAACAGAGTGGCCAGTTCCACATTTTCTCAGCCGATGGCATACGAAAGGTAGAAAGTGAGTGGGGTTGTTTGATTGAACAGTAGCAGTCCAATCAAAGGGCTCAAAAATGGGTTTCTGATCAGTTGACGGAGTAGTCCCTTTGTCCTGAGGGCCAATCCTTTGTTTCTACTAAATTCACACAGACTTGCAACAATGAAGTAATGTTGTCTAACTAAATAACACAAAGGAGCTTGCATACAAACCGTTTAAAAGTACAAGTACAAGTAAGAAGAAGTCATTTTTTAAAACCAGCAAATGTGTTTGTGCATTTATAGTTACATTTTAACTCTACATTCTGTCATTTATAACTTTTTTTTAATTTTCTGTAAAAACTGTAGTGGGTCCAGTGAAAATGTTGTCAGACAAAGTAAAGATGGAAAACTACCACAGGAAAAAGTCTTAAAAAGATGGAAAATCCACAAATCGTATCAGTTTTGGAAATATTATGGTTCTCCTAATTTATTTTGAGGTTTGTGGAATTTGTGTGTGTTTAGATCTGAAGCATGTGTTGGAAATGGTCCAGTTGGAGACGGAGGAATTAGAAAGTGTGAAGCTTCAGCAGAACCAGAAAAAGGAGCAGTTAGAGAGGAGCCAGGAAACCCTGCTACAGGTCCGTTCTAAACATTTTATCTTCATCTGAGTAAGATGTGAAGTTAACGTTTGAGCGTCTGCTGCTCAGGTGCGTGTAGAGCTGCAGGACGTGCAGCAGGAGCTTACGGAGCAGCGCGGGGAGGCTGAGAGACAGATGAAGCTGCTGGAGAAAGAGAGAGCAGAGTTGCACAGCCTCCAACAGAAGAGCCTCCACCTGCAACAGCAAACAGACACAGCGGTCCAAGAGAGGAGCAGCCTGCAGGAACAGTGCAGAAACCTGGAGGCCAGACGGACACATGCTCAGAGGTGACATTTTCTTTCATTTTTTTTCAATCTGTCATATTGAAATCACTCCTGCGTCAATATTTGATAGATCTTTAGTCTTAAATCTTTAGCTTTAGCATTTTTTACATTTTAAATTATTTATTGAAAATTTCCTTTAACTCCATGTTTAGCTCCATGTATGTCTGTACATCTGTGTAGCACCTCTGGTCTAGGAGGAACGCTGTTTCACCTCACTGTGTACTGCATCTGCTATATATGGTTGAAGTGACAATAAAGCTTCTTTGACTTGACTTTGAGCTGCCACTCTGTGGTTGGTTACTCTTATGACTTTCAGATGTATCTGCTCCTGTAGGAAATATTAATAAAATATAACTGTGGTTGGTTGAGTGATCAGTTCTTGGCCAGATTAAACAATAGCTGTTTTCATTTAAGTTAAAATAAATAAAGAAAAGTTTAATTTACCAAAAAATCATTCATCCACTCCAGCCTGCATATTATTATTGTAATGGCTCAGCCAATGGGAGAGAAACATCCTGGAAGAGCAAAAATGTGGCAATAAAGAATCAGGAACAAAATTGACACTTATGAGTGTTTTTTAATGTTTTTAATATTTGTTAAAATACAGGTAGAAATCTTGATTAGAAATTGTTGAAATACATTTTTTGAGCGGACAACCATTTTCTAGTGGTGTCCAAAACCAAAGTAGCCATTGAGTGTATGACCAATGTACACTAAGTGGCTAGAGAATACCCATAATACACTGTGAGGGCCAAGCAAAATTAATTGTTTTACTTAAAGTTTATAAACTAATAAGCTAGTTTATAGACTATTTTATGATTTAAAAAAAAAAAGGAATAGCCTTTCTGGTGCACTGTGTGTCCAAACTTGCTCTTTTTCGTTCAGCCCTTCAAGTGAATGTGAATACAACCTCTGACTTTCAGGCTAATGCTAGCACTACTTTAGTCTACTGTACTACTGTACTACTGTAGTTCATGATGGAGCTTAAATGGATTGTACTGCTGTGGTTTCAGGTGCTTGGAAGCAACAGAGACGAGGGTAAAGACTGCAGAAACAGAGCTGCTTAGACTACAGACTGAGCTGGACAAACTACAACAGGACAAGAAACACGCACACGATAAACATCAGGAGATCAGCAGAGACATGGCTGCCCTGCAGCAGCAGCATGAGGGTATCCGCTGAGCAGACTTACTTTAACATCAGCTCTTATGTGTTTATTTTTTGTAAGCACACTAAAATGTTGGTTTTTACCCTCAGAGGAGTTGAGCAGATTGAAGAAACAGCTGGTGGAATCTCAAACTCAGTTAGATGAGATCAGAGAGGTGAGTTTACAGCAAAACACTGCTTATCTAGTTGGGTTTTTTGTCCCGTGGCTTAAAATGGTGTTTCTCTTGTTTGTGTTTAGGAGGTGAAGGTTGTGAGAAGGCAGCAGAAGGAGCAAAAGGCTGAACTGCAGGAGAAAGAAGAGAAGATCAGGAGGAGACAACAGAAGCTGGACAGACTGGGTCAGCAGATGCAGGAGCTCAAGGCAGAAGTAGTCGTGAAACAGACACAGCTTCAAGAACATGAAAAGGTGAAGTGACACGCTGTCATATTTTTCATATACTTTACCTTCGAAACTGGAGGATAAATTATCTTCACCCACAAGTAGCCTATTACTCACCCTTCATTAGGATTTCTCTTAAAATTTCATTTTTAAAGTACCAAACAATTATTGATGACAAATTGTAAAGTAATGGTAAATGTGACTGCCCCTTTATGAACTTAGAATGAGATAACTGTGAGTATTCAACCTTTAAAGCTCTTTTTAAATCATTATGCCTTTGACATGATGTGGGTGACCCAAGCTCGAGTCAGTTTCTGGGAGTCCTGTAGTAATGAAGTCATGGTATTTGTGTTGTGTAGCTGATGAGAGTGCAGCAGAAGAGCGCAGTAGAGAGCGCTCTGGGCCTCAGGCTGGAATGGAATGAGCAGGAATACAAACAGTACACTGCACTACAAGAGCAGGTGGAGAAACAAGGTGAGCTGCACGAGCAACGTTACCATGTGTTCTCATACACTCTGCCTGATAAATGCGGATGGGCTTGCCTTCGTTGTACTGAAGCGTGAGTGTGTGTTCAGAGCAAGAGGTGTGTGAGCGGGACTCCAAACTCCTGCATGCTGCTGAGGAGACCCATCGCCTGCAGGAGGTGCTGCTGACTGACAGAACCAGTGCTGAGGCCCAGAGGAACCACAGCCACACAAACAGGCAAAATCTGCAGCGAGTGGAAAAGGTGATTGGCACACTGATCCATAAGTAGTACACTGCCAATTTAACGGACCATGGAGCTGCTGCATCGCCCCTATATCATTAAGGGCATTTAAATGTTGTTCCAAACCTAACTGACTTTGTTCTTTGTAGCATAAAAGAAGATATTTTAAAGAATTTCTCAGTTTTTTGGGGGTTCATACAATAAAAGTCAATTAAAGTTGTTTTAGGCCCCATGTTCTTTTATTATATGCACAAAAACGTTCCGCAAAATATCTTTTAATATATTTTCATGCTGTTTAATTTGGTTCCTTGTTACTTTAGTATTACCTATATTATATTATCATATTTTTAATGAGCCTTTTTTAATATTTTAGGTTTTCATTTAAACTCTAATTGAAATTTGATGTGAAAATGTATTTTTTTATTTGTATAATTATATTATAACATTATGTAAATATACAATTATGATTATTATTTTGTATATTTCTATGTAGATATTTTAGTGCTTAAACATGAACTTTTATTTCAGTAAATTGCCGGTGCAATATAAAAATTTTTTTTCTAAGTTGCATTTTTTCATCTAATATTTATACTTAATTTTATATGAGGTATTTTAGTTCATTTAGATTTGTAAAGTATTTGAAAGTAATCCAATAGAATTAGATTGTAAGCATGATGCCTTCGTGATTGGGTTTACTGCGCTACCTCTATTTTTTCAACCTTCCCTTATTTATGCGAAATCTTTGGTGGCTTTGGTTGCTATAGTTGCTTTGCTATAACTTGAGCTTGTTTCAAGAGCATGTACGGTTCCAAAAGGACCTGCTGACTCTGGAAAAAGCTGCTCAAGAAAACCATAAAGCTGCAGGAACAACTCAGAACCATTTCCCAAGAGCTACTCTGCCTCAAAGACAAAGTACAAAGAGGAAATAGCACTGTAACACCACATCTGTGTGCTGTAATAGGTTTGTTGCAGATAAGCATATTTGTTTGGGCTGGAATCCTTTCAAAAGCACATGTGGTTTGTCGTGAGTACGAGGGTGATGAATGACTGTCATGTGCTTCTCTCAGCTGCAGAACAAAGAAGAGGACAGCACTCAGCTACATGAGATCAAGGACAGCATGCACTGGCTGAGGTCTCAGGTGAAGACAGAGCTGGACATTGGGCTGAGGGAGCTGGAGTCGCCCTCTAGTGCTTCCTCAGACACAGACAGCCTGAAAGAGAACCGTCCTGGTGTTACACTATCTGTGGGGAACCCAGCATACAACACTACAGTGAGCCTTTTTCTATGCACCTCTTAATATGAGAGATATGAGTTATGTAAAAATGCAGTGGTCCTTTTAGTTGCCAATTAGGAAAATAATTTAAAATACACAAAGAGAGCTCTAAAAAAGGATAAAAATGCAAAAAGTAGACTATGGCTCGTGCCTCATCTTCTTCAGCTGTCAAATTTGATTGATTCTTGTGTATTTTCCAACCTGGCATATTTGCGAAGCATGTATCCTTAATGCATCAGGAGTTAAGATGTAGCCAGTAGTGCTAATGTTGATTATTTGCTACAAACAGGATGAACAGTGGCGAGGCGAAGCGCTAAGGGAGAGACTGAGGCAGCAGGAGGACCACTTGAAGGTATAGTTGAATCTAGATCATTTGATAAGGTAACAAACTGTGAGACATTGATTTAGATTTGGTCTAAGAAGATTTGAAATCTGATTGTCTCTCTATGGTATCCAGGTTCAGCTGCGCAGACGTATGTTCTCACAGCAGGAAGCTCTGAGTCAGCGCAGACTGCAGACTGAAGGGAGCATTCAGGGTCTGCGCAGACATGTTGACAAACTGGACCAGCTCCTCAGCAACTCCTCCAAAGATGATTATTTGGATGACCAGGAAGCTTTGCCAAAACATGCCAAACGATGCTCCATTGACCCTTTTGTATCGACATGAGCACATATCTGCATATGCAGGAACGTAACAAAGCAGAATATATAAAGATGGAAATCATTTCCATTATTTTTGCCAGATTGTGAAAGCAGGCGGGTTTTGATGAGTACAGCTCTTATCAGAAGAGCAGCTCAATTTAACCCACTTCTGCCACCGAGGCAAATCCACGAGACGGTCGCAGTGACTTCCTGCTTCAGTAAGAGCGGAGGTTGGGTGCTTTAATGCCAAAACGCCAAAGAAAAACATGCTGGCGTCAGCACTTTCCATATACAAATAAGGAAACTCAAACTTGAGGTAAAAATAAGATGGTGAAAGTTGATTCTCTACCTCCGACTTGTTCTTGTTGCTTTTTTAACAGAAACTGATATGTGCCTTCTCAAAGTTTGCTCGTGGTAAAGCAGACAATGGCTGCGAGTGTTTACAGGTGAAACAGATGCAGGTTTCATGTCTCATCATGTGACTTCATTAATGAAGGCGGTGCTCTGGAATGAATGAGTTCACTTTTATGAGTGCTGTCAAAAATGACCTTGTATTCAAAGCCAAGATAAGCAGGATATTTATTACAGCACTTTTCTTTATATACAGTTTGTCTGAAATCAAATACAACTTAAATTAAGTGAGCAATGCAATTAGTAGTCTTCCATTTTCTTGTCCAGTTTCTCCTCTCAAGATGTCTCAGCATTATTGCTTATATACAGTCTGATCAATTGTTTAGGTGGACAAAAACACAGTCTACAGTATTGTCTTTATTAACATAATTACAAACAAAAGTCACTTACAGAAGACAGAATTGAGCAGAAGATTAATTTTTGCAGATGTCATTAAGATGTGAAAAAAAGAGAGACAGTAGGAGCAAATTAAAAATGGATTTTCAGTTTACAAAACAACACATCTAAAATCTACTTTAATACACAAATTTAATAGAAAATCATATTTGGAGTGCTTGCTTTCGCCTTTTTAGCTGTTCATTGCAATAAGAAACAACTGCTGGTTGTACAAATCAGATCTGGGCCGAGTTTCCCCTCAATGATGCTTGCAATCATGCTGTGGTGGCTTATTTGTTAAGCATTTATACGTTTCCAGATGTTATTTACTACATTAGAATTGGGGGAAACTACGATGTCTGTAAAAAGCAGTTGCCTCGTGCATCATGCTTAAGAATCTTTTAAGACACTCAGCTCAGCGCTTGGAAATCAGTTTAATGGAATGCTTTTGAAAAGGCAAAATCTCTATTACAAGTGAATCGTTTGAATCCTTTCGAAAAAAGCTATACGAGGATTAAGAATAAAACGGGCAGCACAACAGAACGAACAAAAGCATATCATAAGGCAACTGAAATTATGTAAAAACAATATGAATATCTTGATATGACGAGGGTTTGCAGGGCCTGAACGTTCGGTACACGATGCTCCTGTCGATCCGTTTTTCTTAAGCTACTATAAATATTTACAGATGCTCAAGAACAGATCGAAGGGGATCTGAAACGTCTGTAGTATGACAGACTGTTTAACCTCAGTAACACAAAACAAGCTCCAGGCCCTCAAAAAACCAAATCGAAATTGCAAAGTGCGGAAAACATTCTTCAGGACGTAAAATGCGTCCCGTCCTCTTCAATATATTACTATGACAGTTACTAAGTTAAAATAACTGTGTCTGGATCGACCTTTTTTTTTTTTTTTTTAACAATGGACCTTCCATTGAGATTCTCCTCAAAACAATACTAATCTTGTATAGTACATGTATATTATTTCCTGAATAGGTACAAACAGGGATAAATATTTGGTGATTGAATGTGAAACTGCAAAAACTCTAATTTAAAACAGAATACAATATTTCAGTTTTAGCTTTTTTACCAAAACGATGTTACATACAATGTTGATGCATATCCTCCTGATCACTTGACATCATGTCAACACAAATAACGTTTGCCAATATTTCCGTATCATTTACATTACGCTAGTATTCAGACAGCTCCTGTACATGAGATGTTAAGTTTATAGTTATGCACATCACGTCTGTAAAGGATAAACCCAGCATTTCTTCAGTTTATCGACAATCATCTTCTCTGTTCAGGATTAGTGTTCAGCGAAGGAGCCCGTCCTCCCTCGAGTGCTTGCTGGGAGCACTGGGATGTGTGTGCGTATGAGAAACAAGCAAAACAAGTGAGGGAAGACAGAGGAGAAGGGGAGGAGGGGGAAGAAGAAAGCAGTGAGGAGGGAATGAATTATGTTACACCTCCATCATCGCGCAGAGCCATCTGGCCCCAGACTCCACGAGCAACCACACCAGAAGAGGAGAGGCTTTTAGATACAGAGGGAGGCAGGGGTGGGATGTGGGACAGGAAGGAACAGAGAAAGAGAGAGAGAGAGAGAGTGAAGTCTTCATGGTCATTAACAGCTGCAGCCCTCCTTCTGGGGCTGTGCGTCGCTGTTGAGCCGCCCGCCCTGGGGAGCGGTGGGCTTGTGCTGGACCCCTGACTCGGCCGCGTTCAGGTCCAGGCTGCCGTCCTGAATGTTCTGGTAGATCTTCTTCGCGGCTTCAAGGAATGCATCCTCCACATTCTCGCCCCTGTTGGATGGACACATGCAGAGATGCTAAAGAGGACCGAAATACGAAGCATGTTTTACAGACAAAGAGCGTATGCTGTGCCGGCAGATGGTCTAAAGGCCACTTACGTTTTTGCACTTGCCTCCAGGAACAACAAACCTGTTTAAAAAGATTCAAGATGTGAAAGTGAGTGAGGGGTAGCCTACAAAGTATGCTTACAGTCAATTCAAGAGTGTACCGCTTTACCATTTCGATATAAAAGTGGGTCAGTTAAAAGTAGTGATTAGTTTAAGATGTAGAGGGGTTTGCTGATTTCGAGAAATTTGGGAGAGATCTAGGCATAGCTCAATTACTGTTTACAAGCAAAAAATCTATTTCATTTGGATGTGAGGACAACAGGGGACGGTTTATGGACTAGTTCTCTGGGTAGAAGTGACATTTTAATTATGCCTTAATGATGGATTTGTTTCTTCCGAATACACAGCTTAATGCATCACAGGATGTTAATTGATACACTGGAGTTAGACTACTTCAGGATTATTGTGATGTTTTCATCATGTGTCTGGATTCTGATGGCACCCATTCACTGCAAATGGTGAGCAAGTGACGCAAATCTACATTTCTCTAGATCTCTAGAATAGAAAAACAAACTCTACATCTTGGATGGCCTATAGGTGATTCAAACTACTTTTTAACAAACAACACAATATAAAATATTAACCACTTATATATTACCATTTTCTTCAGCAAACTGCTTGGCCTCTTCATACGTGACATCGCGCTGGGCTTCTAGATCTGCTTTGTTACCAATTAGGATGATCACCTGAGGAAAGATTCAGACTGACTTACACAGGCTGCCGTTTGGTCTTTGTGCAAACCATATCTGCATTTAAAATATGTATAAAGCTCAAACACCATTTACTAGAATGGAAATGTAAGGTTTGACTACTGCTGAAGCTAATGAACTCACAGTATTGGGGTTGGTGAGATTCCTAGCATCAGTCAACCAGCTGCTGAGGTGGTTGTACGTGCTTCGCCTGCATATAACACGAAGTGCACATGTTCCTTGCCACTTTCAAAAAGTAATATGATAACAGGCACAGATCAAAATGTAATAGCAACAGCAGAATATTAGTCTACCTAGTGATGTCATAGACCATGAGGGCCCCGGCGGCTCCTCTGTAGTAGCTGCGTGTGACGGCGCGGAACCTCTCCTGCCCTGCAGTGTCCCAAATCTGAAGCTTCACCTTCTGCCCACTCACTTCAATTATCCGCGTGCCAAACTCAACGCCAATTGTATGAGGACAGTCAGCCATAACTACAAGTCGAAGTTACGCATGTTAGAGTAAAAAGACTTTATTTCAAATGACAAAAGGTTTGTAGTCAATAATCATTTTAAAAACAACAATATATATGGTGTGTTGGGAAAAAAAATTTAATAAATAAATAAAAATGCAGATTTTTTTGATACACATAGGCCCGATTTCATAGAAAAGGCTTAGCCTAAGACAGGAGAAGGCCAAAGTTCAATTACGACATACAAGTAATTTTTTTTATAAACATACCTTAGAAAAAAAATCATTACTTGTTTACATATTCACACATTAAGATGAGTGAGTGAAAGTTTCCTTAAGTTGATTTACATTTTAGCCTTGGACTAAGCTTAAGCCATGTTTGTGAATCCGGGGGATATACTTACTACTTGAAACGTTTTCAATGATCAAGTAATTTTAGAGCAAATAAAAGATTCACAAGTACATGCTGCAAACCTAATGTGCATGTAAAAAAATGCAGCATACACCATTTGCTCTATTTCCCATTCTGTTTTGCAGACAGATCATTACAGCTTTTGACCAGATTTGATGATAAAAGTCAAAAGTAATATAATGTCTAAGTACGGTTTAAATTTGATGCCCTTATTTTTATGGCTAATTTTCCCTGGGAATCATAAATGGTACCAGATCAAATGGTGACGACTTTAAATGCATTGTATCAAAATTAATAATTCTAATATTGTGATAAAACTAGCATTTGGTATTTATTAAAGGTGGTTTAGTGTAATTCATACCATTCTAAGCACTTACATTTCTTTTCTGTGAACTGGTGGAGTAAACATGATTTTCCAACCCCCATGTCACCTATTAAGACACCACATACTCATAAATGATCAAATACAACACAAAAACATCGAATCGAATTCACTAAATATTCTGAAACGTTTATATAATATATTGTACGCTTTATAAAACGGTTCAGGCGTAGTGGTACTTACCAATAATGATATATTTGAAAATATAGGAATAGTTATATGGTGCAGTCGTCATTTTTGCTCTGGAAAGAAAAAATATGCATAGCTTAAAACGACACAATAAACAGTCGAAACAAATCAAATACAGAGCATTCCCGGCAACAAAATGAAAGCACGCTGACAGCGCTCAGCTGACCGACTAACGCTAGTCCTACTATTGTCTATAAAGACTCATTTCCCTTTTCCTCCATAAGTTTGCCTAACCCTGCTGGTGAGCGTTCAGGACAAAGTCGGGATAATAACAATGTAGACACGACAAGCAAACACGACAGTAATGTAAACTGAAACGTATAAAGGCACAGAGTAACGTGACACTGAGCTAAAGGAGCATAAACACTGACTGCAGCACTACAATCAGCCAGCGCCATGACTGACTAATCAGCTAATCACACACTCCTGTCAAAGGTTTCGCTGCTATACGCTAAACCATTCCTAATAAAAATCACTCTTACGTACTATTTCAACGCGTAAGCCAGCTGAGCTTGCGTTTCCGTGTCGCGTTTCAGACGACAAATGCGTTAACGTTAAGCATTAAAGGACTGGTTAGCGTTAGCTGACCTCGCGCTGAACCAAACCCAGAAATGCTAAAGCTAAAAGCTACTCCCGAAATTAGAGCCGTGAAGCGTTAAAAACAGTGTCAGTCATTGTTATCCAACGATTTTGAAACGACGTGTTGTGAAATGTGTCTTGTCATGTGTGTATCCTTTACCTAAAATATAAATTCAAGGGCTTTTTGGAGGTTTGGGTTGGTCTCGGCGTATGTGAGCCGTCTGGCCGCTTTCTTCCTCTAAAAGTGCTGCTGCGATGAAAACAGTGAGAGCAGCGACCTCCACAGGAGACACTGGAGACACCACACACACACCTCTACTGGAGACTCAACACACTGCACCACACACACACACCTCTACTGGATAATTATGATCAAAATACGGTGAATAATCAACTGCCTTTTTCTAAAGTGGCACTATTCAGCAGCGAATTCATCTGGATCAGAAATAACAAGCTTTCCTTAAAAAAAAAAAAATATATATATATATATATATATATTTTTTTTTTCAAAAAGCAAATATTTATGTAAAAGACAAAACGTATTCAATATTTGTTGACCAAGGCGTTGGTTCTATATATCTGTATATCTTTATCTATTACATTTGATTTATTTTCCGGAAGAAAATGCATGTTTGTAGAGCTGACTAATAAGAGGAGGGGTTTCATATGCAAATGAGACAGACACACCTTTAGAAAATGACGCCCAGTACCTGCGGAAGCTCAACTCAGTGCTCAAACCTACATCTGTCGTACCAGACTCATCTACTAATACCTTTAAAAAAACAGCTTTACCTACCAGGTAGGCCTATTTCGACGGCATTCAGTTTGGTGGTGTTTTTGTATTGAAAAGCTTTCTTTTATCTTGATGCATAGTTACCATCTGATGTTACTATTAATTATTTACCTTTCTTCAGCATGTGTTTGGTTTAACTCATGAATGATTAAGGATAGGTAAAGTGTTATTATTTAGTGTATTTATTAGCCATTATTCTAACTGAAAAACTAAACTGGTCTGCTGCAGACCAGTGGTTTTCAGTAATACGTTTCTCTATAAATACGGCAAATTATGATATTATCACTACAGCAAAAAATAAACTGAATTATATGTCTGTTACCTTTTTAATTTTTTTGTTGTTGTTGTCTACTCCTTAATGGCATACAGTGATTGATAACAGTTAGTTGTTGAAGTGAGAGTATTATGAACCGCCCTTTGTGTCAGTTTTTCCTGTTTCCATTGGGGGTGGAGATCTCCACCTGAGGGCATGACGAGACTCCTCCACCTCATCACCCACTTCATACCAGACCATGAGTTTGATTTTGCAGAGGCATTAGAAGAAATGTTAACTTGTAGAAAAAATGTTTTAGACAAAGAGACAGAAACCGACACTGTTTTCTTTTGATAAACAAAGTACATCAAACTTCCTCCTTTTAATCTTATTCTCAACAATAGACTATGTGGAACACGAGCATGCAAAATACGGCCATTGTATATGGCTGATACAATAGTTGTTGTTTTCAAACAGCACCATGGTGAACCACCCTGAATTTGAGAAGGCAGGAAAGCAGCCAGGCCTTCAGGTGTGGAGGATTGAGAACATGGATTTGGTGCCTGTCCCTAAGAATCTTCATGGTGGCTTCTACACAGGCGATACCTACCTAATTCTCAATACCATAAAGCAAAACTCTGGAAATATGCAATATGACCTTCATTTCTGGATAGGTGAGACTATGGTTGGTGTACATGCAAGGTCCTCTGTCTGCATTTGGTAAATGGTGTGCTTGTTTACTGAAAACCCTATTAACGGCATCTCCAGGTGATGCATGCTCAGTGGATGAGAGTGGGGCAGCTGCTATCTTCACCGTCCAAATGGATGATTTCCTTAGAGGAAAACCCATCCAGTACAGAGAAGTACAGGGATACGAGTCTAAAACCTTTGTTGGCTACTTCAAGTCAGGCCTTAAATACATGGTGGGTACAGTTAATATGTTTATCATGCTTTGATGCATAATGTGTCCACATTGAATTGCATGCCAAATGTATTTTGGTACTTGGTCAGTTCATAATTTTTCTCATCAGACTGCTTTTCATTTCTTCAGCAAGGTGGAGTTGCCTCTGGATTTAAACATGTAGCTTCCGGTGAAGTGAATGTGAAGCGAGTTCTCCATGTGAGTGGTAGACGTGTGGTCCGGGCCAATGAGGTACCTGTGAGTTGGGACAGCTTCAACCAGGGAGATTGCTTCATCCTAGACTTTGGACAGGTGAAAGATGGCATGAATGGTTGTTTTGCCTGTTCTCTTGCATTCTCATATTATAAGGTATCCCATGTATTCATGCTATTTCTTTGATACTTGCATCAGGAGATATACCAGTGGTGTGGGTCCAAGTGTAACCAGTTTGAAAGACTGAAGGCCACCAGTGTTTCTAAAGATATTCGTGATAATGAACGTTGTGGGAGAGCAAAACTTTTTGTATGCGAAGAAGGGTCAGAAAATGAGAAGATACTAACGGTTAGTATATTAAAAGAAAGTATGTTTCATTCAGTCATTTTCAGTGTGTCAGAATATACCGCACAACATAAAAAAGCATTAAACAACTGCTGATTTTGTAAATGGTTACAGAAAGGGACTTTGCATCAAGTATACAACAAAAGATTACACACTACCAGACTATCAAGTTACCTCGGACAAAATAAACTCACAATAGAGACATTTCATTGCTAAAATTGTGCTAGTATTGATTCTTCCAGAATGCAAATCATTTAAATATCAGGCCAAACATTGTGTTGTGTATTTTAGCTTTTAGTAAGGATTCAGTAATATTTTCTAAATGCATAGGCTTTACTATATTTTGCCAGATTCTTGGACCAAAGCCTGATCTTCCCGATGCACAGACTGAAGACACCAAGACTGATGCATCCAACAGGAAGTCTGCAAAATTGTACAAGGTACACTGAGCTGTACTCTCCAGGTTTTCTAGGAAATATTGAAAGCTTGAAAAAACAAAATGGTTTATTCTGGTGGTCATTATTTCCTAGGTGTCAAATGCCAGTGGGGGTATGTCTGTCACTTTGGTAGCTGAAGAAAACCCCTTTTCCCAGAGTGCATTGCAGTCAATCGACTGCTTCGTCTTGGACCATGGTTCCAATGGCAAGATATTCGTCTGGAAAGGTCAGCTTAGCACATCATTCAAATTAATTTAAAATTTGCATTTGGGACATGAATGTAAATATTGCCTTTTTTTTTTTTTTTTACAGGCAAAGAGGCTAATAAAGAAGAGAGAAGTGCAGGCATGAAAGTTGCTGAGGACTTTATCCGTCAGATGGGCTATCCCAAACACACTGAGGTCCAGATCATCCCTGAGAATGGAGAGACTCCTCTCTTCAAACAATTCTTCAAGTTTTGGCGTGATACAGACCAGACAAAGGGCATGGGACAAGCCTATGTGCCTAACAAAATTGCTAAGATCAAGAAAGTGCCTTTTGATGCATCATCTTTACACAAATCGGAGGCAATGGCTGCTCAGCATGGAATGGTAGATGATGGCAAGGGAGAGAAAAAGGTAAATGTGTTCTTTACTATTGTACAATAGATTGTAAAGATCATTTATTTCTATGCAGACAAAATAATGGACAATTTGTCTTGTTCTGTTGCTTTGGAAAGATCTGGCGCATTGAGGGATCAGACAAGGTACTAGTTGACCCATCCATTCATGGGCAGTTCTTTGGTGGGGACAGTTATATCATCCTCTACAGCTACACGCATGGGGGACGTAAGGGGCAGATAATATATATATGGTAAGAGCTATAGACCTATTTTTTGAATACATTCAGTCCTGGATGAATATTGAAAATCCTGGAAAATAAACACTGAATGCCTAATTGCTTTGCTTTGTCTGTTCATGTTATACAAAAACACTTGGGTAACATAAGTCTTTATGTAGTATCTCTTAGCTCCACCAGGCTTAGCTTCTCTTAGTGAACAGGATGGATCATTACTGCAAAGGTTTATTGCAAGGGATTGTTTGTTATGCCCACAGGCAGGGGGAAGAGTCCAGTCAAGATGAGAAAGGAAGTTCTGCCATTATAGCTGCTGAGCTTGATTCAGAGCTTGGTGGAAGTCCTGTCCAGGTGAGTTTTGCTTGGTGTATTGATTATAAAATTCACTGACTGGATATCTACTGAAATGTAGACAGTGGTGTCCACTCCTTCTCTTGTAGGGCAAATGTCCTGTACAGTTATCTCCAACCTCTTCTAACACATTTGTCTGAAGGTTTCTAGTAATCCTGTAGACCTTGATTTTAGCAAGTTTGGGTGTGGTTCATCAGGATTGAACCTATGAAGTACAGTAGCCTTTTAAGAGCAGAATTGAGCATTCAAGCTGTCAGTTTATTCAAATATTGATTTGATATATTACCCGGCACCTCCTGAAGGATTGCCCAAAGTTGATTCACACTGGTTGGACACTTCTTACAGACATCATGGTCCAGTTCCTCCCAGAATAGCTCAACTTTTACATGTAAATATTCCCATTATTAAATCAAAATGATTTTGCTATTATTGTCTTCAATGATAATGTCAAGTTACTTTAATGTACAGTATTTGCACCAAAAATAAGAGGGCAGTGTACCAGGGGTGGCGAATGCCACAGCCCTGCAGAGTTTTGCTTCAACCCTAATCAAACACACCAGAACAAGCTAATCAAGGTATTAAGAGACTCTAGAAATCTACATGCAGGCAAGTTTCATTTGGGTTAGAACTAAACTCTGCATGCCCACAGTTCGCCCACCTTGCCCTGATATAAACCAACAAAACAAACTAGTAACACCAGTTTGAATGTGTTTTATGAAGGTACGGGTGATTGAAGGCAAAGAACCCCCTCATCTTATGAGTATCTTTGGCGGGCAGCCAATGGTGGTGCACAAGGGTGGCACTTCACGAGATGGTGGTCAATCAAAGGCTTCTGCACTACGCCTTTTCCAAGTTCGTGCTAATCCTGCTGGGCACACACGAGCTGTTGAAGTGAGTCAAAACAACCATTCAGGCTTTGAATGATGCGGTTTGATTTTGTCATACGTTCTTTGACAGTTGTTGCTCACTTTGTCTGAAACAGGTTGATCCCGTAGCCTCCAGCCTCTGTTCCAATGATGCTTTTGTTTTGGTGACTGCTTCAGGCTCTATGCTGTGGCTGGGTCATGGTGCAAGTAGTGCAGAAAAGAATGGTGCCAAAAACCTTGCCAGCATTTTAGGGGTGGAGCTTTCAGAAATATCAGAGGGATCAGAAGGAGGTGGGTGTACTTCTGTCATTGGTAAAGTAATGTTTTATCATACTTGATTTATATTCTAAATGCAACATTTAAATAAGTTATCTTGAACGACTCTTGTTCTTTCTCAAATTTCTATGTAGATGGCTTCTGGAGTGCTCTTGGAGGAAAAGCAGAGTATCGCACTTCTGAACGTCTCAAAAGCAAAATGGAAACCCATCCTCCTAGGCTTTTTGCATGCTCTAACAAGACAGGACAATTCCTTGTGAGTTTCCATGTTGAATGGTTCAACTTTTAGTCCACTGAACATAGAGAGTGAAATAAAAAAAATAATCTTGTATTTTTCACAATTTATATTCCATCTGTGCCAATCTAGATTGAAGAGGTACCAGGAGAGATGACTCAAGAGGACTTGGCTCCAGATGATGTCATGATTCTGGACACATGGGATCAGGTATAGCGTTTGTGTGAATGACATTTGCAATAAAATGCACTGGAGAAAATGAAATCTAACACTGTAATGCTTGAAACCATTGTCTCCAAGGTCTTTGTTTGGATTGGAAATGAAGCTAATGAAGATGAAAAAAGTGAAGCTGTGACTTCAGGTGAGAAGTTTCCCCATTTTCAGCTGCAATATTTTGCTACCATTTTATTAGCTAACAAATGTATCTTTATCCTTGTCTTTTCTAATATAGCTGCCAAATATATTGAATCAGACCCTGCCAGCAGGGACAAGAGAACTCCCATTGTTACAGTGAAGCAGGGTTTTGAACCCCCCACCTTTACAGGGTGGTTCCTGGGTTGGGACCATGACTTCTGGAGTTCTAATCCATTGGAACGGGCCATGGCTGGTTTGAAAATGTAATCTGATGATTCATAGGGCTGAAAGGACAAGAGTTGTTTCTGTTTGATCAAATGTTTCAAGCTGACTGTAAACACTTAACATTTCTCAACTGATTTACCAACAATTGTTTACCTCACTCATTCTTGCTTTACCTTCATATGGGAAAGAGAAAAAAGCCCTAGTTTACAAGACCTTTAAAAGCATAGCACAAATTCTGTTTATTCAATTCTTCATCAAAATAAATGGAATAACAAAATAAAGAAGTTATCATACATCTTTTACATGTGCATCTAGAAAATGTTTTTTTTCTTCTCATTCTTTAGGGATTATTACTCACAATCATTAATATGACTGATCTGTACATAGTTCAAGAGGATTTCTCATCCTCTTTCTGGCCACTCTCCTCATCACTGTCACTGCAATGATCCTCATTAATATCCCGGAAAATGTCAGCTAGAAGGAAGGTCTGCTTCTGATCAACCTTCAGCTCATCGTCATCGAGATCTTCACAATCTTTCACCATGCGTGGCAAGATTCTCTCATAAAGGAAGTCAATAATGTCTGGAAGAAACAACATTATAGACATATAATACATTAAAAGACATTCAGTAGGTAACTGATAGTCCAGTCCTAACATGCCCTACTTTATGTAGGTTTTTACATCCAATTTTCTATTTGTTTAAAAGGAAATTTATCAAGTCATTATAAAGTCGTTTTAGTCTTAAATCAATTAATTCCTCAAGAAACCACTCTTTTGCATAGATGAAAACTTTCAGTTTCCTTTTATGGAATACACTAAAAAAAAAACATGCTGGATCAACAACTGCAATCTAGTCTATCTGAATCTAATGTGAAAAAATGAACACACTAACCTCCAAAACACTTGGACTTCCAATCTGGCACATAGCTAACTTTAAGCCGGTGCCACATTGATTGCACATATGCTGGAGGTACATCCCTATGAGACAAAGAGGACAAAGACGTGACGCTAATCTTGTTTACACCATGCACCAGCAGCATCACCATGCCTGAACAAACAGGTCATTATTCTAGTTACTTAAGGGGAAACTGAATAATGCAACCTGTGTAATTGTGCTCAGATGCCATTTACTACTTAATTAACTCCTTAGAGGATTTTCTTGATTCTGGATCTAGCAATATCACTATGGCAATCTCCGGAGAAAATGAAATTCTCATATTGTTGAAAAAGATTTTAATGTTTAACAAATACACATTCAACACCACCAAGGTTTCAATTAATCAGGGTTTTGAATGGAAATAATATCATGTACAAAAAGATCTACATTTTGAAAGTCCATTCCAAGAAACAAAACTTGCGCGTTCAATCAAATGTTTGGTTACCAACATTTTTCTAAATATCTAGTTTTATGCTAAAGAGAAGAAAGGATATTATATCAATGTTTGGACCAATTGAGGGTAATTAAATAAAATTAAGTGATGTATCCTATAAATATTTTTTAATGTTTTGTTACCTTGTAGGGCTATATTTCTTAGAATAGTCTTAATAACCAAGACAATAAAAAGAATCATGGTAAGCTTATAAATTGTGATCCTGATGAAATCACCCACCCCAAACGCATATAATTCTCACCCAAAAACAGCTGTGAGATCTTCCCAGTTGATGTCTGCAACATCCTCCACTTGCAATTCATACATTCTGAGTGAATACAAGACAGTTAAAGAAAAATATATGTCAGGATAACAAAAGCTAAGTAAGCATGCAAAAACAAGATATCTTACAATTTAATGAGCCTGATTTTGGCCTCCTGAGCTTTCTTTCCCCTACATGTCCCTGAAGACATCCGCACAGAAAGGATGGACATCCTGGGGGTGAGTACACAAATAGAGAATCACTTAACATGTATTAAACATGCCACCATTTAATATAAGAGTTTTCAATGACTCTCTCACCATTTCTCTCTGCATTTGCTCCAACATCGGGTTTTAACCTTCGGAGAAATCTTGGACCAGGGCAATTTTTGGTACAGTATTTCTTTACTGACTATTTTTGGTGTTGTTTTATTAGGAGACTTAGATTTCAGCACTGTTACAACATGGTCTCTCACAGCCCTCATAAGTCTCTGCTCCTCCTTCGCAGACCACGGCCCACTTTTTCTAGCTGTGTGATGCAAATTGATGAAATACAGATCAACCAACCATCACTAAACCTAGAATTTACTATGCTGGACTTTTTAAAAAGCAACTTGCTGACTTAGATTTACCTTCATTATATTGGTTAAAACGTTTTTCAAGAGCGTAAGGACTTCGACCCATCAGCTCAGAAATCTTCTGCCAGTTGCTGCCATGCAGTGAGTGGTACTTGAGCAATGATCTGATTTCTTCTTCTTCAAATCTTTTAAGAAAAGGAACAACCAAGATTTATTGCAGGACAAAAATAAAAAGCAGGGCAGATCCATTTTTTAAGATGAAATACTTTGTAAAGCTGTAGTTTCATTTACCTTCCCTTATAGTTTGTACCGTCAAAAACCTTCCTTCCACGGATAAAAATATCATGGCAAGGCCTGGGAATTCCTTCCGCTGTTAAAATTTGATTTGACAACAGATTAAGCAAGGAAAATTGTACATTTTATTATAGCTTATCACAACGTTCAATATGATTTCAAATATTACAAGTCTTTTATTCCAAGAAATATTCTACTACATGGGACAAGATAAGGGTGAGTAAATAAGAATTTTTACTTGGGCGGACAATTCCTGCAATTTACATGTGTAAAGGCACAGCTGGTACTCAAGACCACGGTAGTCAACATTCAAAGTGGATCAAAACTTTTATCAAAGTTGTCCTAAGACAAGAATAGGTGTTGTTTTTGATTTTAGGACAACTTTGATGAAAGTTTTTTATCCACTACCATAGTGTCTCTTGTAGAAAAAAAAGTGATGACTTTAGACCTTTCAAAAAGAAAATGAACAGAAAAGTGAGTGACTCACCTATCCTTTCAAAAAACTTGTAGTCCTTTTTCATCTTTGTCAATTCCCGTCTCTCTTCTGGGAAACGATTTGGATGAAAGAGCTTGGCAGCATTTCTCTCCCCCGTGAGAGCAATGAAATCTCTGACGTTCTGTCTTAACCTTTCGTTTTCCGCATGAGAGAATCTTCCGTGCCTCAGCACGATGCCTTCGGACGCAAGTGTGAAGGGTCACAGGTAAAATGTATTACTTTTAGATTGACACTACACATTTCTGACATTGATCATCGGGTATAAATACACTTTATTGGCTGATCTGATTGATAATAATTAAAGTATCCTTTCTAAAATCAGCCTACCTTGTTTTCTGAATTCCTTGAACCTTGGTAGATCATACGTGATCATTTTATTGATCGCATGTGAGCTTTTAGACTCCACCTTAGGAAAGAATTCTTTCAGTTCATTCAGTAGATTGGGATCAACTTCTGGTTCATCCGACAGTGTTTGCCGCCTTTTGCGCTTTCTAATCCCAATCAGTAAGGCTGGTACTTCCTCATGTTCTGTGATCCTGACAGGCTCTTCTTCTTGTGCCATGTCTCTACAGTCTTCTTGTGTCACAGTTGCTCTCTTTTTCTTAGCAGGCTTCTGTGGCTCTTGTGACTCTGCTGTGGGTGTTTTCTTTTTTACTTTATTCATAAGGTTACCCGTGACAACCTCAACTTCTTCATTTAATTTTCTTTTTTTCTTTTTGTCTGTAGATGTCTGCAGGCTTACATTCTCCAATTCCTTATTTTTCTTTTTCTTATGCCCATTTTCGGGGTGCTTCTCAGTCTGCGCCTTTGGACTTTCAGCGAGTTCATGCTTAACGCTATCTGGAGCTTCATTTTTCTTCTTCTTTTTCTTCTTCTTCTTCACATCTTTATCATTAACGCGCTGCGTTATGTTATTACTTAAATCCGACTGCATTTCTTCCAATTCTTTAAAACGCAAAAATCATGACGACACAGAAAACACAAAATACAAACTTACTTGATTCCAGCCAGTCTTGCCTACGTCAAAAGCATTAAAATAGGACGAAGTTGAAATATTTCGCGATATATATGTATAAAGTGTTCAACTCTTTTACCGAATTGTTTTCCACGCGGGTTCTTCCTATCCTGCTTCTTCATCATCGATAACAAGCCGAACTCTCAGCCACACAACAACCGTGCTGCCACCTTTCAGACAGGAGAGTCATTACAATCACGTTAAAAGAATATCGGCACACACTCGCAATCGCACAATGTAATACTATTCTTACGATATCAGTTATTTAAAAATACGATTTGGTATTATTCCAAATTCAGGCAGAATCTGCTTCTAGCTTTAGATTTTAAGATGTTACCACTATAAAAATATAATAAGTCATTTATAACACATATGAATAGATGTTAAATTAAAAACAAGCACTTAGTGCTAATAAAATAGTTAACAGCTGTAATAAACCACACGTTCTCAGAGTTCTTAACATATTTCCCCTGATCACTATACAATTGTTACATTATTTTAAGGTGTAAAGGCAAACTACGCTTATGTTTTCAAAATTAATAACTAATTATAGTATAAATAATATTCCAAACAAAACCATATGTCATTGTCTAATACTGTAGTTTTATTAAGTTGCAACGCAATTAATTTTTGTCGGTAATTCGTTTTAAACTGACAAAAATGCAGTCATTTTGTTGTTTGTACACTTGAAAATAAAAGAAACAGGTATATAATCGTCTACTTTGACCACCAATATTTGTGAATGTAAAATTCAGAGAGAGTAGACCAACATTTATTCAGAATAATATCGCTTTTCCTCGTAAAAGAGTAAGCCGTGCTTTTGTAAACAAACACATCAACGAAAGGAATTATTTTCATGTCATTTTACAAGACGTGACTGGTGTTTGTGATGCGATGCTGCCACCCTCTGTACTGGAGCAGCAGGCAGCAAAACAACCCTGCTTCGCCAATAGGAAGTAACTACGGTAGAGCTTCGTGTTCAAAATACTGTCAACGGATCAACAACAAAAACAAGCAGAGCGGTTTGCTGAACCCTGTGATTGGTAAGCGTATCAAACTACAAAATGCCACGCGTATATTTGACCTTTTATTTATTGAGAAGGTAGATGACGAGACGGCCGATGCTCTATTCATCTCATTCGACTAACACGTTACATTGTATACTTTTATTTTCTCCAAGCTTCCAGCATAGTAAATATTCTCTCCTTTTGTCACCGTGTGATGTTTGCATTTTTATCTGCAGGTCGCATTTATTATAAAAATGTTTGATTTTATTTAAACCCTTGAACTACCTTTAGGTACAGCCTAATGTTGTTTTTGTGATAGATAAATAAATAAATAAAATCCACGCGCTTATTGGCTGCTGTCGTCATCTTTGTGTTTGCCTACTTTAGAGTACATTACGCCTGTTTGCCTCTATATTTGGCTGGTCGTGACGTCATACAGCTAGTTTTAAAACGGTGCATAGTCCCTTACTGTTTAAAAACACTGAAGCTCATTAAAGCGTCGAGCGTGTAAATACTGGAAAAGCTTATTTTGCAGAGCTGCAGAATCCGGTCCAACCTGCGCTAATCCCAAACAAACGCGTTGTCATGGCAGCCGTGCATTTGAAATTCAACAGCTTGTCAAGGCGCACTGCGCAGCTGTTGACTGTAAAAATGAACGTCTGACTCCTGACCCGAGGCTTATTTTAGGACAAGTCGAGTCACGTTAACCTACTGCTTTCGTGGCGGGACTGCAAATCGACAACTTTATCTTGAAACATTTTTATGTGAAACATCTGTTGTTTTGAGAGGTGGAGAGAGGTTTTTGACATTCACCCTTTCCTGTTTAATCGAGTTTAAATGTGAACTATGAAGTTAATCCACGAGGAAAAATCGTCCGTCTAAACCTTTATATCTATTATATCTCTATTTTCTGGTCAAAACCTACAAATTTGTTTAAGATATTCTGATGAAGTCAGTTTAATGGGCAGAACATATCTTGGCCCCTCCCCTCCAACCCCTAATCTGCTGTGAGATTAGAGAGGTGTGATAGATATAGATAGATATAAGTGTTGAAATCAAGCTTCACCTTCTATTTTTAACTTTTAACATAGCATTTGTCCTCTACAGAGGACAAGCGGTTTGTAAAATACTGCTTGACTTGGAAATATGTAACAAAGATTAAGTATTTTCTCAATTTCAGCTTCACATGGACTCCAATGCAACAATCATTCATTCTCAATTGAGAAACAGTTGTATTCCTGCCCATTATTTCACAGACAAACACCTATTTATT
The DNA here is from genome assembly GCA_032361165.1 of Enteromius paludinosus. NCBI lineage: Eukaryota > Metazoa > Chordata > Actinopteri > Cypriniformes > Cyprinidae > Enteromius > Enteromius paludinosus. Next base: position 16,786,606 of record JAUMHQ010000053.1, read on the forward strand.
TGTCAGATTTCATATTTATAATGCTTTTGAAACATAATATTTTACAATTGCAAAGAAAACTTTAACAGGAATTAGCTGACAACCATGAACAAATCAATTCCTGAAAAAGTTCAAAGGCGTCAAACGATTTTCTCTTCCTCAAAAATTGATTTTAGTCAGATTTTCATTACTATAGAAAAGTAAAGCCATTTTCATTCCATGCCGACTTTAATATTTTGCAGTATTTAGGCATGATTAAAATGCAGTAGTCAAGTCCAGAAGTGTCCAACATTTTTGTAACTGTTCATTAATCTTATGTAAATTCTTTAATATTTACTCATACAGTTTTGAAAATCAAAAGTTGTGTTTGGTTATGTTAATAAATGTAGCTAATAATGATCAACTATGAACAATTTTATAATAATAATAAAAAAGAATGTATTTCTCATTATTAATGTTATTTAATGCATTTTTATTTATTATATAATGGGACCTTATCATAAAGGACTTTTTTTTTATCCAAATTGGTTCTGTATATCACTTATATATTAGGTACTTCAACAAAAATGTTTGGTCTCTATTAGGAATGCAATCCTATCCACCCACGGGTGTTATTGCTCTCTCTCGAAAGGAAAAAAAACTTTGGTCCGGACAGACAAGGTTTTGGAGCGAGATGAATCTTGCTTTGAAGTGTAGCTTGTGAGATGTACTTTGAGTGGACTTCACAGAAGATTGTGACAGATATCTGTCTGTGCTGGATTAGATTGTATCACTCTTCTGATCATGGAAAGAAACCCACAGACAGAATGAATCAGCAATAAAGATCTGTTTACGCTTACAGATTTATCTGTCTAGAAGAGGCTCATACATATGCTTAGAGCACCACATCCGTTTGCACCACTGGAGTTTTCCCATTATGCCGGTGTGTAAAACAGCAGCATATGGGAGTCGGACAAAGCGTCACTGGATCCGATTTCAAGGACAGACCTTTCCATACCAGTGCTAGTGTTACCACATTTGTCTGGGCATCATAAAGGGATAGAAGAATGATTGTTCTGTGACCACAAGCTTTCCATGTGACACATGTGCAATGCATCATCTCATTTGTCCATTTCTGTCTTTATTCTTCTTTCTACTCTTGCTATTTTTGAGTCAGGGGCTGTGGGACACCCCCCGGCCCTGACCCACAAGGCCACAGGTTAAGAGATCCATTCCTGGATGCTATTTGGCAGGAGGCCCACCCTCAATGCACTCCTATTTGACCTCCAGATCAAATGTGAGTCAACAGATTTCACTTTTTTTGGCTTTAACTTTGAAACATTGTTTCCTAATATAGAAATCGTATGTTTTAGCATAGAGTATCAGTGTTTTGATTATTTGAACACTTGTGCATGTGACAGAAGGGTCAGCGACGCAGCAATCCTCTTATCAGTTTATTGAAAAACACTTTATTATCATTTCTTACAAAAATATATTAATTGCTTCCACTGCTTAATAGTATTAAAAACACTTTTGTCCTCAAAATTAAAAACATCTAGTGTTGACAATCATTTTTTTGACCCTAAAACAAATATGTTAAAAATCAATTTGATTATTAGAGTGTGTACAGCATAGCTATTCAAGCATGTTTTTCTTACTTTTTACTTGGCATTTTTAGAGTCAGTGAATTTAAACTGTTTATGTGAGTAGTAATAAAGTTTTCCCATATAAAACATGAATACGAATAGTACACTGTTAAATATTATATCTACAGCTAATCTTTGTACTAATCTAAGCCCTCTTTTTTTTTTCAAGCACATGCCTGTCCACTCATTCAACAAAACTGATAAACCTATTTGTTTCACTGAAACTGATGCTACATTCACCTAAACACACGCTACTCCTCTTGTGTTTTCTCAGCTGAAGGTGTGAGAGTGGGAGGAGAGGTGAGATGGAGTCAGAGGAGACAGAAGGACGCACTTTAGTGCAGGTGATCAGTGAGAAGTACAGCCCGGACAACTTCCCATACTGCCGTGGGCCAGGAGTTGGAGTGGTGATCCGGTCGAGTCCCCAGGGTTCACCTGTCAAAGGTCAGTTTTATTTTTTGCCGTAGGTGAAATACTGAGCCTGCTTGTTACAGAAGGTGTGTTAGATACAATCTGGATCCTGACACAGTGGTTATTGCTTTGCTGCATTTGCCGAAGAGCACAGTGTTATCATTTTTTGATGTTGTGTGTTCTAGGGGCAAAATCTAAGAATTTCCTAGAGGTAATAAAGGAATAGTTCACCCAACAACTAAAATTACGCTATAATTTACTCACCTTTAAGGCAAAATAACTTTCTTCTTTCAGACGAAACACAGTCAGAGTGTTTTTAGGTTAGTTTTAAAAACGGATATATATGGTGCTTCAAAATAATGGTCACTATCCACCAGCATCACCAAGCTGTGTTCGTCTGAAAGAAGTAAGTTATATACACCAAGGATTGCTTGGAAATAATGGGATAATTTTCATTTTTGGGTGAACTATTACTTTTAGGTAAATGCTGTAAAATAAATTAAGTTAGAAAACGTATACGGGTGGTTGTAACTTCTTCAAATTCTAGTGCATTTTTATGTATTAAGTACATAAATTGGATATTTAAAGGCAGTTGTGTCCATCTGTGTGTATTAGATCGTCTGAATCTGCCCAGCATTCTGGTTCTGGACGGTTGTGGAATCACGGAGGCCGGAGATGAGGAGGAGGTGGCCACTTTCTGTGCTCACGTGGTTGAGCTAGACCTCTCTCACAACCAGTTAAAAGACTGGGGAGAGGTGAGAAACATGATTGAGTCGAAGGTTTTGCATTACTGTATTTACATTTTGTGTGTGTAACACAAAGAATGTCAGTAAGGTAACACTTACTGTACAATATAATAAAATAAAGAATGAATGAATGAAATGAATTTTTTATGTTAATGTATGCAACTTAAAATAATACAATTCAAGTGTGCACAGAAATAAACATTGCCTAAGGTTAATAAATGCTGTAAAAATTACTGCATTAAATGATGGTTAATATATAGAGCCGTATTAAAGTGCCCCTATTATGACTTTTCAAACATGATCGTTCATGCAGTGTGTCATGTAGCTGTATGTGAACATAAACTAACTGTAAAGTTGAGAAGTTATTGTCTATCAAAAAACAGAGTCTGCTCACATTCACCTAAACGAGTCGTCAGCAATTTGAGTCTTTCTCTGTTATGGATCCACGTCACTAAGTAACATATTTGCATAATGTCCGCCCACATTCTACGTCGCGAACAAACAGTACAATTTCCACGTGGATTACCTCATGTCAAGAAGACGCTGTACCCTGCACTGCCATTCAGTGGGTGTTTCGTTTTCCGACACACGCTGTAAAAGAACTGCGCCATCTGACCAATCCCAGCAGTGAGGGCTCACGGGAGGGAGGGGTTTAGACAGACTGAGTCTTTGAACTGCTTCACACGAGTCGTTTACGAATAATTTAGAAATGGGGTAAAATTAAATCTATTTTTGGAGAAAACTAAAGTCTTTTTTGACCTTGCATACATGTAAACATGTTTTAAGAGACTCGTAAAGCAAAATTAGTGACCTTTAAAATGGCATAATAGGGGCACTTTAAGTTTTATCAGATTTCACTTTTTTGATGTTTTTAGAAAATATGTCTTAAAGGAATAATTCACCCAAAAATGAAAGTTTACTCACTCTTTGGCCATCCAAGATGTAGATGAGTTAATTTCTTCATTTAAACAAATCTGAATTCCAAATGTAGCATTACATTGCTTACCATTGGAACCTCTACACTGAACATGTGCGGTCAAAATGAAAGTCCAAACAGCTGATACAAACATCACAGTAATCCACAAGTAATCCACATGACTTCAGTAAATCAATTCATGTCCATCAATACATTTCTCAAACTCTGTTCTGATAAAGAAACGTAACAAAGACTGTAACAGTAAAATTAAGGTCTGCTATCTGACACAAGCTGGACACGACAAACTGCTTGGGTTCTGTCAATTTTTCATTCTCTTCTCTCTTTTTCTCTCATCTCTGTAGATAAGTAAGATCCTGTGTAACATCCCTAATCTAGACTTTCTCAACCTGAGTATGAATCCACTGAGAGGGTCGAGTCTAGAGCCTGGAGCAGCTGAAGCGTTCTCAGGCCTCCGCCGCCTCGTGCTCAATAACACGCATGTCACCTGGGACATGGTGCATGCACTTACACGAGAGATCCCAGAGTAAGTGTGCATATGCTTAACATTGAAGTAGCCTCAGTCTGAAACATCTACTGTGTTTTCATACATTATTAATAATGTAGGCGTGCAGTTTTATCGTTAGTGCTTGTAAACAATTAATCATGATCACATACAAAATAAAAGCTTTTGTTTACATAATTTATATACTGTGTATATTTATTATGTATACATAAATACACACACATACAGTATGTATTTAGAAGATATTTACACTTATACTCTATGTATATATGTATATTCATATAATATATTTCATTTTAAACAAAAATCTTTTTTATATTTTACAAAGGAATTATATTATACATATTATATATATATATATATATATTTATTTTTTTTATGTTAATGCTTTTTCTATTAAAATTGAGTTATATTTTAAGCACTGTTCTGTAGCATCCCACTAGTTCAAAAAATGGGTAATTTTGTCATACACTAAAACGTTTCTTCTTTTTCTTGTGGTTGTATGTACCTAGTCTGGAGGAACTGTTTTTGTGTCTGAACGAGTATGAGAGTGTTAGTGTATCATCTACGCTCTGCCCGTCCCTGCGCCTGCTGCATATCACAGATAACCAGCTACAGGATTGGGTGGAGGTGCGCAAACTGGGCCTCATGTATCCAGGCCTGATGTCTCTTATCCTGGCAAACAACTCCCTCTTGTCTATCCACGAGCCTGAGGACTCCTTGCAGAGACTCTTTCCCAATCTGCACAGCATCAACCTACACAACTCAGGTGCTGGATTGCATGAACATCATCTCCGTAAAAAGAATATCAGCACAGACACTTCTAATAGTTGCAGCATTAACCTTTACTATTTAGGCTTATTTATAATTTAAACAAAATTGAGAACATTACGAGGCAAAACTTTAGTGGTCCACTTGGTTCATGTACTGTATTCCAAGTATTCTTAAGTAAAACAATTGATTTATATTAGGAAAGGCCAAAACTGAAGCCATTATTCATTAACAATTAATTCATAAGTACCTATTCTAAATAATCATGTAATATCAAAGGGATACGTTCATAAATATTTTTTTGTAGTAAAACCTGAAAGATTTCTGTCCCTCTGAATTTTTCTTTTTTTAATCCTTTTTCATGGATTATTAACAGAAATTTAGGTGTTGTGTTATTTAGGTTTAAGTCGCTGGGAGGACATTGAGAAATTGAATTTCTTCCCAAAGCTTCAAGAAGTCAGACTGATGGGTATTCCTTTACTGCAGCCCTACACTGATCAGGAGAGACGTTTTCTTATGGTAGCACAGTAAGTCACCATACATTAAAGTAGACCCTTTTGGAATTCGCAAATTTGAAGTACTGTTTAGAAACCATTGCACAAATCAGCAATATAAATTTGTTCACATCCATGCATTTCATGTGTCTTTCTGTTTCTCTCCCTCACACACACTTGTCCTTCTTCTGTGTTTTGTAAGTTTACCACGCGTGACTGTATTGAATGGCAGTGTTGTCACTGATGGAGAAAGAGAGGATGCAGAACGCTTTTTCATCCGCTACCACCTGGACTGCCCTGAGGATGAGCTACCCCAAAGGTGACCCAACTACACACCACCACACTCCATATACACAACTCTCTAGAGAACTATATACAATACATCCCAGAAGATAACTGGTGTCTATATATCCACAAAATGGAACTATGTTGAAACATATAGAGGGACCTTCAAATGGACCATTTTACAAAGATTCAAATTATTCACAATAAATCAGAAGTAGCAAAAAAAATCGTCAAATCACTGAGGGGAACGTTTCATCAAAAAAAGCAGGTGCGTGAGCTTGGTTCTATGCATTGGCTGTTGATTGGATGGAGGCAGATCTGAATGCAAACTTGCATGGGATTGTAACAAAGGGGTGGACTATTAGAGTCCAGCAAATAGCAGCAGACAGAATTCTGTTGTTTCAATGGAAGATCAAGTTAGAATATTAAGATTAAAAAGGTAGGAAAGATGTAACAACATGCAAAAAGGAGTTCAAAACAAGATCCATAATAGGCATTCAGAAAACAGAGATGAATTTAAATTTTCTAATGACTATAATGAGCACTAGTTTCTTGTTTTTACACAATTAAATATATTATAATGACTTATTTGTCAGTATTGCTTGTAAGTATAATTCTCTATAGAACGTTGTTAACTACATTTTGCAGCTATGTAATAAAATCTTAACATTTTCCGGTTTAGCACAAAAACCACCCCCCCCTCTCTCTCTTTGGCCTTGTTTTAAGTTTCATCTACACATTCCAACCTATTTTCCTTTCACTTCCTTTTCTTTAGCTTGGTGATCTTTAACTCTCCCATCCCTAATGTCTTCTGGCTTACCCCCTTCCCTCACGGCTTGTTTTTTGGGGGACTTTCGGGGGATATTTTGGTGGGCTTTTGGGGGATATTTTGAATGGTCTTTGCAGGTCAAAGACACAGAAAACGGATCACCCACGTTCTTAACACACCCCATTCCACTTAACCTGGGAGAATGTGCGGAGGACTTTTTCAGTGACTGCGGCAAGCCCCAGCTTCCAGCAGGGGATTCTAACCTTTGGGAGACAATGTGTCCACTCTCTCCCTCCTCAAAGACGCCTTTGTACTGGAATACTCCAATCAGAAAATCGATACACAAGGTGGCAGCTTTATTCGTTCTTCCCCTCCTTATATCCCCCTCTCTCCCTCCCTGTTCTTCTCTCCTGCCCCTTTTCATTTGTATTGGGGGGGATTGAGTTAGCTGGAGGATTTTTTCAAAAGGGGATGGAATGACGTGCCTGACTCAGTCTCTCCTGGTTTTTCCGTTAAGTGATGGAGATGCTGTTGCCTTTGTTCTGGAATGGCTTTCAGTGACTTAGTGAATTGATTAAGTTGTCTAAACAGTTATGACACAGTTCCTGCTCCAGCTATAGAAGGTCGGAAACCAGAGATGAGGTGGAAATGGGCCCTTCTCGGAAATAGTGGCCTTTTATCATCAGTCTAAAGTACCAGATACAAAAGAAAGGTTTTTAACAACCTTTTTAAAAAACCTTTTGAACAGCAGTCCCCATGATAACATTGCCCCATCCATGGCATGTAGGAAAACTAAATAACAAATGAGGACAATGTGGCCACAAATTACTTAATTAATGTCTACGGCATCTTTTTTGTGTGTGTGTCATTTTTTATGGCACTAAGTTTTAACTAAAAATAAAAATCCTGTCATCATTTAAAGGGATAGTTCACCCAAAAATGAAAATTTTATGTTTATTTGCTTACCCTCAGGGCATCCAAGATGTAGGTGACTTTGTTTCCTCAGCAGAACACAAACTAAGATTTTTAACTTTAACCGTGGCAGT
>JAUMHQ010000053.1:16801637-16820967 GCA_032361165.1 Enteromius paludinosus
GACGTTGCCACAGTTCTTCTGGATTGAGTCTGTCTCAGTTTGTTCTGTTACTTCATGTGATTCCAGACAGACTGATGTTGATCAGATCAGATCTCTGTGTGGAGCACTGGCTGTTCTCAGACTCCTTGTGCAGACTATAATCTCACTGCAATATTTCAATTAATGACAAATTGACAAATAAACTGATATTTCCAACTGAAACGCTAAATATCCCTTTGATATAAAAGAATGACTCAGAATTGATCGTGATAGGGTTAGCATATTGCTATTACTGTAGAAATGACTACTGAAACCCAGGAATGGGTTGACAGATTTTTTTTGTCTCAAGACCCAGGGTGATGCTAACTTCCGGTGGCCTAAAATATTACTCCATCAATGAAGCACTCTATTGTAAAAAAATTTATATAATACGGTTTTCTAACTAGGCAATTCACAGATTTTTGCAACAGACCTTTTGTATTTTCTCTTTATTCTTGGTTTCTTGACAGTCTTCCTGTTTTAACTAAAATGGGATACCTTAACTAAAATAGATGGACTCCATTCACATGGTTCTTTTTTTTCCTCACTCTTTGTCCACTCTTTTCAGGTACCACACTTTAGTGGCACGCTATGGCCGCCTGGCCCCACTTGCAGAGGTGGATTTGCGCCCTCTCTGCAATGTCCAGGTAGACGTGCGTTTTGGAGACCACACAGAGCCCCTAGAGCTCAGATTGGATCAGGCCGTGGCAGACCTAAAGAAGCAGTTAAGGGTCATGGTCCAGCTACCTCCAAATAAGATACGTGTGTACTATATCGACCGGCAGCTTGGCTACGCACTGGAGCCTCAGGAGATGAAATATGGAGCGCGAGCGCTTCATTCCTACAGTATACGAGATGGAGATGAAATCTTGGTGGTGCCCAAGACACAGTGACAGAAAACAGAGCAACAACTGAGCATTGTTTGGAAAAAAATTACTGGTTTTAGCATTATTGGAACACCATCTTCCAGTTAAGGCAATGTGAATTCTGTGAAAAGAGCACAAATCAACAATGCCTTATGTTTAAGACAGAAAAACTGTCACTCTGGTTTTTCAGAAAAAATGGTCCCTAAAAAGAGACATTGGATCAGGATTAAAAATACCTTTTTAACTTCCACTGCTCTGCGCATGTATGTGTTCAAGACAAAAAAATGTGTGGACTTTTTCTTGTTTTGTGTGTGTGAGACTGCTTCTCAGGAATTACCCACAACCGCATACATGCCTCTACTCTAAAGAGTATTTTACCATTTAGTAAAGTTAATCGCAGAGGAACATCTGTTTGGTAATTATGTGAGTTGAGCTTGGATAAATATGATGGTTTGAGGTGTACTGGTGTACCATTGTGCAATCATTTTAATTAAGGCAAATGCCATTATCAGTGTCAAAAGTCTCCCCCTTCTAAAAGGACAGATATCCATATCTTTTCAATGTCTTTTGAGCAGGTAACTGTCTTCCCCTGTTATGGCAGATGAACCCTTATATAGTTAAATTTTTAAGTGATTTATTGTATTTATTATACGCAAAGACAAATTATGTGAAACTGACTTTTCTTGTAAAATCGAAACGTTCATACATCATTATTTTCAACTTAACATTGTAAATCAAAGTAACAACTTCTGCCGTATTAACTAAGATTAAAAGAAATAAAAATATGCAATACTAGATAAAAATATACATATGCAGACTTTTAGAAGGAGAGAGAAGCGCCTTAGGTCTTTTGGCTGCCTGTGCCCTTAACATAGCGTTAACGCCGTGAGATGGTCTGGTGGGGGGTGAGGCACATAGAAAGTAAACCCAAGGGGACCAATAATTTAATTATTGATTACATTTTTATTGAGTATATGTGCTTTTTGTTGGACTATTATTTTTTTTAAATGATCACTGATATATGTAATTTTGACTTTGACTTTTATTTTGATTTTTTCTTTTAAATCTTGACCTTACAGGTTTTTTTTTTGTCATTTAAGCATGAACATTAAGGGAAGCCATACACAAATAACCTCATTTTGTCTATATCAAAGCTTGCAAATGACTGTCAATGTATTCTTTAAGTACCTGTTCTCTTCCTGAAGAGAGCAGTTTGTTAAACCATGGCCTTTCTCAATATAAAACTAAATGGGAAATATAAATGTGTTGTACAGATACATACTAATTTTAACATTCAGTCTTCGTGGACTTATTTATTTAACCACAGTCAGCACATACCAGTCTATACGTTTAAGGAATTGGATTACCAGGGCTTGTCCTATTCATCCCCATACCGTTTCCCTGCAGAATGGCTCTAATGTTGGAGCGAGTGATATAGACTCCCTCTCTAGTTACCAAGCTATCCCTATGCAACCCTATCCCAGCGGAAGGTGTTAACAGGGAGCTCAGAATCCATTAAGGGTTCAGATTAGCTAAAGAGGTTATATATATTAGTGCTATTGATGAAGAGTCTGTGTGGATATTGTTGTCAGATATCTAGACCGCTTTGTTTCAGTGTAAACGCAGATGATCTGTTATTGTCGTATCACAGTCCAGCTTCTGTTTGCACTCTAATCTGAATCTGTTATGCTTAAAATTTTCATTTCGCTGTTTCAGCTGTGTCCTATTACTGGAAATTGAGCTTGAGTGTCATATTTTTGTCCAAATCCTATGATTATAGCATATCGTTGCCACATTTATTTACTCGCTCCCTGTGTAATTTTACTCTTCACTGATAATCACAAAACCCCATAATGCCCCATTTGGATAATAATCCTGCACTATGCCAATGTCTCACGAGAACTGCATGTAAACTGTAGTGACTTTGCTTCCAGCATCCCTTTTATCCAATCTTTCAGCAGTGCCTGTGTCTCTACAAGTTTCTCATTGCTCATATTTTGTTCTTATTGTGTTCTGGTTGTGGTGATGACATTTGATCCTCTCTGTTCTGCTCCCAAAGGACATCTGGCCTCTAACGCCAAAAATGTTGTTAAAAGAGCAGGTGCTGACATCTTTACTTCTTGCTGGGTCTGTATAACGGTGTTTTTCAGAGTTTAAAGAGGGCCATTGGCTCATGCCATGGATACTAATACAGTGTTAATGCTTATATGAACACTGACATGGAACATCGTTGTTAAAGTGTGTGATATGTGTTATGAGTACTGGTATTTACCATTGTGTGAAATTATGTTGAATGCCATACTGACAAATGTTTAAAAAAAATAATAAAAAGCAGCCAAGGCTTTGCATGAAATTCTTTTAGTCTTGATGTCCCCCAAGCTGCCAAGGTAATGGAAGTTTCTCTTTTTAAAGACATTGTGTTATTGTTAGAGGACATAACATTACATGGTTCATCTGACACAAACCGTGTTTGACTTTATGTTTATGTTAATTATGTTAACAGCTCCTCATTTTATTTTAATCCAAATTCCAGTTAATTTGGCCTAGCTCATGAATTTGCAAAACTTGAGTGGTACAGCATAACAACCTACATGGTCTTTCTGATAAAGCTAACCTAGCCACTTGTTCACATTTCAACAGGGTTACCTTTGCCTATTTGCCTATTGCTGTGCTTTCTTCGTACTATTCCTCTTTTGTTGCCGTAGTTGTAGTGTATTTTACCCAGCTCACACTAGGGACTAGCCACTGCAGAGACCTCACCAAGAGCCTAGGCAAATGCTAGCATCCAACTGGACTCTATCCAGCCAGATCACCGCAACTGTTTGGCTGATGAAAAGCATCATGCCTAATTGGTTTCACCACATTCAGAAGTGCTGGCCTATCCCTGTCCCGCCTACAGGTGAAAGCTACACGTGCCAAACCTGGCATCGCTGTCACACTCGCAGACTCACGCACAGCTCTGTCCAACCAAGGCTTAAATCTTCCATCTCCTTAGCGGCCTTACTACTGGGCAGCATAACCTCCCAGAGTGCAGCAGTAGACAGAGTTCACTGGTGGATCGGCAACACAGAGAGTTGTTGCCAATCTGAGGGAAGAGGGACAAGTTGTTACCAGGGCATGAAAGCAGGGGTGGGCTACAAAGACGAGGTCACACTGGGAGCTGCTAAGGGATTTGGTGTGTTTTGGATAGGTGGGGGTTTTAACAAAGTTTTTTTAATCACCTCACTCTGTAGCTAGAGCAAAAAGAGCTGGCTGGGCAGCTGGTAGCCTGATCTACCCTGTGCATCACAGAGCAAGGAACGCTGAAGGAGGCTCATTGTGTGGCCAGGAGGGGGAGATGTTTTCTGAGAAGGTTTGAGTTACCTTAAGGGGGCTTGACATTGTTGAGGAAAGGAAGGAAAATGAGGGCAAGGCAACTATTTGGCATAGGATGCATCAAGGGAGTTTGGATGAAAATTAAGATATTGGATGACCCAGCCAGGGTCTAGTCCAAGGCCTTTTCCAGCTTCCAGGGTCAGGCCTGGTAGACCTACCGGCAAGCAACTACGGTGTTAGCGCGTCCAACTATGCTTGAGTCCTTTCCCACGGAAATGGTTCGATGACTCCAAAGGTCCTTGTTGTACCCGATGACATTATGGTAATTCGGTCAGCCTGATTTGGATCTGCCAGGTTTGGTTGGCAGGTGGTTGATGGGGCTGACAGTTTGCGATTACATTTTATCAGACACTTGACTCCAAAACCCAGACAGTGGAGTTAACGCTTATCGCTGAGCCCATAGCCATCTCTTGTTCTTGGTGGGACTGAAACTGGTTGTAAAGATGCAGGATTATCTCAGCTTGGTTGACCTATTCCACAACCACAACATTTTTTGTCAGCATGGTCAACATAAAAAAAGATTGTATAAAGACAAATATAAAGACAAGACAGTGAACGATAAACTCTATCAGTAGGCTCATTACAACGGCAGAGGGAGACGATGGTGAGAAGATACAGACTGCTGTCTCCTCCTTGTCCTTACTCACTCTTTCTTTTTTCTGTGTCTGGTCATTCCAGCACAAGATGATTCAACTGTCCAACAGTCAGCCTGGGACCACATTGCGCTCTTTGTCAAAATCTCTGTTCTTGTTGTGCACTAGTTTAGTTAAGAGTATGGGCTGCATTTGCACGACAAAGCAACAAGGTGTAAAGGAACCCTCCACTGGGACCCCCGCATTGGTCACAGGGAATCTGGGGTCTGCGTCCGTCCAGTCGGCTTTCACACATCCTGCCCTCCTTCAGTATCTAGTTACGTCCACTGTCCTCCTAGAAACAATGCTGAGTCTGACTCAGATCTCGCTCCCATCTCCTTCCCAGACCCTATCACCATGGATGCACCAATGATTTCCCCCCTTTTTGTCGTTATCTCGCTACCGCATCTATGGAAATGAGCCCGATTTGGAGAGCAGCTCAGGGTTGAGTGAGCTGTTGCAAATGAGGCTGTCCTTAATTGGTGCAGGGAGCCCAGTAAGACAGGAGGGGGAGCACTGATTTACTCACACACGCACATACTTAAGAGTGTCCAAGTTGATTCATGTTAATGTGGTAACCCAAGCTCTTCTCCCTTTTTTTAGTCAAATAAAGCAATGTTTTTCTGCTGTGTTTCCTTTTGTAAATAAATGCCCCTAGGGTGGGCCATAGAGCCCCTGAAGAGATGCAGTGGACTGTGCACTAGCTATGAAGAGGGCTGCTATCTAGGGAATTGGGGTTCAGTCCAAAGGCCTGACATTTTCTTCAGAAATCCTCTTTGTGCTTACAGCTCTAGTTTCAATATTTCCCTTTAGTTACTTACCAAACGCCACCCTTCACTGGTCCACAGCTCTACCCCCCTTCTCTTATCCACTCTCTCTTTACCATTCTGCTCTTGTTCTTCGTCTTTCCCTCTTTCGAAAGTCTCAACCCCTCTCTCCATCCCCACCCCTCTCTCTTTCCCTCTCCTATCCTCCCCCTTCCCCAAAAACTGATCTCAGATTAACTTTAACACTATCCCTGGTGCAAAAGGTAGCGCCTGCCTCTGATGCGTCTCCCTTCAGTAGAGCCATACAGGGAACCCACACACTCACTCCTCCTCTGTCCTCTCATTCTGGGATCACTTTCTCCAGACTTTTGCTCTTTGAAATCAAGCATACCCTCAGGCACGGATTGGGCTGTGTCTGCCATTCTTGTCCTTGGCGGTTGTCCGGTGGAATTGGACCAGCGCAGCGCTCTGTGTGAGTGGAGGATTTAGGAGGGTTTTTCTGGGCAGTCTCCCCCTCCCTTTTCTGCATCCAAGTGCAGAGCCCCTCCGCTCTTGAGACTGCGTTGATGGTACCCACTTGGATGTGAATTAGAGGCTGATGCACAGGTGACGTGCTGAACTTCCGTCCTATGAAGGCAGGTGAGTGCTGAATTCTTAGTTGTGGTCTCTGAACTGGAGCTCTTGTGTTTTGTTTTGTTTTCTTATGACAAATTCACTGTCTTTCACTTCTTGTCACTTTCTCACAAGTGATGTTCAGCTGCTCTCTACCTCTTTTACACCTCCCTTCCCTCTCTTTGTTTTGGAAACGCACTTTGTGCGTGAAAATGTAAATGATAGCCTTTAACTTCCAATCGGTAACTAAGTAATTTTGATAACATCTATCATTGGTATTAATGCCAGTTGTCAGACAGGCAGCTTGTTTGAGATCGGTTTCTGAGAGGTTAGCCAAATGAACTCTGCCAGTCTCTGTAATGTGATGTGGAGAGCAATGGATTTGCCTGTTGGCATCTCACACAGTATCTCATGGTTCACTTGGGAATCCCATCAAATGCCAGTTTGTCTGTGCTGTGGTTTCATGACGGAAGATGTTATACAGGACATTGTCCAAAACACATAGGCTCTCTTCAGGAGACTGGATTTCAGTTATGTTGGAAGGTGGATATTTTTTCCATTTGGCAATAGGAAGAAATGGTACACTTAAGACTATGACTAGCTTGAATTAAAATGTATGGTTGTTTCCATTCCAATTTTAGAATGTTACAATTATAGCATCTTGATATTGTTTGCATTGAAATTCAGTGTCATATTTCCTCTGATTTCTAAAAAACAAAACAAAAAAATAGTAACTTATTTTTTTCTTCTTGCTAATTTCTTGCATTTTAAATTTATTTAATTTAAGGCAGATTTTTTTTTTCAAGTTGAAACATTCTTCACTGTGTGATAGTTTTATGCATCAGCACAATTCTAAATTTAATTTCCTAATGCTGGATATTTATCCTACTAGGGAAAGGCACAGATTGTCCGATTGATTTTCTAAGACTTAAACATTGTGTGATATATGAAAAATGTAATTGATAACATCCAAAATAATTGAGTTATGATGATACTGTGAGCTTTGGGTTCGATTTGTTGAGTGAAGTCTAACAACATAATTCTGGATTTGTGATAATATAATTACATACCTAAAAAAATAGGCACGGCAATGAAATTGAGTTTTTCTTTCCGAATACAACTAGGCCTAAATTCTATAACTTTATACATATTTTTACATACATATTTTGCCATACAAATTACATATAAGTTAAGTATAAGTATACTTTTAATTTTAAAAACACTTTTGGGTTTGCCTTTGAGTATAAGGTAGTTTATGTTTTTAATCCTTTAAACTGAATTATAACTAACGTGTCATTTTATTTGAGTTTTGCTTGCTTTACTTACTATACGTTTTGTCTTTGCACTTTCTAAAAGGCATTTGGTCCTCATTATCATAATATATATTAACCTAAAACATTTCCATTTTAAAGTATTACCAGCAGAATAATTTTTATCCTTATTCATCATCTGGTATTTGAGAGGTTGTCCATTTATTTTGGCACACTAATGCTAGGTGAATCTAAAGGGAGTGAAATCCAAACTTCAGCCCCTCAGGGTTGCCGTAAAGACCCTGGCAACTCAAGCCTGCTAAATTAAACCCATTAGCCTCACTGTTCACAGCCCTTTCTCTGATGCCAACAAGTCATAACACATAAACACTTGGTAATGGACCTTTCAGACGATGGAGAGGAGCTAGGCAAGTTCTCCCAGCCGCGGGCTCATTGGCACTGTGGAGGCCTGGAACTGCATCACCATAGCCCACTCACACGGTAGTGCTGGAGAATGTGATCCCAACACATTGTTCCCCATCACATAATAGAACCTTTTCAGCTCAGGGCGAACAGGCCCACCATGGAGAGGGAGAAAGGGGCAGAATGCCCTCATGGGAGACCTGGGAGACTGCTCTTTAAACCAGGGAAGATTGGAGACAAATGTGTCTTGGCCTAGTTGTTTATTTCTTTAAATAGGTTTATTACCATGCTTTTTTATATCTATATCATAATCATGTTGTTTTTTATTTTAAAATAACTGTTTAGAGAGCTGGTGGCGCTACAACATCACTTCTGTTTTCTGATCAAGACTTCAATGTTTCTCAGGTGTTTAGGATGGTCAGAACAGGCACTTTAGTCTCTCTTCTCCAGCTCTTTAGCACCCTTGCTCCCAGAGGAGGTAAGTGATGTCCACTCTGTACTACATATAAACACTCTTCTGTCTCCACAACTCTTCATGAGCATTAGATATAACAGTGATTATTGACAAAAAGAGCCAAGGCACTGAATGAAGAGTCAAGCAAAAAGTAAGGATTTCAAAAAGTCAAAAAGAACCCAAAAGGCAAATTATGTACCACCATCTATGCAGAAAGACACATCACTGAATCTACATATCTTAAATCCTTTCTTTAGGGCCATTTTCAACATTTTCTTTCTCCCTGCTTAGCTATTTCTCAGGATACCCTCTACCCCTTTGGACCAGCTCACAGGGATTTAGAAACCCCTAAGATGGATGATGGCAGTTCTCCAGAAATTCCACTACTAATTCCATTCATATTCTTCAATGTGCCCTATAGGTCTCTTTATGTAAGTGTCCAAAATATGCAAGAGAACTGTGAGATACATCATCCAAAACATCAATGCAACATCTTAGGCGTTCAATTCATCAGTGAAACAGCAAACCATTTTCCATTTTCCAATAGGTTAACAACAATGGAGTGATCTCCTTCAACGTTCAGGTGAGTCAATTCACTCCAGAGGCATTTCCCCTCAGTGACAGCCGTTCCTTTATTGCCCCTTTATGGGCTGACGTGCATAATGGTATCCGTGGGGATGTGTACTACCGTGAGACAACAGACCCAGAGACTCTGGAGAGGGCCACTCAGGATGTCAAAAAGTATTTCAAGAATATGGTGTCCTTCACTGCCACCTGGGTCTTCATTACTACCTGGAATCAGGTCACCTTTTATGGAGGCAGCCAGACAACGCCGGTGAGCCAAAATCATTTTTTTGCATGACTGATGTCAAAACTTTGCTAATGAGCAGCATGTACTGCATGATCCGTACAATTATCACCACCACCACCGCAACAAAATCATTCTTTTTTTTATTTTCAGGTAAATACATTTCAGGCAGTTTTGATCTCCGATGGCCAAGCTTATTTTGCTATGTTTAACTATGGAGAGATCAGCTGGAGCACAGGCACGGCTAGTGGAGGAGACCCTCTCACGGGCTTGGGAGGAACCACAGCGCAGGTAGGCTAACCTTGAAAATCTCATCTGTGATATAACAATTGTCACAGAGGTTTTGTGCATCAGGTTGTTCTCTGGAAAATGCTTTCCCTAGGATAAATCATAACATCAATAATCTCTTTATCATTCTCTGCTATTATTGCTCTCTCTAGGCAGGTTTTAATGGTGGAGATGTCAGCCATTTCTTCAACCTTCCCGGATCACGCTCAAATGAAGTGGTCAACATTGAACAAACCACTAATGTTAATGTACCAGGACGGTGGTTCTTCCGCATTGATGCTGACCAAATAGACCCAGCAAATGGCTGCAGCTACACTGGTACAACAAAACTTATCATAGTATTTGATACATTAATATTTTACTGCAAAATAGTGCTAGCTGTGTGTTCCTTTTTTTCAACTTGTTCCGCTCATGCCCTATCTTACACTTGACTTACCATTTTTTTTCCAGGGCGGTTTTACCGGCGTGGGGAGGTTTTCTGGTTATCAGACCAATGCACTCAGCGATGCAGATGTCTTGATGTGGATAATGAGGTCATCTGCCAAGAAACTCCATGTGGTCAATTAGAAACCTGTGAACAGGTGGAGGGGGCTTACTACTGCCAGCCTACCCGTACCAGCACCTGTGTGGTGTTTGGAGACCCCCACTACCACACTTTCGATGGATTTCTTTATCATTTCCAGGTGCAGTATAGGGTTGAAATCCTATTTCCATAAAAATGGTCAGTAGTAGTTAATAATAATGGGTGAATAGGTGACGTTTTCTCCCTTGAATGTTGCAAAGTATATTTAGCTCACTGATGCTTCTGGAAATAGATAGAGGTTATGCTAGATACCAAAGCTCTAATAAGTTGGTCGTATTACAAAGCTGAATCACTTTTTTATATATATATAGAATTAAAACTGTAAGCTAAAACTATGTGATTTCCTTGATCTCCCATCCAGGGTACTTGCTCATATCTGCTGGCCCGTCCATGCTGGGAAATGCCTGGTCTGCCCTTCTTCAGTGTGGAGGCCAAGAATGAGAACCGTGGTGTGACCACTGTGTCTTGGCTACGGGATGTGACAGTAGAGGTCTACCATCACCGTGTCACACTACCCAAAGGGACTCTGGGAACTGTGCAGGTAAGCTTTCTTCATGTTTCAGTCCTTTAAGTTTGAAGCTGTTACTAAAACTAAACTGACCGACTGTGCAATCAGTTTGAATAGCAGTCTAGTAGATTAAATTGTTCTTGCAGGACACAGGCGATATAACCTTTCTCAATGTCTTTCTCTTTGTGTTTCTGTTGTTACAGGTGGATGGCTTGATAAAGACTCTCCCTGTTCAACTTCAACTAGGCGCTGTCAAGGTATACCAATCTGGCGTTGCTGTCGCTTTGGAAACCGACTTTGGTCTTTTGGTGACCTATGACGGATTGCACTACGCCTCCATCTCCCTCCCCAGCTCTTATTTCAACAACACTTGTGGTCTATGTGGTAACTACAACGATGACCCCGCCGATGACCCTGTGTTGCCAGATGGCTCTTTGGCAGAGAGTGTAGTGGAACTGGGTGGTAGCTGGCGAGCTGAGGACACAGATTTTCGTTGTACAGATGGCTGTGCCCAGAACTGTAGCATGTGTGAACCGGCAGCCGAAGCATTCTATTTTCGCTCAGACTACTGTGGGCTGATCAATAAGACTGATGGGCCTTTCAGAGACTGCAGAGCTGTGGTAGACCCCACAGCATTTGTGTACAGCTGTGTCTATGATATGTGCAGCAATCGTGATAACATCACCACCCTGTGCCAGGCTATACAGGCATATGCACTTGCATGCCAGGCCTTGGGAGTTACTATACGACCCTGGAGATCACGCTCGTTCTGTGGTGAGTGATATCAGGTGTGACCTTAAGGTTAATTCTATGTCAATAAAATCCAGACATCGTAGAGTTATTTTAAAGGTTTCATCAAGTTATACAATAATAAATCCTTTTCCTGTTTTCAATCATAAATGTTTTATTTTTTCCCCACTAATCTTGCATTTTTCCATTTGCCATTGGCTCTTAGTTTTGACATGCCCTGAGAACAGCCACTACCAAGTCTGCACGAGTGCTTGTCCTGCCTCCTGCTCCGACCTGACATCTCACCTCTACTGTACCCATCCATGCACTGAGGGCTGCCAGTGTGACCAGGGCTATGTGCTGAGTGGCAGCCGATGCGTCCGTCGCTCTGATTGTGGATGTGAACGTGACGGTCTGTACTATGCTCTAAATGAGACCTTCTGGGCGGGGGAAGGGGGTGAGGTGGGTGAAGAATGCTCCCAGCGTTGTGTGTGTGGCCCAGCAGGAGAAGTAACATGCTTCAATGACTCTTGCGGGGAAGGCGAGGTGTGTGTAGCAGAAGTTGGGTTGTTGGGATGTTACCCTCGTCGTGAAGCAGTCTGCTCGCTGTCTCAGTCTCAAATACTGGCTACGTTTGATGGGTCCACAATGCCGTTCCCTGATGAGAGCTCATTCTACCTGGTGAAGACTTTGGGACGCTTGCCTGCAAATGTAACATCAGTGGAAGTGAAAATTGGCAGGAAGCTGGTGAATAAGGGCCCTACATGGCTAAGGCCAGTGGTCGTTAGGGTGGGACATCTGGAAGCACAGATAGGTGGCTCGGATTTTGACATGATAAAGGTATGTGGTGACTTCTATATCCTCTAATCTTCAAAAAAAAAAAGTGTCAGTTCCCGTTTCAAAGAGACGCCTACTTGGGACACCTCATTATAGGAATATCAATAATTGAACAGTAGTTTTGATTGTTCCTCAATATTTCTTACATACTGTTCAGACCAAGTTATCTGATTGTATGACATCCTTATGATGATGATGTAACTGTCTTTTCCGCCTAGGTCAACAGTGAACCAGCAATCCTTCCTTATGTTCATCCAGTGGAGCCTTTAATGATATACCGATCCTTTGGTAATTCCACAGTGATTGAGTGGAGTGGTTTAGTCCGCACTAGATACTCACGTCAGGGCCTTCTAAACATCACTCTCTCCACTCTCTTTTACAACACCACCTGTGGTCTTTGTGGTTTCTTCAACGGAGATCCAATTGATGACCTTCGTCTACCTAGTGGAAGGCAGGCTGATACACCCGAGCAGTTTATTGAGGGCTGGAGAGCCATTGCGGATGATCTGACATGCAATGGCGACTGTGAGGACTTGTATCGTATGTGTACAGATTTAAGGCTGTACCAGAGCCCGTGGCTGTGTGGAAACATCAACGACCCTGGAAACAGCTCGTTCCTGGCTTGCCACACAGCTGTTAATCCCTCTCCTTTCTTCAGGAATTGCCTCTACAACATGTGTGTGAGGGAAGGAAACCGTTCTGCCCTGTGTAACTCCCTCCAAGCATATGCTTCAGCTTGCCAAGATGCGCAGATCAACTTGGGAGCCTGGAGGAGTGCTACCAACTGCCGTAAGATAGATGGTTGTTTCTCTCTTTTATCATTTTGAGCAACTTCCATCCCTTTCACATATTTTCTTTTTCTTTCTTCTTTAGCTCTTCCCTGCGCAGAAAACAGTCATTTCGATGAGTGTACATCTGCTTGCCCTCTCACTTGCTCTAACTTGGATGATCCTGATGAGCCATGCCCTGTACCCTGCTCAGAGGGCTGCCAGTGTGAAGAGGGATTTGCCCTCCGCGATGGCATCTGTGTGGCACGTAGCGACTGCGGTTGCTTCTACCTAGGCCGCCAGCTAGCCACCAATGAGACGTTCTGGACAGACTGGGAGTGCCAGGAGCGCTGCTTTTGCAACGGCACAGACAACAGTGTCTACTGCACCTTCTCACCCTGTCACCCAGAGGAGTACTGCCAGGAGAATGAAGGCCTGTTTTTCTGTCAGCCAAGGACAGAGGCCATGTGTGTTGTTGCTGGTTATGGACACTTTTTGCCCTTTGGAGGTGTACCATTTGACCTCCAGAGCAGCTGTACTCTTCGTCTGGCCACTACGGAGTGCGGAGAGGGTGATGAGGAAGGCTTTGGGGGACTAGACAGTGCAGAGACAGTTCTAGGGGGACTTCCCAGGTTCCAGTTTTCATCTCGGAGCGAAGAGAGGGACACTGGCCAGGCTATATGGGTGCGGGGATTTGTTCTGGAAGTCTATGGATATGAAATTGAGGTGTCACGAAGCTTCAAACACACAGTCATGGTAAGATTGTCCTGAGCTGTGTTAAGATTATGAATCATATGAATCTTGTGCTTTCGATCGCTTTGTTTTAAACCGATCCATGTCCAAGAATTATCAGTTTGAGTGACACAAACAGCATTCTCATATTTGTGTGTACAAATGTGATCCAGCAGCCAAAGCTGATTTGGATTAGCACAAAATTCTACACCTGCACCTGAAACACACAGCCACTGATACCATTTTTGTCCATTTGCTTGAGTGGCAGAGATTTTATAATCACAAGAATTCATCTGTAATTCTAGAACACCACCTTTTGAAGGTCAAACTCCTAATTTTTATGACACAGAGTTATTTTAATCAAGCAGACAGAAGAGCTAAACAAAGCAGTAATTTTTTTCAGGTGAGGGGTATACTATTTCAGCCAGGATCTGTTAGCACACTGGACCAGATACAGAGAGAAACTTATAACTGAGTGACGTCTGGAATGAGTTCAGAACACCACTGAAAGATCTGAGGAACTTTAGATCAAATAAAGATTGAGGGGAGAAGAAAACCAAGTTAGAGACAGAGGGAATCATCATGAAACTGGCTTTTGAACTCTATTAGACAGTAAAGGTAGACAATGACCAACAAATGGAAAAAAAATAGATTATATAAGAAGCAAATCCAGAAGATGAGCCTGAAAGGAATGTATTATGTACTAAACACTTTTGATTGCTATTATTGAATCAAATGTCAACGTTTTACAGTATTTATCTCTTTTAGGTGAATACAGAGCGCCTGTATCTGCCTATAAAACTTGGTCCAGGGAAAGTTAACATATACACCCTTGGGCTGCAGTTACTTGTGGAGACAGATTTTGGTCTGAAGGTGGAGTACAAATCAAAATACATATTGCAAACCATGTTTTGTTTGTAAAACACATTCTGCACCATATTATCCACTGTGCAAGCTAATACACTGTTAATATATCTACAGGTGGCTTTTGATTGGAATACTCTACTGCTTCTGACTCTTCCTCGCAGTCTCTTTAATGCCACCTGTGGGCTCTGCCAAGGAATGCCCATTACTGGTCCCGCACTAAGTGTCACAGAATGGGGCATGGCATGGGCAGAACGTGACACCTTCTGCCAAGTGGGCTGCGGGGACTCTTGCCCTCGCTGTGGACTGGCTGAGAGGGGCCTAGCTGCTGAGGTCCCCGCCCAAGTCACAGATGCTGTTGGTAGCATTGATATAGATAACGGTAACCCAGGAAACCGTTTCCACCTTGCTGAAGGGTTGTATGTGTATGTCGAACCTGAGGCGGTGAGATTATGTGGACTTATAATAGACCGCGGTGGTGTGTTTGCACGATGTCACAGCAAAGTGGCACCAGCATACTTTTATCAGAGCTGTCTGCAGGATACATGTGTAGATCAAGGTGCGATAGAGACCATCTGTAATTGGCTACAGATTTATGCCAGTACCTGTCAGACACAAGGAGTGTCTGTCCTTGGCTGGAGAAGTTCCACACCCTGTGGTGAGACATATTATCATTTATGTTTATTTACTCTTATGTCACAGTCTTGTTATGCATAATTTGTTATACAGTAAATTGTATAGAATTTTAAGAAAGAGATGAGCAATTAATTTTCTAAGTGATGAGAGAAAAATCATACTATGAAGGAGTAACTGAACTCATGCCTAAAAATTAGAATATGCAGAGACATGAGAATGGCCTCTTTTGACTTAGACCAGGAAATAGCCACTTAACCAACCAAATCCCTAGCAATTTTGGGCAAGCACCATGCATTTTTTCTTCAGGAAATAAAAGATTAAGTTTATGTTTTGAAAGATTTGTAAGGCTATTATGCATTTGGATGCAAATATTTCTTGCACTTCTAGGGCTGAAAAGACAACTCTATTGTAAAACCTCTTAATGTTTGGTGTCATGCTGGCAACCCACAAACCATGGCTTAATTTACAAATGTTCTGTTTTGCCAACATAAAAACTACAAGACATTTTATCACAGTCAAATCCCCATGAATGCCACACATTCATACAGGCCCTTTATAGAGAAATACAATACATCCTCCTCTTTACTTCTGGAGAAGCTCACCCGTCCAATGAACTCTTGTGTGTGCCCAGTGCTGTCGTGCCCCGTGAACAGCCACTATTCCAGCTGTATGATGGTGTGCCAGCCGCAATGTGCCCCTGCACGTGGACAGAGAGACTGTAACCAGTACTGTGTTGAGGGGTGCCAGTGTGACCAAGGCTATGTGCTTAACGGCAAGAGCTGTATCCTCAGTCAGAACTGTGGATGCTACACGGATGGTAAATACTATGAGGTGAGACAGAATGTCACAAAACTAGACAAAGGCAATACATCTAATAAAATTAACCAATACATTGTTAAAAGGATTTATTGTCCTGTTACATTGGAATAGTTTTTCATTTAAGCTGAATTTAGTATTATCAGTTAGCATCAACTCTGGACACCCTAGATACCAAAAATGAACACACTTTTGTATGGGTAAGTGTTTTTACTCTATTTTCTCTGTCTCTTAGCCTAAGCAGTTGTTCTGGAACAGTGACTGCACTAAACGTTGTCAGTGTATCGGACGCAATCTGATTCAGTGTGACCCACGACGATGTAAAGCAGAGGAGGAATGCGTTCTACGTCATGGTGTGCGAGGATGCTTTGCCCGACGTAATCAACACTGTGTGGCATCAGGCGGTGGCGTCTTCCGTACATTTGATGGTGCCTCTCTTCGTTTACCTGCCTCATGCTCCTTTGTTCTTTCAACGATCTGTCATAAGCTGCCTGAGTTATCTTTTCAACTCATTGCCAATTTTGACAAGTGGAGTACACCCAACCTAACCACGATCTCCCATGCTTACCTCTACATTAACGAGGAGAACATTCTCATCTCCGGAAACACAGTTAAGGTAGAAACGGCAGAATTGGAAAGCGCAGCTTTGGGCTAGCATTTAAGGCATTATCTTTTTACATGTTGACTATAAAATGACTATCTAATGCTTAAGACAAATGCTAAGTGTTTTCCTCTTTTACCTCAGGTAAATGGTACGCCCGTGTCCGTACCTTTTGTCACAGGTCTAATGACACGAGTATCCACATCAGAGGGATTCCTGGTGATCGACACTCCCCAGGACATCCAGGTGCGTTATAACCGCTTCAACACCCTCAGCATTACCATGGGCCCACGTCTGCAGAACAAGGTGTGTGGACTGTGTGGGAACTTCAATGGGGACCCCACTGATGATTACATCACCTCTCGTGGAAAACCCGCCGTCAGTGCACTGGAGCTGGCTCAGAGCTGGAAAACCAACGGCATGCAGAACAGGTTTATATTTATCACTCATCTCATTAGTTTCACCCTGAACCTTTTTCGTTGCCTCTCATTTTCTAACCTCCATTGCCTGACTCTCGCCCGTAGTTGTGATGAGACGCAGTATGTGGCCCTGGCTCAGTCCTGTGATAATACAGCAGTATCAGAGCTCCAGGGAGAAGACAACTGTCTGAAGCTCACAGATTTGAAAGGTTTCTTCCAGCCCTGCCACGGCCTGCTGGACCCTCACCCCTTCTACCAGTCTTGTTACATGGACGGCTGCTACAACCACCGTAAGGCCCAGGTGTGCGGTTCCATGGCAGCCTACGCTGAAGCCTGCCGCTCTTTCGGCACTCTTACCACCAAGTGGATCACCCAGGAGAACTGCTGTAAGAGGACACTGCCACCTACTGGATAAGATGAAGAAGTGTAGAAAGCAAATGGCAGCATTGCTCAATTGTCGTTTTTAGCAGTACATTTTATATGTATCTGGAAAATAGATGTATATTTAATTTTATTAAAATTTTTTTTATTAATATTATGATTTGTTCATGCTTCCAAGACGATCACAAATCATTTTATCAATTTTGACAAAACCGAGATATTTTATAAGAAACTTTCTGTGCTAACTTTGTAACTGGACCTGTCTTTAGCAGAATGGATCTATGACCCCTGTGCTGGAGAGACTTGCTCAAACAACACATGTGAGCAGGAGAATGGAGGAGATCTGTGTGGCTGCCCTGAGCTACCCAGCACTGAAATTAGTGAGTAAACAAGACATATTGTAGTAGAAATATGTATAAATCTTTTGTAGGGTGTCTTTTAAGTTCTTATTATCATTCATTATCAAACCCATTCAGATTATCATGTACTAGTTTCCTTTTATGTTATAGTGGTAGGCTAGCTGCTAAATTAAAAGGTCTGAAGGTATGAAATATGGTAGATATATCTTGAACCTTGTGGCATAGGTGAGGATGATATCATCCAGGCAGAGGTGACCTGTAAACACGCTCAGATGGAGGTTTCTATCTCCAAGTGCCGTCTGTTCCAGCTGGGCTTTGAGAGGGAAGATGTACGGATTAACGACCAGCACTGTGCTGGGATCGAGGGAGAAGATTTCATCTCCTTCCATATCAACAATACCAAGGGGCATTGTGGCTCTATTGTACAGGTGAACAAATCCCTCCTTTCCCTCATTAACAATTGTTCAAGATCAGACTGTCTCAGTTTAGACTCATGAGTCTCATGACAGAGTGGAAGTACTGTACTAGTTCTTTGTAAATGTACTGTTCCATTCACATCGAGTTCCATACAAGTTTAGGTTTGGTACACATCTGAGTCTCAAAGACTTATGAGCAATAGCTTAGACCAGTCAGGACCAGCCTAAGCAGGTTTCTCTATTGTGTATCACAACCTATTCATCTAACATCCTAAAAAGTTTTTAATCATTATTTGAATGTACATTTTCTAAAAGGAATAATTTTACCTTCTGAAAACAACTATTTTTCACCAAAATTTGAGGCATTTTCTTGCAGATCCTACCGTAGATATGTATCCTACTGCTGCTTTGTGATAAATTCAATGAAGAGCCTTTCAATATGAATAAATAAGTGTAAATTGAAATGGTTCC
This sequence comes from Enteromius paludinosus, assembly GCA_032361165.1. NCBI lineage: Eukaryota > Metazoa > Chordata > Actinopteri > Cypriniformes > Cyprinidae > Enteromius > Enteromius paludinosus. The sequence goes on from JAUMHQ010000053.1 coordinate 16,820,250, forward strand.
ATATGATTGCAATGCACTATTTAATAGTGTGCTGCATTTAGGATTATTTGAGTATTAAATCATCAGCTTGAAGTTTGAACAGTTTATGTTAATATTACAGCCTCTCGTGTGGGTCACATGAAGAGCGTTGTTCGCATCATGCACAAGTGAGCATCTATGAAGTGCGTCCCAAAAACCATTCAAGGAGGAATGTGTTTTGCGTGAAACTGCTATATTGTCAGCAAGTTAGGTTTTGGGATAGATTAGTGCTGTCAAACAATTAATCACAATTAATCGCATGCAAAGTTTTTGTTTAAATAATAAATGGGTGTGTGTATATATACATAATAAATATATATTTTTATAAATATATATATTGTAAACAAAGAAATGTATTGTGGATGTGATTAATCACAATAATTCAAACACTTTATTAAATCATTAAAATCATCCGTAATTTAAAAAAGAGCTTAAGTTTTATGCTTTTAAAAAATATTCCAGTTTAAGAAGGCAAAATTGTTTCATTGTTGCTCAGTAGTCTGCTCTATACTTTCATTAAAGGGATAGTTCACCCAAAAATGAAAATTTGATGTTTATTTACTCACCCCTATGGCATCCAAGATGTAGGTGACTTTTTTTCCTCAGCAGAACACAAACGAAGATTTAACCGTGGCAGTCTGGTAGTCATTCAATGTAAGTCTATGGGCACCAAACCTAGCACCACCTTTCAAAGTAAAAA
>JAUMHQ010000053.1:16821067-16839394 GCA_032361165.1 Enteromius paludinosus
TCACCTACATCTTGGATGCCCTGGGGGTAAGTAAATAAACATCAAATTTTCATTTTTGGGTGAACTATCCCTTTAAATGTTTCCTATGTTGGTTTCAAATTTACTCAGTTTGGTTCACGATGTTGAAATTGTTTTCCAAATATGTTTTCAGGAAAGATCTCTTGCAACTAATCATTTACACTTTTAGATTTACGATACTTTAATTTTCATAATATGCATACTTGATGTGCTATCTGCTCGGCTGAAGTTATCCTCTGTGGAAAGGTCATTAAATTTACAGTGACTTTATGTGTGTTTGTGTGTGTGTATTTGTGAGTCCAGTCAAATGGAACACACATTATGTACAAGAACACGGTGTGGATCGAGAGTGTGAACAACACAGGGAATGTAGTGACACGTGATAAGACCATCAACGTGGAGTTTTCTTGTGCTTATGAACTGGACATCAAGATCTCGCTGGAGACAGTATTGAAGCCAATGCTCAGGTCAGCTATTACAGTATTGCATTGATAATACTAAGGTATTCTTTAAAGTACCATATTAATGATTATAATATTCCATGGTTACATATATACACCTTACCTTGATATTGTGATATTATTCTCTGTCGACATCCAAATGTATTGTAATAATTAATAACAATCACAGCAGATAACATAATCTCAAATGATGTGCACATTGCACAGTTGAATGCATGAGATATGCGACAAATGATAAACATAATAACCTCTATTTTTTTCTGCTGTCCATAGTGTAATAAACCTCACACTGCCGACCCAAGAGGGCAACTTCATCACAAAAATGGCCTTGTATAAGAACGCCTCTTACCGGCATCCATACCGCGAGGGAGAAGTGGTGCTAAGCACCAGGGACGTTTTGTTTGTGGGGGTGTTTGTGGAAGGAGCAGATGATAAACAGCTTATTCTCATTGTTAACATGTGCTGGGCTACACCTTCTCGTTACAGCAGCGATCGCCTTCGTTACATTATCATTGAGAGAGGGTAAGAAAATAGCGTTTAAAAACAACCATTTCAATCCATTACATTTTCAAATACTGTTCAGAAGAGAAGTACACATCCATATACGTACACCTCTCACAAAGCATAACTCTAATTCCAGGTGTCCTAACATCAAGGATAACACTATAGGCATGGCTGAGAATGGCGTGTCCCTCACCTGCCGCTTCCACGTCACTGTCTTTAAGTTCATTGGTGATTACGATGAGGTGCATTTGCACTGTGACGTCTCTCTGTGTGACTCAGAGACCAATGCTTGCAAAGTGGTGAGAGCTTATGCACACACACATGCATCGACAAGCACCTTTTTATTTCATTTGTTTCGCCATTTAGAACAGTAATGACAATACTGTGTAGATATGGTTCACTCTTTCATCTCTCCATCAGTCATTCTGGACAACTGTTTCGTTTGGATTTGTAATGACCTTTTGATTTTACAGAATTGCCCTCATAACAAACGAAGCTATATGGATTACAGTCAGCATAAAGAACAGATCCTGTCAGTGGGACCAATCAGAAGAAGAGGTACCGAGTATATTTGAGATTTGTGCATGAGTGCACAAATGAGTGTGTGTGTAAAGAATGTGTGTGTGTGGTTTAGTAGTGGAGGCAATAGGATGTGGGTGTATAATTGGGTGTTTTGTGTATGTGCATATTAGTGAGGTGATTACAGCCATAACAGTGTGTGTGTGTGTATTTAGATTCAGACTGGTGTGAAGAGGATAATGGTGGCTGTGAGCAGATCTGCACTAGTCAAGTAACAGGCGCTGTGTGCAGCTGTGTGACAGGAATGTTGCAAAGAGATGGAAAGAGCTGCCGAGGTAAAATACAAATATACACAGATATGCTGTTTTACCATTTTGAAATGTGCAGACATTGCAAAAAAAAGTGGTGTGCTACAAAGAGTAACACATCCCAGTGCTGTAATACTAATTATTAGCATTCTTGGAACACAGCACTTACGCAACAGTTTAAAAAAGCAGTTACTTAATTAAACCTACATTTAAGACACTTCACTTTATGTATTTTTGGTCTACTAAAGAAAATATAGTTCCTAACAAATCACAGCAATGCAGTGCTTATGTATTTTTGGAAGCCAACCCGAAAGTTAGCATCACACTGGTTCTGTTGACAAAAACCCAATGAGATTTTTCAGTAGGCTTTTGGATTATTGCAGAAAAGCAGCTCTCGTTTTGTTCATTATGATCATCTTCACAAATTAACACAACTTTGATGAATTTGAGGCCGAAATACAATCTCCAAAAGTTAAAAGCTTTAAACAAACCATATAGTTACATGACCACTGATTTTGTCAGTAGTACTGCTCTTCTTTAACTTTACTCTCCTTGGATTTATTCTATATGTTTTAAGATTAGATATATATTTTAGATAAAATCTAAAATGATTGTACATGAAAATATATAACGTGGTGTAGTAGATGTTTATCCACTCAGAACCAGCTTTTACTCATGTTTCTTTACAAGAGGTTTGTCATTATGCTGCTTTATTTGCATTTATACATTTATTTTCACATTTTCCATTTATAATAAATGTCAGTGTCGTCATCAGACACTTTTGCACACTACACTCACATAAATATATGTTCTGCATATTAAATGTCAGCAGCAGCATCCGTTGACGTCCTGTTTCTCTGCAACTCTGAACCAAAGTGAAGCTTGTTCATTCTTCATGACTTCTCTCAAGTCGTAGACTCCTCGACCCTGTCATGAAGTCTCATGAATCTCTCCTCTCATTTTCTCTTTCTTTACAGTCACCAGTATGAGTACTGACCTTCAACCCCTGCGTCTTCTGGCAGCTGTTGTTGTAAGCGTCAACATCTTACTGCAAACACACACCTCGGTTTTTTTCTCTTAACACCCACCAAGCAAGGTCAAGGGAGACAGAGGCGTATACAGACAAAAGGGAGGAGAAAAGAAAAGAAAAGCAAAAAGGAGCCAGTGTGGGGATATGCATGTGATGCATCAGCAGTCCTGCAGTGAGGACCACCTCTGAGCAGTTCCCTTCATCGAAGTGAAAACTGTGATCAAATGCAACCAAGTGATCCTTCACCAGCTGGATATCTCAGACATAAACAATGTGCCTCAGTCCAATATAATAACCTGACACCCTTCAGACCCTGAAAAATCCCAAATCTTTTCTTTGGCTCAACATCTAAACGCCAGAAACCAAAAAAAGGCAAACTGTCACTTTGAAACATAGTAATAGAAAGACAACTACTGAATATTTCACAGCCACTAATGACAGATTAGCAAGCGTTACTTATTAGATGATGAATTTTCCTGACAAATCACTGAAACGTGAAAGCACGTGTTGCAAGAATGGATGATAATTCTCAACACCAGTTATGTTGTTGTAATGTTTTTGATTTAGTTGATTTGATGAAATGCATACCCTCTATTGCTCTAATTCTCAATATGCCATTTTCTTTCTTATTTAAACCCCTTTTTGCCATATTAAAGTATTGCTGAGATCAAAATGCCAATCAGCATTTGTACTCCTGCGAATGCAAATGAGTGAATAGTGTTTGGTACCAACACACAAATGTTCTTGAGTAGCCAACTTTTCAATCAACACTTATTTAAGCTGTATATAGTAGGCCATGTTTGATGGATGTGAACACTTTTGCCCTGTACTATAAATACTCAATGTACTGTATGAATCACTGACATAAAGTGAATTTAATCTGGCAATATCACTCATACTTCAAGGATGATGATGATATCACTTTGCTCATGACACCACACAACTGAAATATACTGCATTTCCTGTAGGTTTGGGACTGCCATAACACCATGGTAAAGTATGTAATCAGTTGATTGGTGACCAAACCCTTGATGTCCATACTTACTGTAACAATGTTTTCTTATTCTAGGGGTTGTTTGTTTTGTTTTGTTTTTAATCTGATATGATTTATTTGAGAATAAAGTGAGCAATTCACATTGATTCTGCTTCTATTCATAGTGCATTAGTCATGGCTTCTGCAGCAAGCCAAAGATAGAGAACTGGCTCTCGCGCGCGCGCGCGGGAGAGAGAGAGAGCGAGCGAGCTATCCGCGTTCCTATGGCGACCGCTTGGGAGGCGGTGCCTTAAATCCTGACTTGAGAAAAGCGCAAATATCCGAGCAGGACTGTGTGCTGGTATGCTGCCACTCCAACCAAGTGATCGAGTGCGTAATACTGAACCAGTGCCGTGAGATTTTCTGCTGAATCTTGAAGTAGCGCGTGGCATTTAGGAAAATCCGGGAATATTTCGCTGGCCACTCGGGAGGATGAACTGGAATTCCGCTGGTAAGCATCTTAAGGGTTATGAGGGAGGCTCTTGCGCAGGATTAAACATGTGACATAACTTACCCTCACCAGCTAAGCTTCTATTACCACCCTTTCTATTTTCAAATATTGCGTTCATGCAATTTAATGGCACCACTAGGCGTTTCCAATGGCAGTTTTCCTTAGTCAGCGTTAATGAGTGGGCAGTAAATGCAGTGTTTATAGTAACTGCTGTATCCTACAGTAACAGTCTCTGTTTGACTCATGCTCAGATTGCGTTTAATAGGTAGCAGTGCATTACTTAATTAGTCAGACCTTAGCCAATGCGCATTCCTCTTCATTAAGTCAGTTCTTTACTTTACATCACTACAACCCTCTCTCTTCGTCATTATCGTCATCGTCATCGTCATCATGTTCTACTTCAATACAATGTTTTAAGACACTGTGGTAATTCTATTTTTACCTTGTATTTTATGATTTTTGTCCAGTGCCAAAGTATCAATCTGATATCATCATTACCGTCTGATACTATATATATTTCTTTATATGTTTGTTTTTAAAGTAGCCGATTAGTATATTTATAATTCTAAAACTTATCAGTTATTTTTGTATTATGGAAGGGTTAGGATTACAGTTATGTTAAGGGTTTAGAAAAGCTATAACCAACATACTATAGGTCTACATTTGATCATATAATTTATTGTGTGTTGCAGCTATTTCATTCTTTGGCTGTGAAAGCAATGTCATTTTGCTTTCCAAACTTTTCATTCATAAAGCAATACAATACTTGTACTTCAAACGATTATCCACCCAGCCATGTCTTTCGATGCAGGAAATGTAACAAATAGTAATAGGAAGAAGAAGAAGCCCCTTCTCAAATGTTTGATTGTGAAAAGATTGTTAGTTAAGCTCTCACAGAGAAGTCGTGACTTCAGCCGTTTTTTCGAAGGCTGTGGTGGTTTTTGAAAGACCATCTTCTTCTGCGTTTCTCTTTTTATCCAACGGAACTCCAAAATTATAATACTTTTCAATTATAGCGCTCATCGTCGTTTTGAGGGTCAGTGTAGATTACCTGCTAGTAATTCTAGTTGACTGCTGTCCTACTTCCTCCCAACTGATACTGTAAGATGAGACAAGTCATGTTTATTACGTTGTCTTTGTGTTTGCACGAGTAAGAGTTCCATATGTTATATCCTCATACAGATTATATGCTGATTGTAAACCTCATTAGTGTAGTATTCTTCAGCTTTGTTTCTAGCAGACTGTATTTGTTTGTTTTTTGTGACAGTTTGGCTCTCTCCACCTCGTGGCTGATATCTCTTTACGTCTTGATCATGTCTCCAGTCTACTCACCCCCCAAATACACCACTGGCTCTACCCTCTTAAGTCCGTACAGTTCCTATGACCCCTGCGATCCCACCCTGGGATATATTGTCAGAGGTCAACCTCAGCTTTCCAGGTATGCTCCTTCCACCTCCCGCTACCTGAACCCCAGCCCTTGCCTCGCTCGAGGCGTCCTGTTCTTTCCCCAGGAGTCTGAACGTGGGCGAGCTGCACCCCATATAGAGCCCCACATTGGACGCCGGAGTGAAAGCTACAGCAGGATGCAGGTTAAAGGACAGATTCCCCGAATTAATGGCACGAGGGGCCGTTCACCGTCAAGGAGCGGATATAGCTGCACATCCCCCTTGTCAAGGCAGCGCAGGTCGGTTAGTCAGTCAGACCTGATGCGGGAGCTGGCCACACTGGAGATCTGTGACCAAGGAGCAGTGGAGAGAGCAGTGTACACAGTCAAAGAGAGCACGATCAGGGGACGGACAGATTACTCAGGGCCTCTCTACTGGAGCTCAGAGGTGAGTTTGATTTGTACTTTGAGTAAATATGTTTTAAAAGGATTTTAAGAGTCAGAATCTATCTGTATTCCTTGTTAGGATGAGGTTAATGTTTTTAAATGTTGTGGCCATGAGATTGTTTGGCAGTATATACCAATCCCATATTTTTGCTTTTTTATGAAAAAAACTAAATGAGAGGGCTCTTTATTTGTAATAAGCATTATAATAAACCTTAACTTGTACTGATATGGCTTTAATTATCTTATCAGCCAGCGTATTGCTATCTTTAATATTCATATTATTCTATAGCATAATAACATAATTCACAGTAGTGTAAAAGGACTAGAATAAAGTCGTTTGGTCTGACAAAGGGAGGCATAGCTCTATTTGCCTAAATGTCTATTTGTGCAGTAATACATAGATTTACTCACTAGAGTGCGCTGCCTTCCTCTTTAATTAAAGCTGCTGTATTTAAAGGGCCACTCATCTTTGAAAAGACGTTAAAATAAGAAACATGGTACACTGATATTATCCCAAAACAACTGCAGCAAAAGAATATATGCCATTATAGTACATAGATTTGAAAGGACCATTGAAAAGTATTTGAATGACTGACAAGTAATGTAAAAAGCTATAAAATCTTGTAAACCCATTTAATTGCTCTCTTAAAGAAGTTTTTTTTTTGCTTTTCATTTTTATTCCATTTAGAAAGAAGCAGTAAATATAATCTCAGTAGATTGTGTCATATACTTACCTTTTCTAGGCTACTGATGTGTATTAGAGTGTGCACAATAGGTGTAAATGACTTTAAATATCTTTATTTTTAGTATAGGTGAGTGTTGAAGTATTAGTTTAGACATGTCCGGGCAGTACAACAAGCTCATGCAATGACTGGAGCGTTGATTGGGTCTCACAAAATCTGGCCATCCATAAACATCATTAGATTACAGCTGGCTTTCCAAAGTTGACTGAGATCATTCATTTATGAGCCGACACTGTGTCCCGTTGATTGCTAGTCGATTGCTGTCATAGTGGGCCAGAGGTCTGTATGGTGCTGAATATAACTACTTGTTCACGGTAGCAACCCTGTATATCAGCACAATTTGATGTTGTAAGCTCGAACTTTGTCATTGTCAGGCCTATAGCGTTTGGTCAGCCAAAATCAGGGTGTAATAAAAATGTGCAATACCAGGTGCAGTTCTGCTTAGAACTCTGACTTAAGCTTATTTGTGTTCCCGTTCTCCTCCGGTCCTAACAGTGTGACATAACTAAATGCTTTGAAATTTAATCTCACCGTTTTTTTATGCATTATTCAAACATCAGTAGAGATCACGGTGCCAGAATGTATGTTTTTGTTTTCCTTTCTCTTTTCCTTCATTCCATTCCCATGATCTTGTGGTGTTGGGAGAGGCCATGAAAGAGATGAAGTGGTGTCTTTATGATCTGCCTAAATCCTAAAGGTTTTTTTTGCCTGGCATGTTTGTTTAGGTTACATAAGTCTGTACAGGTTTACAGTTATTGTAAGGATAAGCATAGAGCGTGTACAGAGAGATACGGAGATACGGTTCAGTGATTTTTTTTTCTTATCATGTTAAGCCCAAAGATATTATTTAATCGGTTTACAGTTTTTTTTCACTTTTTGATTGTAAATTCGTTTCTGAATTATTCTAAGATCACCGATGCAGTTCTACATTCTGTCTCTCTTACTCTGTGTATTGCAGATTTCACTGGATTATGTAAAAAAGTGGAAATGTGTAGTTGTCTTAAGTGCAGTTAATTGATACACATTACTTTCATAGATGTAACATTACCCGGGTTATACTAGTCACTTGGCAGATTTACTCACATTAAATACATTTACTTCAGTGAGGCCAGTTAATAAACCATTTTGGTGCCTTTAACTTTCGCAACTTAAAAGCTTTAATTGGCTATTCAGATATCAAGTACTCTGCTTGAACTCAAAATGTTATTGTTATCTTAAAATGTACTGATAACCACCTTGATAATACTGTAGGTGATGCAATAAAAAGCCATAAGTTCATCATAAGGGACCTCTCCATAAAACATGGTCGGTATTTGTTCATAGGTGGTGTATGTGATCATACAAACACTATCAGGGTGACACACTAAAATAATACCAGAAAAATGAACTGAAAAACATGAAATGAAGTGCAAAACTGGTTACAAAAATACGAAATTAGAAGAAAACTATTTGATGATGTGTCATGTGTCACACAGTGGGTTCTGGAAATGTTCTTTTATTGTTTTTATAATAAACTATAGTTGGTAATTCATACTTTATACTTGCTTAAACTATAAATCAGAAAGTGTAATGTAATGTTAAACCATTTCCTAATATAATATTTTTACATGACTTACTGTAGCCTTCACTGTTTTTTTTTTTTGTTTCTGCAAAAAATACAGTACAGTGTACAGTAGATGTTACCACATAAAGCACATTTTTAAGTTATTTTACAGATTTTATTTCGATTTGTTTATCTATTTGTACTGGATGGCCTTAAAGTCATGTCACTGATTTTCCTAGATGATCCATTTCTAATGTTGTTCTTGATGCATAGTTTCTGAAGAAAACATAGTCAGACTTCAATTAAGGTCTTGTCTTATGACATTAGGTCCAGCGTGTGTTAGTGTGAGAAAGGTGGAGAGCAAAAGAGAAAGGGAGTGAGTGCATAAGTAGAACATCATAGTTAAATCATTGGGAGAGTCTCATACTTCTGCCACTCCTTTCACTCTCCCACGTCAAGTTAAAGCATGTGGTAGGTTCAGGATGTAAGCATCTGTACAGACACATCACATGCACACTGACAGAAGGTACATTCCTATACGAACTAAGAAACACTCGACAATGCATCTGTGGTGTGTGATTGAAATTGCATGAGAACATATCTTCTGTCCTGCATTCCAAATCATTCTGTCACATACAAATCACCTCCCGGGATCTGTGCCGATCCCTCACCATGACAACCAAACATGTCTGTACAAGTCACCAGAATGAGTCAACTCTTCTTGTGAGCTTAATAAAAGCTGTTAGTAGTATACAAGGGAATATTAAGTTGGAATATTTAGGGGCGTTTCTATGTGAATGAAGTTTGCAGCTTCTTGCGTGGCAGAAACAATGAACTTTGTCCTGTCTAAGATCATCTAGTTAATCTCTACTTGGAAACCTGTCAAGAACAGATCATACCTTGGGCCGTGTTTCAATACGAAATCAAAAGTAAGAACTAGGAATTGTATTACACAAAAGAACATAAACCCTGTATTTAGGACCATTAAGTGCATAATGTAAATACTAATGGTCTTCAGTAGGCTTGGCTTATGTACACACTATGCAAAAGTGTGGAATTTATTTATTTATTTTTTCATTATTATTCAAGATTGCATTAAATTGATTAGAAGTGAAAGTAAAAACTTGTATGTTGTTGATAATACAAATATTTCCAATAAATGCCGTTCTTTTGAATTTATATTTCTCAAAAACATTATTCAAAAACGGGCGGGGGAAAGTTTCCCTAAAACATATTAAGCAGAAGAAACATTTTAAACATTTCTTGCATATTATGATAGAATAATTTCTGATCATGTGACGTTGAAGACCGGAGGGTGCAGCAAAATTCTGCAAAAAAAATAAAATAAAATATTTAACTAATTGTTTTTGCATTGTTTTTAAATAAATGCAGGCGTGGTGTGCATTAGCGATTTCATAGACATTTTTTAAAATCTTACCATCTCAGACATTTTCATTAAATCCCAATTTTAATATTTATTTTATTGCTGCGGCTCTATGTGAACGACTTGTTTGTGTCTGTCTTTAGTTTTCCATTTAACATTTGAGACAGATTTGACATTTAACCCTTTAACCTTCACCCCTAAAAGGAGCTAAAGAAAAAAATTATTTAACATAAAATTCTTATTAGTAGACATCTAATAAATAGTGTCTTGCACCGCTTTTTTTTATTGATGTTTTTATGTAACTCAGCTGTACGCTTGAGATGTCAGTCCATGAAATTAAATTAAAACTCAATTTAAATTCAGAGAACTATTTCATTAAATTTTTTGCAATAATAAACAATCCTTTAACTTTATTAGTACCTTGGGTACATTTCTTAACCTTCAGGGTCCACAAAGAAATACAATCATATTTAAGTGTCTGTATAATAATCTGTATAATTAGCCGCATATGCTACTCCATGTTTTTTACTGAAATATGAAACGTACGGTCACGCATGATTTCATACAATGATGGTAAATAAACATTTGTGCATTTCTCATATATTTTGCTATATTTCTGTTCTTTAACCCCTGCCCTATTCACAACAACATTATGGTTTTGTTGATTGCTTGATTGACCCTATTATGTGACGAGTGACCGGCGCTGTTATTTCTTCTGTGTGACCAACTGAAGTTTGCTACTGCTGCTGTCACATGAAAACTGGAAATACCCAAACACCTCATGACAACACCAGACACAGGGATGGGCCAATACAGCAGTGAAACAATTCCTCTCTCACTGTTCTTTATCAAAGTAAACTCAACCGTACGGTAGAGATAATAGTTAAAGGGTTAAAATATTACTGAGAGTTCCATTACTGTATGTCTCTCGTGCTCTGTGGAAAGCTATTAAATTTTCCTTTGGGTATTTCTGCTATTAATGAACGGCTCTAGACTAGACCGTTTCACTGCCTTTGATGTTTAATGGAAATGTCCTGAATTTCGCAGAAAGCTTGTTGCACAGAAGTTAAACAAAAGTCAGTGAAAGTCACTGACCCATTACTTCTTCTACATTTTTTAAACTACAGTAATACACTATACTTATAAGTCTTATTTTCCAAAATGTGACAACTGGAAGCTCATTACAACGTAATTTGCTTGACTCAGCTCCCTGTGGCATTTAGTTGGCTTCATTATAATTAGTAGAGCAGAGGTCATAACATAAATAAAGGCTTTTTCAGATAGGCTTTTAGTAATAAATGACAAACATTTTGCACATTTACAATTTGAAGGACTGTAAAGAAGTAAAGATCATGCTTATTACTCATGGCCCTGATAAGATGCTTTATTGCCAGACCGATCAACTTTGTACTTTCATCTAAATTAGTGTCAAGGCCATTTGGCTTATTTTGGCCCGCAGTAAGAGCAGGTCTGGGGCCAGCTGTGTACTTGGCCGGGTATGAGCCATTTGAAGTGACAGTGCGAGACTTCCCCTGATTCATTCCAGAGACAATATGACTTCATATAAGCTGGACAAGATGGGGGAAGCCATGGCTTCAATCACGTAGGCTTCCTACAAATTAAGCCTATCTTCCAGTTCTACAAAATACAACGGTAAATCCCTTTAATTAGATTTGATGATCATGTGCATCTCCATGCTTGACAATTCTTCGCCACATTACTTTATAGGCATATAATTAGGCTTTAAATTCAGTGTAAAATGTAAACCGATTACCATTTGGGTTAAACCTTAGCAGGATGCCTTCAGGGGAATCAAGCCGTCAGATTCATGTCATTTTTTTGTGATCACACAAATGCAATGCAAGATTGTGCTTCCTGCCTATGCTTTAATTGGCTCAGTCAAAGGGATGTGAAGAGAGACAATCTGGAGATCCTGAGATACTGTGATGAGGAGTTCATACTCACTCACCCACATTCCACACAACGCAATAGCTCTCTAGCTCTCTGTACTCTCTGGCTTGAGCTATCTGACGTACATGCCAGATTCCTGACATGCCGTGTATCTAGATGACATTAGGTAAGAGCATGTGTTGCTCATCTGCTTGCATGTGTCGAGCAACAAGTCAGTTCTATTTGTTGACCAGTCAAACCTGAAAATATATGTACAGGCCTCAAAGTCAAACGTTAGAGGAGTTAACTGTCATTTCTGTAAAAACACTGTTCACTGGACCACATTTCTAGGAATAAGTTATGAGAACATTAGTGATTTTTTGATACTAGGCTAGCTATACTATATATCAGATGATACTACATTTTTAAAGATGTCATTACAAACCTTTATTTTTGGAGAAATTATGATTTTCGAGGCAAATTCTGGTTTTAGCATTGCATCTCCTTTATGACTTGTCAGCAAATGTTATTTTATGATTGGCTAACGTCGCTTCGGAAAGCATCAACACCCCTTCAATTGCACAAGAGTTAATGTTTTGAAATAAATAAATATAAATATCAAATGGCAGACAGATCATTGTGGAATTGCTTGCTCACGCTTTGCGATATGGCTGCAGTTGGATCCAATACAGCCTGCACTATGTCATTTTTCAGTAAAAGTTTCTTTGCAAGTGACTATAAAACTCCAATGAAATGTTCAGAACAAAAATATTCCTCCAGTGTTACCCAGGGCATCATACAGTATATTGTATTCCAGCCTTTAGGTGATTAAAGGCACAATATGTCAGATTTTGGTTATAAAATATCCAAAAAGCACTTGCCCTGTGTTATATATTTCATGCAGTTGTGTACTTACGTTATCTCTAAAGTTCTGTATGATTTGGAAATTCAAAGAAATTCCAGATTTAAATGATGAACCGTCCCTGTTCCTTGTCGCCTATCAATGACACAATATCGGCGCTATCCTCGGTTTCCGCCTATGAATACTACGGCAACACGCGTGGACAAATGCTTGGTAGTTATTTACTGTGCATTTTCATATCATGGCTCATGATTAATCTCTCCACAATCCCAAAAAATGTAGATGTAGACAAACCGAGGGAAGAAGATACTGAAACAACTAAACAAGAACAAATATCGGCGTGGCATTTCTGAAATGGAGGGAGCTACGCGAAAACCTCGGGACTCCATTCTCTCATGTTTTTTAATAGACGGGTAAGCAAATATATACTATTCATTGTGTAAGTAATAGTCATGTACAGGTGGTTAGGTGATTAAACAGATATAAATGAGCTTTTCATCCGTGAAGATAATTTGTGAAAACGACATCTCCCAGTGTCCGTCGCTCCATCATTGCGTCATCAAACCTCGTCTCTGTTATTGTTTTGAAAATACGACCTCTAGCTGAAACAATTTACATATTGTGGCTTTAAGTAATCATCCAGATCACCCTAGCATCTTGATGATGATAAAGCATGTTTTAAGAAAAAACAAACTCACCCAAGCCAAGCTCATCATGGCACTGTACCAGGTGAGCTATCAAGCAAGTTTACTATGTCAGAAAAGCCATACATATGAAGCTGGTTTTGTGATGCAGGCAACCATACAGTATATTTATTAATTTATAATATGCCCTGTAATCATAATAAAAATGGCAAATGTGTTAGAAGTTGTTTCTTTTTGTACTGCCACTAGTGTTTATTTCAACTTGAAACTGCAGTGAATAGATAAGTTCATTACAAACAGTTAATTACAAAACAGTAGCACATTTAAAATGTAATAAATCAACACATACTGTATTGCAATTCAGATTATAAATCTGTTCCAAAGAGTTCTGCACATTTTTCTCCCACAGTTCAGAAATGTAAAGTGTGCAGATTCTGTGTGAACTTTGTGATTGATTAGGCAATACAACTTGATTCTCTGCATACTATCTGCTCTTAAGTGACTTGTAATCTTTTGACGTCTATCATATCATATCATTTGATGGGAGAGAGAAACACCCTTGAAATATTACTCTCAAAACTGATGATATTGTGAAAGATAGGTATGCAAGTATCCAGCTCTAGGCCACACTTAGTGCACAGTAAGGCGCTTTATTTTGCCACCGCATAGGGCTCTACCTCCCCAGAGGTAACAAACATGGCAAAGGATTAATTAGCCCCCTTGAGTACACACTTCCGTTGAGTCAGCACACAAGTGGCTTAAGGATTGAGGGAGTATTTTTTCAGTATGTATTTTTTTATATATATAAAAAATGCTGATATGTGTGTTGAAAATGTATTTAAATATCTTTGGAATAATTATTGCCTTAGTTGTATTATAATGGAAAATTCGAAGTGCCTCCTTTATTTGTAATGAATATATACAGACTTTGTTGGTTATGCAACAAACCTGCCAACTAAGCCATCTCAGATTGCTCTAATAACATCAACATTTGACCTGCTACCAACCTATTGTCTCTGCCACAAACAGCTGTGTCTCTGTTATTATTTCGGATTAATGATGTGCGTAATCTGCCCCTATTTTCAGTCTTCACAGGTAACATTGCTCATGGCTATAGGGCCAATTCAGGAAAAGTCACTGATTAGAAATCATGTTTTAATTAAGTTTAAATGGGTGGGATATGGACAGACTGTGTTTTTACTAACACTCTCAGCACACACTGTGGTTGACATGGTAATGATATAATGTCCAGAGGGAACTAGAGGAAACATCAGAGACATGGGACAGAAAAGCAGCAACAAGAGCCGTTGCCAGAGTTACCTAAGAACACAGTTGTGCACTCATGTGCTTCTTTTGCTTGTAAGCCTTTGAGTCTTTTTAAGTTTTTGGGCTTTAAGTCTATTTGCGTTCCCATAGCAAATACAAGGGTACACAATGTCTCTGGCTGTCTCAGTGTCCACTGTCCCATATACTCACCATTCTCTGTAATCCCTCTTATAACTCCAGCTGTCACTGAAAAACCTTTGATCCTCATGAAAACAGTGTTTGAATACAATGTGAAAAGTCATCTGCATAGTCATATCTCAGTTAAAGTGGCAGTATGCCTTTTCTACATATAAAAATGCACTGTATATATAGTATATATAGTATTAAAATATTAACCAGCCAGTTGCACTGATTTTCTGGGAAAACACAAAGCTTGTTAAGAGACCCCCAAAAAATCTTTTCATAGGAAAAAACCTGTAAAGAGTTCCACAAAATTGGGTTGTCTGTCACTCAGCAATCATCTACACATCTCCAGCGCTTTATATATTTATTAATCACATGCACACCGCTTAATTCCAGCTATATTCACACGTTTGACCACTTTTTGTAATCAATTCTGGAAAAATCTGTTGACTTTTTCTTTTTCTTCTGAAAATGCCTTGCAGTAGTTCACAGATTCTGCCCAGGCAATTGTGTCACGCTCTCTTTATATAACTAATAATAACTATCGGCTTTGTGGCTAAAAATAACAAAGAAGGTTAGGGTTAGGCATAACAATAAACTTTCTGTTTAAAGCTCAAAACTATTCTAGTCAATTCTCTGACTGACTATTACACACTTCTCACATGATACTGTCCATATTTTACAAGACAGCAGAATCTGCACATTATTTTTAAATTCACTGAACTTGTTTACATGCAGACAAATACTACATTAATGAGAATCTATTGGTGATTCTTTAAATTCCTGATTAATTCATTATGTAACCACATTACCCAATCTCAGTACATATTTGTTGCAGAGAAGACAATGCTGGAATGCATTGCGATGGGCTTGTGAAAAAGCAGTTTAAGACGGCAGATAAGGCAAGTAAATAAATCATAAAAAAAACATTCCATTCCTCACTGAAAAATATGCTTCAGTGCCTTATTTTACCTAATATTAGTGCCCCATGTATTTTTATGCTCATTAGAATACCACAATCAGCATGTTAACATCACACTTGAAATGTATTATGACTCAAATCTCCCATGCTGAGTACTGTTTGCATTAGGTATTCACAAATCTTGGTATATTTAGAAGATTGTACCTTGAAGTCATCAGCAAATACAGCATTGATTGCTGTTCTTAGATTTCCACGCGGTCTACTTGGATCTAGCCCCCCTCATGTTTTTCCACTCATGACTGTGAACATTTCATTAGCGCAAAGTAAAACCTCTCTGCCAAACCTGCTCTCTTTTCATGCATTTATTCATTGGCCAATTCAACATTAGCAGTTACTCATTTGCCCAGCACATGTCCCTGCAATTGCTTGCCTTAGGCTGACAGTAAAATACCTTAATATTATGTAATTGGGGCTGAAACAGCCTAGGATTTCCTTTCTAAACCCAGCTGCAGTTGAGCAGCGGTTTGGAACACAGCCGGCTATATGACTCTTCACTGTGAATGACATAATTTTCTGTGTGCAGTGGCTTTAGGGTGATCTTATTAAATTGCATGTATGATATGACTCAGATGGATATTTTTGGCCTTTTTGTTCATATCTAGCTATTCCAACCATAAAGGTGCCGTGTCAAATTAAATGTAGTTCAACTTTAAAAACACCACTGCATTATATTGTTCCGTCTAGCTGTGTCCGAATGTAACATGTTGTTGTAAGTCTAAAAGCTATTCTGGCTGGCTGTGGCATAGCAGTTTAATGGCCTTACCCACTGTTGTTTTCATGCCACTGAAAGAATGTTGCCCTGCTAGGTGACTCAGGCTTTGTTACATGGAACTCAAACAGACTCTAATGACCTTGTTAGTGCTGCTTGCTAAGGCTGAACTGAACAAACACATAAGTATTGCACTTCAGCATGTACCTCGTCCCTCACCATTTGTGCTGTGCACTTGATTGACACCTCAAATCATTTGGCTGGTTGAGGAGTGGTGGACCAGTGCTTTTCAAACTTGCCGTTTCAACTAGAATAAGATCACATAGGAATATGATCCCACAGACTTAAAATTAATCCATATCAGACTCAGAAAGAGAGAATAAAACATTCACAGTATATGGTGGACTGCTTATGTATAACAGCTTATAAAAAAAAACAGCTGCTAATAAGGTTTCTAGATATACATATCTTTCCGGTCAAAAAACTCAAATGAGCGAAATAAGTATCTACAACGCACTAGCAAAGCATATACAGCTTTTGTAGAAAATGAAAATATCTAGCAGTTTCCTGTCTGTTTGCTCTTCTGTTTATACTCTGTACATGTGCAGTGGCTATGGAATAAAAAAAAGTACTGCTGTAAATAAAGGCATGGAGGCAGTCAGGTCAGATAAAAAAACGTTTTAAAATACAATACACTTGATCTCACCTGACCTCTGATGACCTTTTTGTAGCTGACTGTTTACTGACAGTTATAATTATAGTTTGGCTTAAATAAATTAATTCAAAATTTAACTGATTGCTGTGAATTGTCCTGGATAAATGTATTTGGGTATATAGCACCTTGTGTAAACTAGACCATACACATGAAATCTAAAATGGGATTATAAAGAGTTAATGCCACAGTTTTCCATAAACCATTGGAGTTAATAACCAATCATGTTTTACAGCGCACTATTCATGCATGAGTAGAACTCAAGAGGATTTCAGTAGAAACATGCTGGCCATAATCCTATACTGTTGGCCAGGAGCCATTTGTGAGATATGCAGATTGAAAATGAGAAAGCTTTAAGGGTTACATGCATTCTGAGAACGGGGGAAGGGTCAGTTCTGGTTTGGCTTTCCTGGATGCCACAAATGTGTTACATGGTACTATGAATTCATTAACCATCAGCAGCACCAATGCGCATGTTGCTCATTACACAGAAGCTGCAGTGATTGTTGTTTAACTGTGTGGTTATATATGCAGAGGTTCTCAGAAGTTAGGTTTCCATTATAAATGGGACCCATTTCTAATGAAGAAGTTAGGAATGCGCGCGTGTTTGTGCATTGCTGAAGAGAGTCTTATGATACGTAGTAATATCTCATGTGACCCGACGGCGAACTGCATCAACACGCATACCAGGGGCCCTTCGGTGCTTGAGCTACCTGCAGTCATTTGCATCTGACCCACACACACATGTGCATGTTTTGCATACTGTGCGTTTCAAAATGCTTGGGGAACACAGCTGTGTAAGTATGGCTTGTCCTACAGAAGGCACAGCAGTGTTGCTCACCCTAAATGACAGTTTGGGGTGCTTTGTGGTGAAAATCATCTCATAGCATTGGTGTTATAAAATAAGAAGGTCAGAGCACTCTTGAACTATGCTCAGTGTAGTATATAGAAGGAAATCATTCAAACTTAAGAAGATCATTCGAAACTATAAGGAAGTCAGTAAAGTAGAGTTTTCTAGGTCATGACATCCAACAGCAAATTGTGATGCTGCAGATTGCAATTGCGAATTAGATTGTAAATGTTCTCAAGATAATGTAGGTGGTGTATGCAGGTGCAAACTCCCAAGGGAGTTGGGGGTGGTAACCAAAGCATTGCTCGGGTAGGAGAATTGGTGGATAGTAGGGATGTAACGGTATCAAAATTTCACGGTACGGTAATACCTCGGTATGAATGGCACGGTACGGTATTTATTGA
>JAUMHQ010000053.1:16850390-16861594 GCA_032361165.1 Enteromius paludinosus
TCTAGGGTCAAATTCTAGGGTTGTAAATGGACCTGTAAAAGCGTTTCTGGGCATTTTTCCCCCTTACCTAAGCTACATACCTTCTATGTACATATCAGAGAACAATTTAAAATATTCACTCAATGCATTCTATGGCACCTTTAAGAATATTACCGTTGGAGTCCTGATCAAATTCAATCTTTTATCCGGGTGTCATAATCGACTTTTGCATTTTATATAGCATTGGTGCCTGTGATTAAAGTTATTAGTAGCAGCTATTTTATACATGTTGACTTTCTCTGTGTATATTGCTGCAGTACTTGACTGTGGTTTGGACACAGTCCGTCATATCGACGTCTGTATTATTCACTTTCAGTTGTCAAGCTCTATTCATCTCTGATGAAGATTACAGATGCTTCTGGTAAACAGGCTCCCATGATTTGCCCGTTTTTGGAGGCCTAAGAAGTCAATTACACCCAAGGCTTCTACTAAACACAACTTTATTACACCAATACAAATATTGTGATATTTTTTCTTCCTCTAGCAAAATTAGATTAATCCTTGTAATAATGGGTCTGTACATTATTTTGACCAACCAGTGAATATCTTGTGAATGAATACGTCTACATAATACATCGATACAGGTTTTAAGTGAAATGTTGCATAAAAACAAACGCAAGAATGTCACACATCCTCGTTACACGAACTTGTTGTAGTTGTGTGTCCAGTGGTGCTGTCACAGTTGAATGGGAAGGTCTTGTCCTCTGCTGGGTGACGTCAGGAAAGCGTGAGGCGTTTGGTGACGTATCTCTCGTGCCGAGGGGGCGTGCGCTCGCGCGGGTAAAAGCCAAAAGCACACGGACTTTTCCATTATTCCTCTGCTGATATCTGACGCTCAGCGCTCGCGCAGAAGACCGAACCACGAACCTCTCTCTGTACGGAGCATTTAAACGCGCGTCGCTTTAGTACTGTTCTTTGTCTTTTTATCTATTGCTTTATTTATTGTATGCAACCTGCGCGATTTTTTTCGTGAATATAAAGCTCTCGTGAGCCCAAGGACATAGACTGAACATAGTGTATGACAAGAAAATCACCTGAGGAATACAATAAAGGACCGTCAGAGAGACTGCATTAAAAGAGGATCTTTACTGAAACGCAGGAATATAGTGGCTTTGGTGCTGTCGAGTCACATTTAGACATTGCGCCGTCTGTTCCGCTAGTTTTCTCCATTCAAAATGCCGAGTATACGACAGTCGTACACGGTCACTGTCCCAGAGGAGCCGCCGGCGTCAGCTTTCCCCTTCATCAAGCAGGATATGCGCAGAAAAAGTCCGACGATGTCTCGCTCTATGTTGGTGTCCACATTTGTGGGGCTTCTCATAAACCAGGCTAAGGTAAGCCTAATTCACAGCTCTTAAGTTAACTCAATTTTGTGAGCATTACTGCGTTTAAAATCGAGCTGCAACTGAGGAAATATTTGGAAATATGAACGCTCAATACAGTGTAACTGTAGCACTGGCACAATCACACGCCTCATTGCTTTATAGTCATGCAGGCTATTCCTTCACCTGTCAGCTGTTTTCTCGACCAATTAGTAGACCATAGTTTGGAAGCAGATTATCAGGTCCAGCGCTGGTCTGATGCTTTTCTGACCCATGAGCTACGATACACGCAAAATAGCCTATTTTTGCTGGATCTTTTTGATCTTGGAAGTTGAGAGGAATCTCGCGTGTTCACAATAGTTTCATAGATCATTTAAAAACTTCTATTAATGATGGGTTTGTATTATCATTTTATTTAAGGAAGAGGTAAAACACATGTTTTAGTCCTACTGATGGAGATATGAGAAGAATTTAAGACGTAACGTTACAGTACCTGAACACTAACAATATTTGCAAATGGAATATAGTTAAGTTAGGTTACTTATTCCAGTCCTTTAGATGCTATATGTGATTTCTGCTTTACTGATTTATCCACAGCATTTGTTTTTAAGGTTTAGGCTACCTTTTAGGGACCAAAATCTAATGCACTTTAGACTAATGTAGCATTTGAGTGGCAATCAGGCGAAGCTGTTCCCCGAAAGCGTCCAGACCTTTACACAGAAGCACATGGACAGATGCTGCTGTCTCTGACCTTGCCAAGTGACCAGTTTTCTCGCGTCATCTTTTACTTCAGCTCGTAATGCTGCTTCATAACAGGAGCTTTACTTTTGTCGCATCGGTTTCACGGACTGTACCGTAAATGTAAAAATATGTAAACGCACGTTCGACTGTTACGTAACGCAGGATACCGTTTAGTTGCCGCTGGCTTAAGATTGAGCGATTGACGCCATCTACCTGCGCAGCTGTTGCGTCGCGCTGAGCAGGCAGCGCATTACTCACTGAGACGCTGCCATTAAGCAGTGCTAATTAGAGTGTAAATTAAAACGATACTGAATCATCTGTGAAGGAGTTCAGGCTACATAATGAGAATTAAATGCATGTCACTACCTGTTTGTGCAGGGTTCTTGATCTTTCTAAAGTACACCTTTGGGCCATATTTAGCCTAGAAAGGCTAATTATTTGGATGACGTCTGGTTTTGTGTTAGATTTGTACCGAACTACATATTCATGACCCTTAATACTGAACTAGATTTCATACATTAAACAAATGTTGAAATGCATGCCAGGGACCTCCATATGATGACCCCCCTTTTAAATTATAATAAAAGCTATATTTTTTATGAATAAAAAAATCTGTTATTATTATATATTAACATTTTATGAAGCTTTTATCCAAAAGGGTATTAGAGTACTGTTAGATGTAAAATAGTAGGCTACTATAAATTTGTTATTTGTAGTTTTAAAAAGAAATACTTCAAAGCAACCATGCAACATTAATCTTAAGTGTGGGATAAAAGGAAATAAAGCAGTTATTTTATTTATTTATATGGTCGCAAACATATTAACAGTGATGGGTCTCACAATTTCTGAGCAGTCTTAGGTAAAATACGGAATACCAGGAAAAAAAGAATGGTAGCTATTTACACAACAAGAACAATTCATTAGTACAAGGAATCCATCTTTGGCTTTTAATGATAGGAATGCTGCCTCTATTTGCAGTTTACAGCAACACAGTTCAAGGGGCATGGCATCAATTATTGGAGTGGCTGATAACCACATTTCCCAGTGTAACCAGTGTTTGTTATGCAACAGAGAAACAATCAGCGCATCACACTTGAGTAATGTTCAGGGACAAATGGACTGCATTTCTGAAGCAAATGCATCTTATCGGCGTATCTAGGCAATTACATTCCAAGAATCGCTAAAGGTCCTGTTCTTTACATGCTTGCGACCTTGCACAAACTCTACATATCCCCCCCCATCGAGACTGTCAATCATTGTCAAGATAACAGTGTAATGAACTCTCGAGGCTTATCATCAACATTGATGGCTGAGTTAGTGCTATGCCGACCAGATGTCCCATTTCTGATCAGACAGTTTCTTTCAGGTGTCCCGACTGTGTACTTTATTTTAGAACAGTAGATGTACTCAAATACAGGAGTTTCAGCTGCTGTAAACTGTTTACAAATGTGTCTAAAATAATCAAGGAAACAAATGAAGGAAGGTGAATAGATACATAAATGCACGTCAAGGTATAAAGGAGCCGTGTCATGGGAGTCTTTTTGAATCAAATTCTTGTGTCTCATGTGACCGGCCTTTTGGCAGCAGAGCACATAGAGTTCTTATGCTGGTGACAGCCGTGGTTTCCAGAAACTAAGGTCAGGACACAGTGTTCTTACTCGCTCGCTTTCAACTCGCGCCAGCCAATTAGCTCACGGCTCTCTGAAGATCTTTGAAGAGACAGCCAGTGTGAGATCCTGCTGTCCTCTGGTTACCCAATCGCTTTTGAGGCAGAACTCCCTACGCTCGCCGTACCCATGGCTGCTGCTGGGTGCTGGCTGTTGTCATACCAGTCTGTTTGGTTTAAGTGCTGGGTGTGAAAGCCAGAGACCAGCTCAGCAGCAGAGTCAGGCCTTGAACCATCTGTTCCGCTTCTCTCATCTTCTTCGGGGGAAGAAAAATCTCATCAGATGTTTGGATGAATATATGAATAACAGAAAAACTCCCGGGATAACTCACAGCTGAACATGTTTGAACCTGATGCATCTGCTCTCAGAGGTGCTAATAGAAGGTGTTTGATTAGTGCACTTCATTACTTTTAATTGCAGTGTATTCTGACTGGTTGTTTATAAAAAAAACACACCCTGACATTGATGGTATACCATGGTAATCAACAATATGCTATTCAAAGTACTTGTTGATTTAGGATACCTTGTTAGCCCTTGTAGCCTCTGCCCCTGTAGGGCAGTGCGCCGACACATGGCGCCGTTGTGCTTCGGGCGTCATGAGTTTGCGTCCCGGCTCGCAGACCTTTCCCGATCCCATTCCTTCCTTCACTTTCTGTCAAATTTGATCTGTCCTATTTAATTAAGGCTAAAAATGCCCAAAAAATAATCTTTAAAAAATATATAAATAAGTAAAAACTTAGGATACCTTGGCAATGCTATGAAAAACATCATAACAACGTGGCTCAGATAATGCAAAAAAAAAGAAGAAGAAAATCTAAAATCAGTTTAGCAGATGTATGGCACTCCCCTGCATGTGTAGTGTGTGAATGTGTGTATGAATTGTTATTGACCTTTTAGATATGATATAAAAAATGTCATCAGAGTACAATTTGTGACACACTCAACATGCTGTATGTCTAATATCACATGCTGTCCTGTGACTCATCTAACCCATCATAGTTTCTGAAACATTCCAAGTTATTTTATTTATTTTATGTTATCTATTATCATTTATTAATATATTGACTTTAATAAAGTTAGCTGCCAAGGCAACCTTTCTAGCGTTTTTAAGCATAGGTTTTTATCTAGCGTTTCAATATTGTATTATAGTATTGTATTCCAGCTTTAATAAATTGAATCTTAAAATTGTTTAAGAATACCAACATTGATTTTTAAAGCTGCTTACCACGCACCAGCAACTTTCGTTTTAATTTTCACACCTGCTTTCTCCAACACTCAGACATTAAAGTCACGTGTCCAAGGGGATGTCTGAAAGTTCGTCGAGCTCTTTCGAGCATCGCAGACGCTATTGTAAAATTACATGTTTAACACTGCAATCAGTGAATGACGCACATGAAAATGAGCGCTGCTATTCCAGGCCAGGATTTCACTGATTCTGAGTGTGTCAGTTTCATTCGTGAGATTCATACTGAGAAACCTCTGACGCATTGTCCATGTTCTCTGGAGCGATCCGTGTTATGTCATGGTCAACAGGCTGAGCACTTATGTCGAGAATATGAAACGTGTGAAATCATATTCATCAATCCAAGTCGTCTGACTTTGGTGAAATGCAAGACTTTAATATATCAGTTACAGTAATAACTGACCTATCACTGGTGGTTCACCCCTAGCTAAATAAATGGCTAAGTTGTTTTTGTTGTGGTGTGGCAGATGGGCATCATTTGTTTGTGTCAAGTCTTCAGCAGCAGGGGTCTCGGTTTAAATCTGCTAACGTGCCGCTTAGTAGCCCAGAGAGAGTGTTTTGGTCAGCTCACAAAACATAATACTGAACATGCTCACTATACAATAGAGACATGTGTAGTATAGCTTTTATGTAACTTTCTATAATTAGAACATTTATTTGTGCCCTTTCTAGTATTTTAAACATGCACTTTCACTTCACTCAGTATCTGTGACAAACAAATGATGAGGCCAAAGTGAGTCATGTGCTTTAGTCATATTTGAATTTATTAAAACATGTTTTGGTATGACTCAAGTGTCATTGGATTTAAAGGTCACTTGCCTTTCTTTTCCAGAACTCAAAAAATGCTCAGGGTCTGGTTGGCCTCAGGAATCTGGGAAATACTGTAAGTATTTCTTATTAAATCATGTATAGTTACATTCAAAGGTCACTCACCCTTTTGTCAATGCAAACTTCTTTTGAAAAGACTTGAACTCTCTTTCAAAATAGACCTTCAAAAGGACTATGTATGCTGAGTAATCATCTCATTCTTCCTTTTTTTCCAATGTTTCTCTGCAGTGTTTCATGAACTCCATTCTGCAGTGTCTGAGCAACACTCATGACCTGAGGGACTACTGTCTGCGTAACACGCACCGCACTGACCTCAACAACAACTGCAGGGCCAAAGCTGCGCTGATGGAGGGTAAGAGAAACGTTTACCAGTTGAAATAGTTGCACATTTGTTTTATCAGACATGTCAGACAGCCTCCAAATGTGCGTGTTTTTCTGCTTTCAGAGTTTGCCAAGCTCACTCAGACTCTTTGGACAACAGCTAGCAGCGAGGCCATCAGCCCTTCTGACTTCAAAATGCAGATTCAGAAATATGCCCCTCGATTTGTTGGTTACAAGTATGTTACAGCTACAGTAAAAGCTTTTGTATCATGCAGATTACTTGTATTTTTAATGTCTAGTTTTGAAACGAACACCCTCTTAAAAATCATCTTCTTTGTTCGCTCTTGTAGTCAGCAGGATGCTCAGGAGTTCTTGCGGTTTCTGCTGGATGGGCTTCATAATGAAGTAAACAGAGTAACGGTGAAACCCAGATCCCTCATGGAGGACTTTGATCACCTCTCGTAAGTTAATACGCCAGTTTTTTATAAAAGCTTAGATGTTCAAAAGTTTGGATTCAGTAGTATTTAAAAAAAAAGGAATGATTACTAGCCAGGTTTCCAATTCAAAACGGGAAAATTGCATAAAATCTTTGCAAACATGCACAGTTTCCATGCAACAAGTCAAAGAGAACAAAAGCGTCACTTCCTGATGAACCTGCACTATAAATCACCAAGAAAAGTAGGAGAATATAATAATTTTCATATATAATAAGTTATTCGCGCCTCAGAGCGAGCAGAACAAACACAATGGATGCGGAGGTGGGTGCTGCTGTTAGGAAACGCAGACATTTCTTGGAGGCAATTAGAGAAATACTTTGACAAAAGACTTGAGAATAACCATAACAACATTTCAGATGCTGTGGAATGACATCGGTCTGCTGGTTAGTCAGGTTTTGCCATCTCATAGTGCAAAGTCACATGACTGTCATTCAGCAAGGATGCATTAAACAGATCTAAAGTGACATTAAAGACATTTAGAATGTTACGCAAGTTTCCTATCTCAAATAAACACCGTTCTTTTGAGCTTTGAAAGAAACCTGGAAAAATGTAATGGTTTTTACCAAAATATTAAGTAGAACAATTGTTTTCAAACCCGAAAATAATATGTATATATATTTTTTAATACCAATGTTACATATGTAATCGAAATGATTTCTTTAACCTAACAGGAATAAATTACATATTAGCAACTGTTTTGATAATAACAGAGTTTCGGGAGGAGCGGCAGCCGAATTAATCACAGCTGTGTCACATCTCCTAATTACGATCGCCCAATCATATCTTTTCCTTCCCACTATAAATACTCCCGCTTTCCTCTCTTCCGCATCTCGCTCATGCAACCCTCCCCTTCTCCTCCTCTCAGCTCCATCTCTTACCCGGGGGGCATCGAGAGTATGAGCCGGGCTCCGATCCCCGCCCCCGCTAGGGCTCAGGCCACTAGGGTTCGGGGCCTGCCGTTCTCCCGGCTCGCCAAATTTGCTTTTTACTTACCACTCTAATCTTCCCTCGCATTAATTAGATGGCGCGAACTCGTGAAAAACATTAAAAAAGATACTTTTTTTTAATAAAAAAAATCCTACTGACTCCAAACTCATGAAAAGCTGTGCTCATTTCTAACAGTGCCAAAAACATGATGTGCTGATTGATGTAACAGATGATTCACCTGTAGTGTGTGGTTGAACTGTTGCAATCTGACAGCAATAATCTTGGTCTTAAATTAAGTGTGTTTTATCTACAGGGACGATGAAAAAGGCAAGAGAATGTGGAACAAGTACCTGGAGAGTGAGGACAGCAAAGTAGTGGGTGAGTTGACCTGCTATATTAACACCGTCTACTGTCTTGCTCGCTGTGGGTGTTTGCCTCTCTTCCCTTCTCAGAATCTAAATTTGTTTCTAAATATAATAAAATAAAAAATAAAATAATTCAGGGTTTTTTTCCTCCAAAGATCTGTTTGTTGGTCAGTTGAAAAGCTCTCTGACGTGTAGCGAGTGTGGCTTCTGCTCAACGGTGTTTGATCCATTCTGGGATCTGTCCCTGCCTATCGCAAAGGTTAATATAAAGACTGATACGTTCAAAGACATGCTTACTGACATCACCGACGTCACTGTTATCGTGCATGTTTCATGTTGATGTTTGTTTCCCTCAGACGTCAGGAGAAGTGAGTTTAATGGATTGCCTTCGACTATTCACCAAGGAAGATGTGCTAGATGGGAATGAGAGACCAGTAAGTATACAGTATAATCAGAATCTATGTCTGTCTGTCTCATAAGTGTAGGCATATCCTAACAGTCTCTCGTTTTCATGCAGACATGCCACAGATGTAAAACAAGACGGAAATGCACAAAGAAATTCACCATTCAGAAATTTCCCAAAATCTTGGTGCTTCGTATCCTTTTTCAGCAAATCTGCATCTAAAGAATTGCATTTTAAACTGATTTACCAATGTGTATCGATCCATTAAATATGTAACACTGGTATTTGGCTGTGTGTATTTGTTTGCCCTTGACTCTCTAACTATCTCAGATCTGAAGCGTTTCTCTGAGTGTCGAGTCCGAACCAGCAAACTCTCCACCTTTGTAAACTTCCCCCTCAAAGAACTGGACCTCAGGGAATTTGCCTCTGATAACAGCGGTAGGTTCTGCAGCATCATTCCTCACATCTGTATTCTGTGCAGTAGTTTGAGCAATGCGGATTTTACTGTAGCTCCAGGATAATTGTGTTTAATTGCTGTTGTTTTTTATCTCTCTTCACAGTAAATGCAGTCTATAATCTGTATGCTGTGTCCAATCACACTGGTACGTCTTTGGGTGGCCATTACACAGCATATTGCCGCAATCCATGCACAGGAGAATGGTACACGTACAACGACTCCAGGTAAATAGACATAACGAATTAGTATAATGTTGAGCTTTTTAAAATCTTAGTTTACAGCATTATAGGCTATGATATAGTTAGTATGTGCTGTGGCTCGAGTCATTTTATAAGACTTTAGAATTAGATTTTAATCTTTTGGGTTGATGTTTCTATTCTATTCTATTCATGTGTGTGTGTGGGTTTATGTGGTTTATGAGGACACAAATTTGTATAATGTCATGGGTATGACATAGGTATTACAATATGTAGGTGTTTTATGTAATTCAAAAAACTTACTAAATGGTGTTTTTTAGAAAATCTAAAAATGTTTCCTGTAAGGGGTAGGTTTAGGTGTAGGGTCAGTGTAGGGCAATACCACACACAGTCTGTACGGTATAAAAACCATTACATTAATAGTGTTAATTTCTTGAACAAAAATCTTCCTGAAAGGCAGTGTACGTTTACTGTGTTCCAGGATACATTGTTTAGTAGTCTGTGCTATTTTCCCTACGTGTCATTGTACGTGTTTGTAGATGCTGATGCTGAGCCGCTGTTTAGCTTGCGTCTCATTTCTGTCTGTATTTCAGGGTGAGCCCCATGTCATCCAGCCAGGTGCGCAGCAGCGATGCATATGTGCTGTTCTACGAATCTGCGACCTCTTCTCGCATGTGATTACACCTGAAACGGACAAGCCTTGGATAAAATAATCCCTTTTGCTGCTGTTGAACTAAATCATGGTCTGGGCCTACATGCTTGCATGACCATTGGACTTTATCCCAGGCCCTGTTAACCAAGGCCAAACACCCACTGGAACTGAATTATGGTCGTGGCCTATAAAGTGGAATAAAGCCTGGGGTGCAAGTTTAATCCAAGCTTAGATTGAGCTTCACAGTAAGGGCTCCTCCATCCATCACTCCCCCTTGAAAGAGGCTGCTGCACCAGGAATGGATTTAACAAACTGAAACGGACAAAGACAGAGGAACATGAACTACTACCTCTCTTGAATGAGCAGGACTGTGTGCGTGTGTATTTGTGTGTGTACGAGTCAGTTTTCGGACTGATCATGTAGGACTCTATGCACTGTGTAACTGGAGCCGTCCAGCTCTACAAACAGTCACCATGACTCAAACAATCCCCATCCCTTATTTAATTTATTAATATGAGTTCAATGTTTGACTTAATTTCTAGCTAATTGCTACTATTTAAAAAACAAAAAGAGGTCATGTCGCTGAGGGACCATGTAGGTCAACTGTGTAAATGATGCTTGGATTGCTCAATGGATTGTTTACTATTTCGAACAGTCATGTTCCTTCAAGATAAGTCTCTGCTTTGCTGGTTTTCTACAGAATATGCACATGGGAAGGGCTTGGTTTTATGCTAATGCATGACTGTGCCCCTTCCAAAAACCCTCACCATTACAGAGAAGATTGTATGACTGCTCCCTGGTGGCTGGATGTTGTAAAACCCAAAAGAAAAACTAGAGACCTTTTTCACAGAACAGGGCGATACGTTTCCATCATTCTTTTCCAACATGAATCTAGCAAAGAGGATGATTCTAATATAACAGCAAGTGACAGCAAGTTTGACAAAATATGTATACGTGTTGCATTTTATACCAAACTATGGCTTCTGACATGTGAAAAGGGTCCATCTTCAGGAGAATATATAGTATTCCCTTTTTATGTGTTTTTGGAATTAATATTTTCCTCCAGGGGCAATACATTTGAAAGAGGCCTTATGTTTTTCTCATTCTGTCAGGGACTACAATATTCAGTTTAATTTGGGGATGAGTCTTTATCAAATGAGAAGCCACTAGGAGGGTTGTGTGTGTGTGTGTGTGAGCCTTTATGTATTATTTCTCTATTTATGATGTGAATGTTGTGAATGTAGCTTATCGTTGTGCTTGAACCAGTCAATGTTTTTCTACAGAGAGATTTTAAGTGAGAGGTAATTATTTTGTGTCTGAAATGTGACTAGTGTACCGCATATCAAGAGCTCTTGGCTTTTTAAAAGACGTAAATATGAATAAAAGCAAATGTCTATAGAAGTAATTGTGAATTGTCTGCATTACTACATTAGACTATGTGCATGTGGTGATTATGAAATATACAGGGCCTTCTCAAAAAATGTGCATATTGTGATAAAGTTCATTATTTTCTGTAATGTACTGATAAACATTAGACTTTCATAT
>JAUMHQ010000053.1:16876584-16895057 GCA_032361165.1 Enteromius paludinosus
GTCTTTTTTTTTAAACACCCCCCCCCCCCCCCCCCAAAGTCCTGGTGTCCTCTACAGACAGCATAGCATAAAATATGAATAAAATGTCATTAAAAAATACATAATATTCCATTTTTTTTCATATTTTCTAAACCAGTGGTTCTCAACTCGAGTCCTCGAAGCCCAACACTCTTCAAATTTTGTTCTTCTCCCTTATTTAACACACCTGATTCAGATAATCAGCTTGATAGTACAGAAATTCATGAACTGAGATGATTTTGATGAGTGAGACTTTCTCTTATCTAAGACAGACAAAATGTGTAGAGCGGTGGGCCTTGAGGACTAGAGTTAAGAACCACTGCTCTAAACAATGAAATGAAATGAAAAAATACCAAGTCAGGAAGTTAATACAAAATTTTGCTTTTAATATTATCTGTGTTGTAAGCTATTTAAGTTTGACCTTGATCGCAAGGAGCAGAATTAATTATGTTTACTACTTTTTCTATAATATTTTTGAACACATGTATGTCATGCCAGCCACCCCCAAAGCTACACAAAAGAGGCATTTTTTCTCCTCCCTGTTTGCTTTCTTTCTGAGCTCGTTGTAAGAGAAAAACAGAGAGAGAGAGAGAGAGAGAGGGATACAAAGAGTGGATTGTGTGAAATGGGTCTTGTGACAGTATTCAGGCAGCAAGGCTTCAAGGATGGAGGGATGTGGGGAGCAGAGCCTTGTGCGTGTGTGTTTGTGGAGGGGAACGCTTATCTAGTGGCCAACTCAGGCGTAAGCTGTCAGGCCGAGGTCACATGACCGCCGTTGTCATGACGAGCAAGTGTCACCCCGTGTACAATGCTCAGCCATGCAGTTCACCAGACAGTCAGAGGCTTAGACTGAGCTCTACACTAAACTTACACTTCATTTCATTCTGCTTTCACAGCCCTTATATGATTCTAATCCGAAAATCTTTGAATGGTTCAAATATAAATAGTTTTTGAACATCAGGGTATTAAAAACTCAATTACATTCAATTAAGGTGAAGTTTTCAGTCTTTCTATTGCCAAATGAATTGTATTTTTATTATATTATATTACATTATATTAGAAAGAAAGTCAATAAATAAGACTTTTATTCAAATTATGCGCCATATTAATAAATCTGTAAAATCATAAATAGCCTAACATACGGTTGCGTAAGATAAGCCCCCAAATGAACATAATTCAAAGACTTTACAATATTGTGGAAGTGGTTTTAAAGGTCACATTTTTGTTATAGTCTCTCTTTCAATTTCCATTTGTAATATGCAAATGATACATGCACAAAAGTTTGGTTCAATGGAAGAAAACAAGCTAGTTTTATTCAAAATCAGACAGAAAAATCTTTTGCAGTTTTGCTTTTCAGACGGTTTCCTTTTTTTTTATTATTTTAACAGGACAAATCCAAAAACAAGGAACTGGTGAAGACTAGAATACCAGATAGGACTGTAGTATTTGTTCACTCGTATTTGACCAGCTTATTAATTCCTGTTCACCAGTATACGCCAATATGAGCATCTTCAGAGTACAGACCAATAGAGAAATGACTCACACACCATCAGTCAGCATGAAAAGAGATATCATGTGACCTCTGACTATTATTAATGAATCAAGCTCAAATATTTGCTAGGGTTACTGTCTGTTCAAATTGCATGTTCGTATAGACTGCATTAATGAATGGTGAACATTTGGTAAATAAATGTCCTGTAGTGTCCAGTAACCCTTCTATGAGTCATTTTTGTATTGTGTGTGTGGAAAGAAGTGTGTCAAGGTTCAACAGAAACTCTTCTTTTGCACACAAGGAGTTTGACGTTATCTTAGTTTAGGTTTTGATTGTGGTGGATGTCTTTCAGGCTTGGCTGACTCTAGCATTTAACCTCATTAACATGCTAGCTACTCAGAGGGCTTGTCGCTTAACTCAGACATGGATGTCAGGTCACAACTGTGACCCTTTCTCTGATGAACAGAGAAGCTCAGATCAATGAAAATCCATATAGACCTTTGAAATGAAGACTTCAGTCAGAATGCACATCAATTAAATCAAAGTAAAGGGGCGGTCAGGCTTCAGAATGATAAAAAGCGGTCCATATGATTTGTGTTGAAGTTATGATAGGTTTGAGTGAAGAATTATTTTACCAAGGCAAAAGGAATCTTGTAAAACGCATGCTATTGTTTATTTAGTACTAGTCTTGCATAGCCAAACCTTTAGACTGGCGACTTTCATTGGGCAAGGCCCGCCCATGAGGCCGTTTGACTGATATGTCAAACAACCAATCACAGTTTGTTTTGTTTCAGAATCACTTTTCGGGATGTGGAAATGTCGGCACAATAACAGACCAGTGTGTACAACTCTTGGACATATTTTAAAGATTATATGCTGCGAACTTTAAATATTTCACATACTTTTGAAAATCCAGCATTTAGTTGATCCTGATAAGCCCTCATCATCACGGATCAAACGCGACAACTTTCTTTCGTGACAGGCTCGGTGTCACAGCAGAACAATAAAGGAACACGAGACACATGCCACCTGGAAATCCTGTTTAATTCAACCAATCTGATGACGACTTTGAAACCGTTCAAACGTTACTTACCCTTGATTCTTAAGACTGTGTTGTTACCTTAATGGGTCTTTTTTTGTTTAGTGGTAACTAGAGCTGCACGATTCTGGATAAAATGAGAATCAGAATTTTCTCACGATTCTGGATAACTTTTTTTATTTTAAAGATTTACCCCTGAAAAATAGGTTATCAAACAGCAGTAAAATAGCAGTTAAATAAGACAAGAAATTAAATGTAAAATAATGTAATAATGTAAAAAAAAAAAATCTCCATTAAACATTTTTATATATATATATAAATATTTTTAGATGTGACTATTGTATAGTTTGTTTGGTAATTATAGATGTGAATTGGTGTGAAACAAATATATATATATATATATATATATGAATATGAAAACACGCCTAGTGCATTAGAATAGTGAGTCCTTTTTATTTAAGCTGATTAATTTTACAGACTGATAAAGAAAAGATTAACGTAATATAGCCTATTCAATCTAACCTACTGCATTACAAGTTGTGGTTCAGCCTTTCGATGAAGCTGATTGGTTGGTTCTTGACTCATGACCCGCGGTGCGCTTGCGGCAAGCTGAAAAGCTGAAATGCGCCTGGAAAAAATGAGCGCGTCGCTTCCATTGTGAGCGTGCAAAATGCGCATATACATTTGAAATAATGGACTTGAGCGTGCGAAATACGCCACGAAATACTGCTCCTACTCTGCATACGCACGCTTCCGTCCACACTCTTCCGCGATTAAGTATACTTCCAAAGCTGCGCGGACGCTGATGTGCGTGAGACGGAACGGAACCGGTGTAACAAGCACACCTGTCCTCTGCTTGTGCGGATTTTCAGCATTTTTGTTTATTTGAAATCTTTCCAGCAATAACTGTATGATTTTGGGATCCATCTTTTTACACTGAGGGCAACTGAGTGCAACTATTACAGAAGTTTACAGAAGGCATAGTTCACTGTTTCTCTTGTGAGCTCTTGATGCTTTCACTGATGAAAAATTATGCATTTAAGGGTTTGTTCTCCCTAAAATGAAAATTCTGTCATTAATTACTCACCATCACGTCGTTCCAATCTCATAAAGACCTTCGTTCATTTTCGGAACACAAATTAAGATATCAGAGAGCCATCTGTCCCTCCATAGACAGCAACACAACTGAAATTATCCAGATCCAGAAAGCATTTGCAATGCTTTTTTTTGCGCAAAGAAAACAAAAATAACATAATTTACTAAACCATTCTTCTCCCCTGACTTACATCTTCTGCCATTTTAGTGAGTATCACAATGCATTCGTATGCTTTCATCTAGGTGTAAACAACCACATATTACATGCACGTGCCTTCCCCCGGATGTAAACAAGGCCGTTTCTGGATCTGGGATCATTTCAGTTGCATTGCTGTCTATGGGGGGGTTAGATGCCTGATTTCATCAAAAATAGCTTGTGTTCCTTATGGGTTTGGAATGACATGAGGGCAAGTAATTAATGGCAGAATTGTCATTTTGGGGTGAACTAACTCTTTAAGATCTGGACGGTGCATTTGAAGATCAGGAGAGATGTAACTTATTTTGTCTTCTAGGAAGCATGTAAGTATCTTCTGTAGCTTCTGAAGGGAAGTACCAAATGAAAAAAAACAAAAAACATATTTATGCAAAATAAGAAAAATGTACACTTCTTCATTCTGTTCAAAAGATTTTACTCACCGGCTCTTAGTGCATGGTTCTTCCTTCCGGAGCATCATTGAGGGTTTGAACCTTCTGTAATAGTTGCATATGAGTCCCTCAGTTAGTATTAATAATCAATGGAATGTAAACTTTTCATTCATTTTTTTCAGCTATATTTTTTTCCTCTTGTGGACCATATTTTTATGTGAAATATCTTGTTCAGGTCAATACTAAATAAACAATAACATGCATTTTGTATGATCCCTCTTATTTTGATAAAAAAATAAATAAGGTGTTTGTAAACTTTTTCAACTGTATGCACTGAAATTGTTGAACCTCCACTAACTCTCTTTGACATGACATTCACTTGGTTTCAAATGATTGTCCAAGTGAATGAGATATGCATCAAAGTAACCATATAGAGGTTTTTGTTTTTTTATGTTAACATTTTTTTTTTATGTTAACATTGCATGAAAATAAATGATCTGTTTGTTGTTTATAATTTCTAGGATGAAGTATCTAAAATAAAAAGGTAGGCGGTAACCTGCATAAATTTGTCTTCTCTTTTTCTTAGGTTGGTGTCATCCATTCATGCTGTTATGGCCACCACAGCTGGCATTATTGTGGTGTCCGCGTGCAAAGGCAATGTGATTCTGGATCGGTAAGTTGGCCGACCCTTGGTACACCTTTGACAGTGCAACAATGAGAAGCTTTTCTGCTGCAAAGGATCATATTCTGCATCTTTGCAAATCTAGGTATAAAACAGATCCAGATCCATCACAGCCTGGATAACTGACTGGTCAACAACACAGTGTTCCAGTCATGCTAATAATCACTGTATAGTGATGAGAAAACAGCTGTCCATATACACATATATAGTGAATGTGATTGTGCCTAATAGAAATAAAGTTACTATCAAACATTATTATTTATTTCAGTAACCATTTACCATTAAATTCTAAATTTCTGGGGTTAGTAAGATAAATTAATAGTTTTATGCAGCAAGGATGTGTTAAATTTAGGCAAAAGTTTTATAATCCTACAAAAGGTTTTATTTCTATAGACTTGTATAGACTTTCTATTCATTAAAGAATCCTGAAGAAATGTGTCCACAAAAATATTAGGCTGCATGACTTCAACTGGTTTCAACACTGATGATAAAAAGATATGTGTGTATATATATATATATTAGGGCTGTAACGATACACAATGTGAAACTGAAATCGCGACACTCAGATCCACGATCCTGTGTCGCGGTGTGATAAGGGAGCATCGCTACACACCCTGTGACTACCTTGAATTGCGCATAAATCATTTGTCTTTTAATTAATGTTTTCGTCATTTTATTGTTGGAAAATAAACACTGATGAAATACAGTTTTAATAATTTTTGTGCATTCTACTGAACAATAGTAATATATTTCTGCTGCCATGTCTAAACCGAACTTTTATTTTGACGGCTTGCCATGAATATCTCTACAGTTCTGTGTGTACATGATATGACGATAGATTTACTCAAATTAAATGTTCAAATGCTCTTGAAGTAACCCTCGGAGCAGTTCTGGAGATGTTATTCATGTAGCCTACTGTCCTCGTTTAGTGAGACACAAGACCTTAATATCACCGGAAGCATCTCGCACTGGTCAGTTTGCTAGTAAACAGAACCGTGTGTCTGCAGCATGCATTTTACATGTTTATGTGTGTGTGTGGCAGAACTGCGTTGTGCGCGATGTAGAGACAGAAATGACGTGCAGTCGTGTAAATTATATAAATAACAGAAAGCTATTTTACACAAACACACTGGCTAGTGCTGCAGTCTTATTGGCTCACTGACATTGATGAGGTTAACCCCTTTAGGTATCGAAATTGGGTACCGAACGATGAGACGTTTTCTGATACTCCGTTGTATCGACGCAATTTGGTCGGTACATAAAAACTCTAAAACTCGATACCCAGCCCTGTATATATACATGTACAGAATATATCTACATGTATTTATGTGTGTGTGTGTGTATATATATATTCACTGTATTAATAAATGCAGCCGTGGTGAACAAAAAACTCACGAATACCAACATTTTATTATACATTCTGTTTTCATAAATTATGCAAACACGGTGTACATTACAAAATAAGAAATCTGCTTAAACCCACTTGCTCTTCAAAATGATGCAATGCCGCTTTAAGAAGAAGGCCCATTAGACCTTACCTGCTCATGCCTTTTGTCATCTCGGTGGCCAATCACAACAGCCTCAGGGGTAACAGTGCTTACCTCTGTTTCTATGCCACATCTGCTGACCCCTTTGGCTCCGCCCCTACCCCAAGGACACAGAGAGGAGAGGATTAGGCACGCAGAGTCCCAGGGTAACAGCTGTTATCTTCCTCTCTCTGCCCTTCCCTGGCACCAGAATGACACCTGCAATTTCAGCCTCTGCCACCTGTTCATGTGGGGCGGGGGAAATGTGTGCGTGTGTTTGTGGCGCAACAGGGTAATCCACAGAAGGCACTTGCCAGGCAGGCCTAGAGAAAACTCCCAACCTCCCTGTTAATCCCCAGAGGCTTAATACTTGGCTTGAGCACATGCACAGCCGTGATCCTGAGTGACAAGGAGCATCCAATGACACTGTGAGTGTTAAAGGCATAGCTCACTCAAAAATTACTGTTATATCATAATTTACTCGCCCGCATATTTCACTAGAAGTTGATGGGAATTTCGGGAGTTGTCCTAAAGTTGAAAGTTGCCCTAAAACAAGAACACGGTTTAGGTTTAGGTTTTGATCCACTTCAAATGTTGACTAGTGTAGTTCAAATCAGCTGCATATATTTGAAATCTTTTTTTTTACTGTCACTTTAAATCAGTGCAATGCGTCCTTGTTTTATAAAAGCATTAATTTCTTTATCACCATAAAACTATCTTTTAACTAAATTGTGCCTTATATTTGAAGTCTTCTGAAGCTTTTATGCATACTGTTAATTGACAAGTGTGTATGTTCACAGATAATAATTGTGCATTGCCAGGGCTTTATTATGTTTTTTGTTTCTTTTAGTTTGTGTATTTGTGAATCTTACATTGAGCATGTATATGATGTATATATCATATGCGTGGTGCATATAACCAGCGTAAAGATGTTCCAGGTCAGTGTAGCCATAAGCTTTCTTTCGTAATTAAATCACATATGCACAGTCGGTGGATCAGTGTGACTTAATATTTTATCCAGTTATTTCTAATATGTAAAACTATTTGTACATAATACATCATGCCAAATATTATATAAAATGTAACATGGAGTGCTTCTGTAGGCTAGAGATTTAAAACCGCTACTAGTGCATGACGTAATGATGGGTGGGAGACAAACGTTTTTAGCTGCACCCTATAAAATACACATCTGTTAAAGTTGTTTGTTTGTCAACTGCAATCCACACCCAGAAGACTCTTCTTGCTGTAAAATCTATTATAATTTATTTAATGTAGTTATATTTAAATGAAGGACTTTTAACAAGCTATTAGATTTTTTATGTGCAAATCAAAGAACAATATGGCCAATATGGATTTGATTTGATTTAAAGGTGACAATATGGCAGCAAATTTTGCACAGAACAATCATTTTCTTTCGAAAATCTAGTTAGCATACTACTGTTCAAAAGTTTGGGTTTTCTGTTTAATGTTTTTGAAAGAAGTTAATTATGTTAACCAAGGCTGCCTTTATTTGATTAGAAATACAGTTAAAAAAATATGATTCAATTTGAAGTAAAGTTTTCTATTTTAATATGTTTGTAAATGTATTCCTGTGGTGGAACAGCTGCCTTTTCAGCATCATAATTCTATAGTCTTCAATGTCACTTGATCGGAAATCATTTTAATATGTGACCCTGGACCACAAAAACATAAGTAGCACAGGTATATTTGTAGCAATAGCCAACAATGCATTGTATTGGTTAAAATGATCAACTTTTTTTTTTATGGCATAAATCATAAGGATATTAAATAAAGATCATGTTCTGTGGAGATTTTCTACAATAAAAATATATAAACTTAACTAATGCATTTCTTTTATATGCATTTGTAAAGACATCATTTGGACAGCTTTAGACAGAGTTGGATCTCAGCCAAATATTGTCATATCCTAAAAAAACATACATCAATGGAAATCTTTCTGGTGTGTAAATCAATTCAGTTTGATCAATTTGCCCTTGTGACTGGATTTGTGGTCCAGAGTCACATATGATGATCTGCTGCTCAAGAAACGTTTTTATTTATTATCATCAGTGTTGAAAACAGTTCTTACCTTTATTGGGGGATTTTTGTTAAAGTTGCATTTTAAACGGCACAATTAATGAATGGAAAATTCCCAAGCAACAGCTTTGAAAATAGAAATCTTTTGTATCGGGTGTAAAAGTCTTTACTGTAATTGTTGGTCAGTTTGAACTGCTAACTTATATAATGTGTATAAAGTGTGTGTTTTTTTTTGTTTTGTTTTGTTTATAAAAGGTAGTGTTTTTATATGATGAAGATGTCTAAAATCACTCCACACATGATTTGTTCACCTGTTCTGTTCGTCTTCTGTTCCAGACACTGGCTGGCCACCTATTTTGTCATTTGGTATGGCGTTCCCTACATGTCATATGACATCTTCGCCATGTACCTCAGCCATTACTATCGCTTCCGGGTCAAAGGTCACAAGGACTATAAAAGCCACTCTCTACGAACCTTCAACTCATTTGTGAGGAAAGAGTTCCTGCTGGTCCTCCATCACATTGCACTACTCACCATCCTACTGCCTGTGACTCTGGTGAGAGAGAGAAAAATAGAGAGGACAGATATATAGGATGAGTGATATGACAGCCAATAATATGATGGGAGAGAATAATGGGCCTTCTCAAATAACCACCTCCACCTATAGCCAGGACCCAATGGTAGGGAATGTAAAAAGGGGGATGCAGTGCTTTTGTGTCTGTTAAGTACCTGATCCGTGAGAAACAATTACCTTAATAGCAGCTGTTACACTGCCAAAGTACATGCAGTGGGACACACACACACACACACACCAGTGGAAACCTGGTCTTTTGTTTGGTGTCTCTGGGCTGTCAGTGGTGATATGAGATCACTTTACCCACGCTTCCATTATTCACACACAGCTGCTACTCAGATACCACCTCACACACAAGCTGCTTTGTGCTCCTGTTTCTACAAAATGACCCATAAAAACATAAAGTCACAAATATATACAAACAGATTTTGACATGCATGATAATGATGCAAAAGAAAGACGAAGCCCCAGACAACCACAACGAAACATCTGGCGAGTTACGCAATATATGTAACATTTCACACACTTTTGTAACATGCAATAGCTAATACATTACCCTACAGTAACATTTAGTAGGGTGTTTTTGCAACGGAAAAGATCATATATAGACAAATAATGGACAGGTAAATATTATAGAAGCTTTAGAAACAGTTAGCGAATCCCCCTCAAACAGCATGGTTTAGGTTACACCGCAAGCTAGGTGGAAGGGTTCAGATGGCTGTTCTAACTAGTCGTTCTTATCTTGGGTTACATTTATACACGCATTACACACCTTCGATCCACCACATCCACCGCTGTGTGTCATGTCACATATATGTGGATCATTCACAAAACTAGAGTAATTCCTACACGTCATCTGAGTTTGTAAGAAGACCATCCTGTACATCTTGTCTAGTGTAATTTTTTTGTTTGCTCATGAGGGTCTGTTTCACTTGTTTGTCTTTTAATTTAGTATGGCCTGTAATTCAGCCTAAAACTTTATTGAAGCCTGGTTTGAAGCGTTTAACTATTTGAATGACTTGAGCCTGAGATGATTAGAACACTGACAAAGAGGTGCGAGTTGTGATGTAAAGTGCCAGGTTCGTCACTAGGACTGTACATATTTGTATTGACAATGATTTAGTGAGATTACAATTCTTTATTATTAGGTGTAATGAAATCAAAAATATGATGACAAATTTAGATGTATTTATTGGCTTATTTTTTTTTCTATTTTTAGGAACAGATTATTTGTATTAGAAGGACTTTTACTGAAAAATATAAATTTTATTTTGAAAAACAAGACTAAGGGTCAAAATTTGGGGTCAGTTTTTTATTATTAATCCTCAAAACAATTTATAATAATAATAAAATTCAGTAAATAATAAAATAATGAAAATTCAGCTTTGCATTAAAGGAATATATTACATTTTTGAAATATTAAATTAGAAAACAGTTATTTGGAATTATAATGATATATAAGAAAAGTACTATATGTACTGTATTTTTGAGCTGTTAGGTTTTATTGTTGTAATTCACAGTTATTAAATTTCATAATCTGTTTATTGCATAGACTGATGGATTGTATATTTACATCCTTGTTGTTCACACTGGTGGAATGTGTGTGTGCATGTTTGTGCTGACTGTGTTTTTTGCTCTCTCTGTGTACATCAGTTCTTCAGGAAGGACCAGGGTGATTACTTCATTGGCTGTCTCTTCCTCACAGAGCTCAGCACTCCTTTTGTTTCACTGGGCAAAATCCTCATTCAGGTAACACACAAGTGTGTATTTTACTCAGCAGTCCTTCATAGTGCTGTTCCTGCCAGCTTGGCAGAGGAGCTACCAGTCAACACTTTTAGTCAAGAACAAATGTGTGTTAAATACAGAAGTGGTGGTCTGTCAGAGTACATTCACTCAATGTTACCGCTTGCTAATACTTGCTAATATTTCCACTGCTGTTTTCCCACCAAAAATGGGCACATCTTGGACGACAATCCTGGAACATTTAGTTTGGAGAAAGTGTAGTGAATAATGAATAAATTGACTGGTGGGCACCCTGGGACATTGTAAATCCTCTTAATGATTTAATCTTTTTTTCCAGGACTGTTTAATGCACAGCATTTTGTAAGATTGTAATTCACTACAAAAAGTGACCCTAAACTTCTGAATTGCAGTGTATGATAGATGGAGCATTCTCTGTACTTTTCCAAATAACTCGTATTTTTTGTATTTTTTTATTTTTTTGTGCTGATTCTTGCTTTCCGCTTATAGAGAGTGAATTTGCTTTCTGTCACATGCCCCCTTTTGGTAGTGATGGTTATTGCATTTTAAAGCATCTGTAGTTGTTGTGACAAAATATCTGCGTGAAGTCTATTCCACTTTGCGTTTTTTTTTTTCCTGCTAAGCAGGATAAGACTGATATGAGATTGGATCAATCACAATTTTATTGGTTAAGAAA
Organism: Enteromius paludinosus; assembly: GCA_032361165.1. Lineage (NCBI taxonomy): Eukaryota > Metazoa > Chordata > Actinopteri > Cypriniformes > Cyprinidae > Enteromius > Enteromius paludinosus. The sequence goes on from JAUMHQ010000053.1 coordinate 16,888,070, forward strand.
TTCTTTAAAGCCTCGAATCCAAAATTGGAAATTCTATCTTCATCTGCTCTCACTTTGTGGCTCCAAACTTGTATGTGATCCTTAAAACACAAATCAAATCGAGAAAAGTGCCCAATCGAACGTGCGGGTAACCAAAACTACAAGATCCAAAAAGGTTATAAAGGCATCAAACGAATCCATATGATACGAGTGCTTTAATCAGTCTTGTGAAGAGATATGATTGCTTTATATGATGAACAGTCTTTTTTGTTGACATTTAAACATTGATCAATGCACACACATGCACAGAGCACGAGAATCAACAAGTTTCCATGTTTACCACATCTGATGCCCCCCATCTATATTCATTTGTAAATAAAAGCCTAAATTGTTTGCTACGTAGAGCGACTTGGATTAGAACAGCTTGATTCATATAGATTTATTTTATGATGCCTTTATGACCTTTTTGGGTGTTTAATCATTCAGTTACCTGGACTTCCAGAAATATATCCTATTTTATGTTTCAATAAAAGTTTAGTGGATTTAGAACACACTGACTGTTTTGCCCCATCTTCTAATCTTCCTTTCCTCTTCCTCTCATTCTTCTCCCTGCAGCTGGGGATGCAGGACTGCTGGCTGCACAAAGTTAATGGTGGCATGGTGCTGCTGAGTTTCTTCATATGCCGCATTGCCCTCTTCCCCTACATGTACTGGGCCTACGGCTCCCACTACGGCATCCCGCTCTACAGCGTTCCCTTCCATCTCCCGCTCTCCACTAACCTGGGCAACCTCTGCATCCTGGCACCGCAGGTCTACTGGTTCGTCCTCCTCTGCCGTAAAGGCTACCGACTCTACAAGAGGCAGCGGGATGAGCAAAACCAGAGCTCTCCGCTGTCCTCGCCCGAGCCGGTCTCAGATATCTCCAAGGCTGATTAGTGAAGGGTCTGTCTTTATCTAGAACAAACAATAAACGGACAACACAGCTGAAGGCTACGGCACTGCATCCTGCTACTGTTACAGTACAATCAAGATTTCATATTAGAAATACCTTTATCACCCCTCTTCACTTTGCTCCATTCCATGTGCACACTCACGATTACACACTGGTCCTTTTAAAATGGCGCATCACTGGATTCACTGCAGTGACTTCTAAGGAGCCTCTTCTAGGTCAGTTATTGTGGGCCGTAACCCTCTTTCCCTTCTCTGATTGGAGTATCTGTTACAGTTCGGACTGGTGTCTTTGAATGGCAATGGAATTGTCTGTTACGTTTCTGTTATTTTTGGTTTTGTCCCAAATGAAATGCTGGCGTACAAAAATACACTGGTTTAAACCGGGGAATTTATTATGCGAGTGGCACGGCTGTCATGATAAATTCATTGAATTAAACCCTCAGCATTTCAGATCGCATCCCGCTCTGCGCGAAGCTCCCATCATCACGTGGTAAGCATTTCCATGGCTGCAGTGCTGCTGTTCTTGTTTACAGCTCATTAGAGTTCTGTGAATGTGTTTGCACACACACTGCCCTGCTGTGACTGTTTACACTTCTCTACCACACACACCGCCCTTTACGCTCTGGAGGCTGCTAATGAATTCTGCTTCACTTCTGTGGGCCTTTTGAGCATCCCATGTCCTCCCATCCACATGGCGGCAGCAGAGAGTCGGTCCTTATGTTTACATGGCATAGACAAGACTCCAGTCTGTAGGGGGATGAGGTCTTTGCAGGGTACAAAGAGCAAGCACATAACGCTTGGCATATCTTTTAGGCCACATAATGCTCGAGGGCATCTCCAGGCAGTAGCCAAAGCAATAACATGGGGCTTCAAGGCAAGGGATTGTGGGTAGTTGGAGAGTCCATATGAACAAATGGGTAAGGATAGAAAAGCTGCATGACATCCTAATCGTAAAGCATGTATAAAGGATGTACAGTAATACCGAATTCCTACAGTCTTGAGTAGAAGGAAAATATCAGGCAATTTTCATGTGTTGAAAGGTCTTTACCGTTTCGAATTTCAGCAGTCCGTATCATTTCTGTTGCTCTTTGACTAAATATATTTCGGCTAGACACCACTTTTTACGCTAGCTGTCTACTAAACAAGAAAATGATATCCAGAGAAGTCGCTTTGAAAGATCCTTTATTTTTTTTTGGAGTGGGACATGTGAAATTTTCATCTTCCTATTAACTGAGCCTACAGTTTGAGTTGTAAATAAGTTCTATTTAATTCTCCGTTGATCAATATTGCAGTACAAAAGAGTGATTTGCTGTTGCCTAGGGTCATTTTAGGGATAATCTGTGGCTTATAAGAGCTTGTGTAAGTGTAGGCCTTAGCAAGGAACTCAGAAGCCTTTGTTTCAGGGCTTTTAACACAACCTGCAGCATCTTTCATAATACATTTAGTGAATGCTGGATGAACGCATCTTAGGAGGTTTTTTTTAACAGCGACTTCTAGATTCCATTAAGCGCTTTCAGAAGTGCAGAACTGTGAGATTAAAATGTTGCCCACTACGTACCCATGCACTCTTATTTAGTGTTTCCAAGACAAACTGGACCTAAAGGTTGCCTTTAGCAAGTGTGTGTGTGTGTGTGTGTGTGTGTGCGAGACAGAGAGAAGACTTATATAAGAGTGTGTATAAGCTCCCAGCTCACTCTCTAGGAGGTTGAACGGGGTCTTTGCTGGACTGAAAGAGAGAGGATGTGTTTTGCTCTCCCTTTCTCAAAACTAACTATGCAGTCAAGCTGCTGCTTCTTGTCTATGGCAACACTATGCTTTCCTTAGTTTTGTTGATGCATATTAATCATGATGCATGTTGTTGTTTTTTTTTTTTGTAGTGTATTTTGTTTATGCTTTTCATTGTTTTTTTAGCAATGTCTGTTACAGCACATGTTCTATAACCAACATCCATTTCTTTTGTTCATTTTTCACTCTATGATTTAGAGGTTAGGCTGCTGATCCATATCAATCCAAATCAACCGAATCAATACACTGTATGGCCGAAAGCATGTAGACAAAGCATTTTAAAAATCAAATATATGGGCATTAATAAGGGGTTTGTCATTCCTTTGCTGCTATAACATCTTACATTCTTCCCAAACTGTTGCACAAAGTGGATTTAGTTAAATGTGACTTGAATTAAGGGGCCTAGCGTTAAATATCATAAAACTTTTGGCCATGTAGTGTAAATCTATTATGTATGAACAGGTTTATATCCAGAAATTACATTTCCATAAATCATTAAAACTTAGCTTATTTATGCAATGCTTGAAGTTCGTAGTTGTCTATGATGCCGATAATCATATTTTTGGGGGAATAAAATAATTAAAGTCTAGTGTCTTCAAGGCCTCCTCTCTCAGCTCAGGGTTTGATAAAGATCTTATCGTTTATCAATTATTATTTCGAGGTGAAAGATGAGACTGTGATTTACATAAAGACACATTTCTAATGGAAAATACCTGCAACACCTTTGAGTTTGGTAGACCAAAGATTCTTTTAGGCACTTTTTACAGACAAGTAACTTGTAGTGAAACTCATTGCCTTTTTTTTTCTTGCTTGCCATCCACAAAGGCTCAGATCTCTACTGGACTGACTCTGCTTATGGCTCAGGCAGCAGAAAAGACTGGAATTTCTCACTGGAATATATGGCTTAGTTTATTTAGTTAATTTACGGAAAAAAAGAAACTTGGTGAATCTAATGAAAACATGTCTGGATCGTATTTCACCCCATACAGGCGCTAAGCCAGTTTTCTAAGGTGAGCTCTAAGAAAGCTTTATTATTTTTACAGTCGTGATGAGAAATGAACGTTTAATTGTCATAAAAATAGTCTCTAAAACTAAAAAAGGCTTAATGTTCATGAAATGGAGTTCTTTCCCTTTAATATTAAATATATGACTGGCATGTTTTAAACAGATTTTGTGAAAAGGACAAAAGTGGTGAGGAGTAGAGGTTCAGAATTAAATTAGGCTGGTTTGATGGGTGCTTTGTTTGGAGCTTTATAGTTTACTGTAACTGGTTGCAACAGCAACGAATGAAGGCAAATATATGCAGAGGAGATAGAAATATAATAAATACTACTAAATCTAAAAGGTCGTTTCACCCCAAATTATGTGTTGTCTGGAATATCGTAAATACAGTGCCTTGTATTAAAGTTATGCGTGATATCGATACAAGCTCAACGCACAGGAGCCCTGGGCAGGCGGTGTTTTAGATTGTGACCATCTCTGCTCACTTTGGTTTTTTTTATGTTCAAAGTACATTACACAACTAAAAAAAATAAATCGGAGTGTAATGTACACTTTAATTCTTTTTGCTAGTAGGTTTTATTTCTATGTATAATTTGAATAAATTGTTACAGCTAACTTTGTCCATTAAACATGCTTCTGTTCAAGTCTTAAAACTATTTTAAATGACGTTTTATTTTGCTTTTGCTATATTGTCTTTATATTTGCATTCGTGAAACTAATTTAAAGGAAATCTGAAGGTCTATCATTTTACCCAGTTTTCTGAACGGCATCCATTCCTTGTCAATGCAAGTTCAAATCCAAGTTACACATCTACAGTGTTTTGATTTCTGCATGGATTTCCAAACTCAAATCAGCATTATTAATTTAGAGGCCAGTGGGAAAGGAGGCGTTTCAGAGAACTGGGAAGTAGCCAGAAGCATGTTTGCATTATCTGTTTCCTGGTGAGGAAAACGCACTTCCTTGCCATGTCAGCTTGACCTCAAAGCATGATTTCATTCTGATTTCCTAATGCACAACCTTTAGCACTCCCTGCCTCTTATTTTTGATAACATTTTGATTTTCACATATATATATTGTATCAGACTTCATATGAATCTTTAGGTTTCTGTTTGTTTGTAAGATGACATTTTAAGAACTCTCTTTTTAGAGAGTGAAACTAATATAAACACTTGATTGAGCTTACTTTCGGGAAACTTGTAAATCCGAACACCACTTTGAAAAAAACAACAACAAATAAATCTGATTTGGTGAATTCTTTTAAACTGAGCAGCCTTTGTTTACTAAGAAGCTGTGTGTTATTATTTCACTGGAACAGTACTCGGCTACACAACATAAAATAGGCAACACATGTGAAAGATTTCATATCCCGTTACACACCTATGCTACTCTATACCACTCTTTATTTTTTCTTCCACAGACAAGGTATACCACTGTACAATTTCTAATTTTGCCCAGTGCAACCACCAGCACAAAGCATATCATTTTAGGTCCAATTATGTACAAATATCTTCCTAGGAGGTTTTTAGGTGATGTGCATCATCAGATGGTCTGACAGAGAACAATCAAGACATCCCTCAGGGAAAAAAAAACTGCATGAGTTTGTTGTCTTATTGGTCCGCTTCACTCTCTCCTTGAGGAATGGAACGCCTTTTGATTGCTGGGACAGAAGAAGATTGCACAATGTCCCCCGTGATAATGTGTTCCATTATACTGTGAGGAACTCGCAACAGAGCACGGTCACAGTCCTGAAGCTGTTGTTCATCTGAGGTAGTATTCAATGGCAGCAGAGAAAGCAGCAAAACCTCCACATCCCAGAACTCCAGCTTTTAGACCAGCTAATGAAGAGAAAAACAGCTTATTTATACAGTCCAGATAACAAATCCTTTCCATCCTTTAAACCTAGGCTAAAAAATGACTTGCCTCTGAATCCAATGGCACCTCCCGTAACACAGCCACTATACACTGCATTTTTCCAGTCAGATTTCCCACGATGCTAGAAAAGAAATAAAACCATTCTCCAGATAAAGGATCAGTAGTAAAAAATATTTACAAAACATTCTAGTAATGGATGATTAGAAAGACTGTTCAAATGCAGAACCACTAGATGGAGCCATTAAACAATGACTGCATCCAATGGGCTTAGCCTGGTTTAGAGACAGTTGAAACAGCTCAGATTTACATTTTAGTCTAAGACTAGGCTTATGTCTTATCTGTGATACTGGGGGAATGACACTTAGCAAAAGATTTGAGCAGTAAATTTAATTCAATTAAATGTAATGAAAAAATTTTTTATTGAACAGTATAATATTTCATACACCAATATAAAATATGATAAACACGCTCCTCCATTCTCCAGATCATGACCCAGATATATATGCAAAAAAAACAACTAAATTCTCTAACTGAACTGTGAGGAACTAGGATTGAGGAAGCTTCAAGAGGAACTGTAAGAGATGTTTTCCATCACAACACCTGACGTGCATATAAACTTCCCCTCTGTCATCTGACTCAATAATTATATTTTACCTTTGAAGTTTAAATAAATCATACATATTTCAAAAAGGGTATCCTGCTTTATTATTAGTTATAATGCATTTAGACTGTGTGCAGCCAATGAAGTGATGCTAGGGTGATCAAGAATATTCCAGTATACAAATTAGTTCCATCCTAAGATGTAAAGATAGGAAATGAGGATGCACAATTAAGAAATGAGAAACATCCTGTAAAAACAATAATCAATGGTAGTTTAAATATTGCACTATGTGAAGTAAAACATCACTAAATAATATCTAGTTGTTTTTGACAGTAAATTTGATCAGCTATTCTCTACCTACATAAAAGAAATGTACACACAACATAGATTTATGAAAACAATTTATGCTTATTTGAATAGAGGAACAATTGAAGGCACTTACTGATTCTATGAGACACTCCGTGCATGAAAACATTGCACCCACAATAGCAAAATTTTTAGCATATGACATTCCTCTCTGCCCCATGTCTCTCAGCACCTCTCTTGCTGTGGGGGTCCTTAGGGGGTCTTTGGGATCAAGCCCAACATTGGAGTCGATACCGGCTGTGAAGACACCAAAAGCACCTCCCAAAACAAACCCTGGCAGAGACAGAAATACTGCATTAGGGCATATTGATCATGTATTACATAGTTTTGCATTACTAAATATTGCACTTTTAACTCTTAAAGGTGCCATAGAATGGAAAACTGAATTGACCTTGGCATGGTTGAATAATAACAGTTCAGTACATGGACATA
>JAUMHQ010000053.1:16946397-16961824 GCA_032361165.1 Enteromius paludinosus
TTCCACTGGGACAATAATCCAAACACAAACATCAAAATAAACACAAGAATTAGTCACTGAGCACAAAATGAAGCTTTGCCATGGCTGGCCCAGTCCTCTGACCCGAACCCTGGGTGAGGTGAACTAATGAAGAGAACGAACAATGGGCTGGTGATCTAAAGGGTCTGGAGTGATTCTGGATGAAGGAATGGTCTCTCTTCTCTTATGAGGTGTTCTCCAAACTCTTCAGTCATTACAGGAGAAAACTCTGAGCTGTTATCTTGGGAAAAGAACATAGGAGTAATTGGGTGCCAATAATTGTGGCCAACATGCAGATTTATTTTCAGTCACCTTTGCTCAGATTTACCAAGGATGCCAGTATTAGTGGAGGGCACTGTATGTATTACAAATGGATATTTCAAAGTAATTCAAATGTAATTGTAGGCTTAGTCTTTATTTGTTTAAATATATTTATGTAATACAGTCATGTTTGTGTATAAGTTTGAGTCTATTACACTCATCTCTTATGCTCATCATGGCTAAATGTATTTGATAAAAACATTAATATTCTAAAAGATTATTACAGTTTAAAATGACTGCTTTCTTTTTATAATTTATTGTAATGTATTCCATTTATGGTAAAGATCAATATTTTCAGCATCATTGCTCCAGTCTTGTCAGTCAATGTCACATGATCCTTCAGAAATAATTTTAATATGCTGATTTAGTGCTTAAGAAACATGTATTTTTTGTCCAAATTAAACTAATTTGCACTGCATATTTTTTGGAATTTATATGAAATAGAGACTTAAAAATATTTATCCCTTTCTTAATAAAACGTCTTATTGATGCAACACTTCAATTGTTGTGCATATATAATTTTTGTAAGTTATAATTTTGTCCTGATTTTTCAGATCAAATCAAGAGGCTGGAAGAAATCAAGGCTGAGCTAGAGAAGCAGATTAAGGCCATGAATAAACAGATGAAGGTGGAATTGTTTATCTGTTTTTCTTCATGTACTTTCTTCATTTTGTAATGAACTACAGCATAACCATGCATGTTTGACAGTAGATGTCAGTTTGTATAATTCAGGAGGAATATCTTCCATCTGTGCAGAACAGTGCTATGTGTATGAGACCAGAACGGTCTTCGTTAGAGCAAACTTTGAACTGCAAATGCAAGCAGCATTGCAGTCTACCATGTCAGTGCCCATCAGTCACCGGGATTGAAAATGACATTTCCATGACCAGCCCCATGAGCTCACAAGAAGGGCCAAACACTTCCGCTCCACATGACTAAAATTGCATGTGTTTGTGTGCCGACTTTCAGGATGAGACCGAGGAGTGGCGCCGTTTCCAGGCTGACCTCCAGACAGCAGTAGTGGTCGCCAATGATATAAAGGTGGAAGCTCAGCAGGAGCTGCGCACGCTGCGCAGACGTCTGCAGGAAGAGCAGGAGCACAGCGCAAGACTGGCTTCAGAGTTGGAGCAGATCCAGGGCACCAGGTACACAATCACTCATGAACTCAACACTGCCCTCCCCTCTGCTATCCATCTGGACTCTCAACTCTAACAACCATCACCTCTATTCAAATATCAGTCTCTGACAGCCGCTGACTGGGTTCACTGGTATTGTTTGCTACATCCCGAAATGTAGCTGTTTCACATTCTCAAGATCAGATAAATTGGAATTTGACATTTTAAGTGTCTGAAACTGATGTCTGACATTTTAAAGGCTGATGTAAACTGTACCAATGAACATTCAAATCACTAGTCATGCAAAATTACCCTCACTCCTCTGCTTTTATACACCATCTTGCATCTGTTTACTCTGTTTTATGTTTACTATATTTAAAACCAAAAGGCGGCTCTGTAAATATTCCTATTAAGTTCTGAGAAAACAGTAAATAAAAGATAAAAGACAAGTTCTAATGAACTTTAGACACAAGTATTGCTCAATTATGTCTTACTAGAAATGGAATAAAATGTTGGACTTTTATAACTTCTCAATGTTATATTAGTTATTATTTAGAAATAAATTTATAAATATGTATTATTTATAAATTATGATTAGAATATTTAATATTTTGAACCATCTTGTTTTCATATTTTCTGTTTTCATTTAAATTTTAGCTTAATGTTTTGTAATTTTTTTTCAATATTCTATAAAGATTAAATATATAATGTATATGTATAAAAAATATATAGCACTAATGTTTGTCATATTAATGTTTTAATATTTTTTCAGTTTTTTTATGTAATTTATTTTATTTCAGTTTTTGAAAAAAAATTTGTTTATAGTTTTAGTTAACAATAATCAGCCTGTAAATGTTAACTTTGTTAAACCATGAAATTAAACATCATTTTTATTTACTTTAACTAGCCACCAAATCACATACACACAAAATGCAGGAAGTCATAGGAAGTGAATTCAGCTTTCATTAGGTTTCATAGACAGCCCTATTTTTAAGACACAAATATGGCTGCCATATCTTTTATAAACACTATGAAGACTGAGCATGGACTGATGATGAACTGATGATCTATTTGTTGTGCAAATGTATACATTTCATCCACCAAGAACAACATCTACTACACAACAAACTGTTTGAAGAAAACGAATGTCCATGTCAAATGTCAAAAGGTGTTTACTATTTGGTGTTGGGCTGGTATTAATGCTTTGGTGTTCATGTATGTGTTGTGTGCTAGCTACATAAATTTAGCATTAGTCTGCAGAACATTAACATTACCCCCATTATCATGTGACATTAGACCTGTGCATTAATCCAATAATAGTATAATAGTATTTTGAGATGGGCTCTTTTTTAAGTAGAGCTTTTGAGTTGCTAGATCTTTAAAAACTCTTCCCCTCCGTTCAAACGGACAGCCAGTGTGCGTCGATTTGCCCCTTCCCTCAGATGCTCCCTGAGATTGCTCTCTAAAGGATTTCCCTCTGACCCAGGTGAGTGCCCTGCTATCACCAGCCCAGCACTCATACAGAATGCTAGTATGAATGCTTATGGATGGTCAGAGTGATTTAATCATTGAGGATGTTCAAGAGCTTGTGTCTTGCCTGTTTTCCCTGCCTTAGCCACCCGCCCACCGCTTTGAACAATACTACTCTCTGATTGGCTGTGCTCGTTTTATTCAAATGGGGCTGGGGCTGCTTTGTTTCCCAGTTCTACTTGTTTTTCTTTCTTTCTTGCTCTTGAAACCTTTGTATGTGGCGACATCTGCTGTTTGCTATGATATTTTGCACTCCGATTGTGCAACAAACCGGTTTCTGGAAACGTTTGAAGGTTTTCTTCCTTCAATCATCTGCTTATGATCTGCTAATAAAATATATGAAGTGTTTTATTGATTTCCAGAGAGATGCATGAAGGTTGATGATGACGAATGAGCATTTGCTGCCATGATGAAAACATTTGTTTTAGAAATGATGATGCTGCTCATCTCAATGAGTCGATCTGAGGCTTTCATCCTAATAAACTCAACGTAGCAAGTATATTATTACATATCTTCATTTCGAACGCTAAATATATCTTTGTGTTCTTTGTTTCTTTCAGAATTACCACTGGATCGGCATTTGAGACCTCCAAGACTGCAGTTGAGGGGCGATAGATGTCTAGGGTTAGAACTGATGACTGGTTTACAGTATTGTAATACAGATTTATCTATCAGTATTATTCGTGAAGAGAAAATGAAGACACATTCAGATTTTGTTTTGATGAAAACCGGAATACACGCTGTTTCCTCAGCTGCTCAGAGGAGATATTTTGTGGTTGTTCTGAAGCAAAAAGCACCTGCACTATTTTGAAGTGTGTTTGATCATGTGACCTGCTTTAAGCTTGTTGTGTTGTACTTTTTAGCAAGGCCAACTGAAATGTTGGGAAGAATTGGAAGAAAAAGTGAACAAATTGTATAAGGATGTATCTGTAACATTAATTTATTATATCCCCGACTGGGCACTGTCTTTTTAAAAATACAAAAAATAACTTTGTATTGTTCTGCCTTAGGAATAAAGCCAACATTTATGGACCTTTAATATTTAACCAGCACTTTTTGTTTGTATTTCAACAGCAACCACGACAGGGTAAATTCCTTCTAACTCCAAATCATTTCTTTCCTATTCTCTGTGTTTACTCATTGGGCAGAGCAGATACATCTATTTGAGTTACAGTACATGAAGACATTGGGATCTTTCATGAGCCACCTTTCCAATGATTAAATGTTAGTTTCTAGCTGCTGTGTGCAAGTCCAACACTAGATGGCAGACAAACCTTTCCTATCAGCAACAAATCCCGCTTGTTTTAGTCTGTAAAAACACTGATTTTTATAGTTCAAACCCATTTGGTTTACAACCCACTAACTTTTTTAGTTTTTATTTGATTTACTCAAGCACTAACCAATGACGATGACTTGTATTGGACGATGTTTGCTGCAGGGTCGAGGTGGTTGTGTCGTCCGTGTTGTTTTTTGTTACATCACAATCACTAGAAGCCGTGATAAGAAGTCAGCCGAGCTTTTGAGAAACGTGCTTTACCTCACGTTCAAAGTAAACAACTCAGCTAAGCACTTCTGTTTGTGTTCCTCATGCGTGAAGCTTTCTACTCCACTCCACATCCCTATTTGCATTGTGTAATCATCTGTGGCCAATTTCAGTTTGAACGTTACTCGGTGAATGTGAATATCACATGATATCACGAATGCGAAAGAGACATGACTCAAATATGAAGTGAACAAAATCACCTTCGAGCTTGAAGTCAGGTCCTCGACTGCCGGTTTTGTCAAATCTCAGGTTGTGTGTCTCGCAGGAACATATTCATCTAGATGCGGATTATCAGAAATGATATCACATGCTGGTATTTTACAGTCCAGGACATGACTGTGCCAAAATACGATTGCATGCTTTGTAGTTTCACACCTCTGCCTTTAAATGATGCCGTTTCTGTTACGATTCAGTGAATGTGCAAATGTAACCTGTGTGCTGGTTTCATGTGACTGCAATGACGTTTGTACTCGTGAGAGATACAATACTATTTATCTGTAACACATGGGGTTTTAAATGTACATGTTTAAAATTGTCATCATTGTATTCTGTATTTTTAAAGTCAATAAATCAGGTCATTCCAGCATGTTATGTCTGTGTTTTTAAGGCTGCTTCCACTTTTCGCTTTCAAGTGTTTGCATACATGCATCTACTTTAAAGAAACATGAAACATACAGTGCGTGGCTTTATCCTGAGCAGAGGCATCATTAGAACTGCTTTAAGAGTCATAAATATCATGGAATACTGTAAGCACAGTAATTTCTGCCTCAGGTAGTAAACTTGTACTGTCTCCAGTACACTGTGTGGACAATTAGCTCTACTATACCAATGTTGTCTACTGAGTATTGATTAAACATGAGACATGTTATCTTAATGGTCTTGTACTAAAAACTATTCAATTAATCCCTCACTGTAGTTATTTTTGTGGACATTATGTGAATTTTTAACAATCGGCCATCATTTTTGTTTCAAAATATACTGTGTATAAAGGACACGGGTGCCTGTTTTTATAATTTTTTTTTTTTTAGATTATTTAGATTGTGGCATTAATTTCCTTGCATTTGAACATGTTTAACCATAACTCACTACAATGTGGAAAAACTGTATTTGTGAAGCTTTACATTTGTTCACCTGCACTGCATTGTATTGCGGTATTTTAATAAAATATTGCATTTTAATAAAAAAAAAAAAAACAATATTGCAACATTTAAAAAAAAAAAAATGATGGTTGTAAATAAGGAGAATCAAGGATAAAACCAATTACAAATGCTTAGACACTATGTATTTTGAAAGAAATGGGCGAAACTGTGTTTTTAATTATATCTTTATTTTTAACGCAAATGTAATTTCTATTTTTTCCTCTTTTGATTATGTGGTGAGATGTGAACCAAACATGATTTCACGAATTAGTACTGAATGCTTTTTTATATTATTTGAAATTACTAATTACTATTATTATTTAATATTATTTAATTTTTAAACATGAATTGGTATCAATCCAATTTTGTGTCTGTTTTTTTTTTTCAAAGTCATAAAAAAAACTCAAATCATATAATTGCCTGTATTTGATTTGAATTGTCATTTTGTCATTTGTTACTTTTTGTTACTATATGTAAAGCATGTAAAATAGTTCATTCATATACACATGTAGCACCTCATGTAAAATATATTCACATCCCTGTGGCCTCTCTATATCTGTATATGTGTTCTGTGATTGATAGGTCATGGAGTGAAGACGTTAGTCTATCTGACTCAGATGGCAGCCCTCACTGGTGCCGAATGACCGTGTCCCAGAATGCACCTGGTGGCTTCCTAACCAATGGCAATGAGAGTGGAAGCAGCATGCCCTCAGAACCAGGAGCCACGGTCAAATCTCTCATCAAGTCTTTTGACACAGCTGTGCCGAGTGAGGACACGACCTTTCTCGCTGCTTTCTTTTTTTTCCCCTCTCGGTATCCCCTCATTCTCATTCATGTTCTCTCCCCTTTTCTCACATGTTTTCTCATGTAACATTCATTTGAAATATCGGAGACATTACTGAGTAAACGGTCTTATATGGTAAAATGATTGCTGAAAAAATATTTAGGCAGTGATTAAATGTTTAGATCACGTCTCTATCATGCTGAAACAGATGCTAACAGAAGCCGTACTTTAATCTGAGCTAATGATGTAATGCTCTCCAAACGTCTCTTGTCTGCAAACATCACAATCTATCAGTAACACGGCAGCAGGAAAGTCTGGATCTCATTACAGCAGCCAGACCTCTCAAATCATTCCCGCCTGTCTTTATGCTGGACAGATACTTCTGTAAGTTACGGGTGGTGAGACAGCAGGACTTCTGCTCATTAATCACAAAGAATGTCGTGTTAGATTGGAGAGGTTGTTTAATGTTCCTAGAATAATACGACAAAGAGCCCCATTACTAATAACCTTTGGTACAGCTTGTGATTTTTAGGAAATGTTCTGCAGAATACAATAGGGTATTTTAGAAAGGCTAATGTGGTGTCGTCACACAGTCATTTCAGCTTCATCGTAATATAATTGTCCCCATAAGGGTCCTCACGAACCACTTATTTTTTCTTAAGTACTGTAATTAGTAACTAATGTACAGTAATTACTTTTGCTTGGAAAAGTAAAGTACTGTAATGGATTAACCTACTCTTCTTTTTTTCTTCTGTAATTTAATTACAGTTACTTCTTATGCGTATAGACTGTACAACACTTATATACAATACAATAGTGGATTTAACATCAATCTAAAGCGCATGCTTTTACTGCTTTTACCTTCTCACTTGAAATGCTTTTAATAAGAATATTGGTAACACTTTAGTGTCCAATTCTCAATATTAACTTATGAATATTAAGGATGAATATTACTGGGATATTGGCAGTTCATTATTACTTAAATAGGACATATTAATGTCTTACTCTGCAAGACCTTATTCAAATTGCTTCCCAATTCTTAAACTTAGTAACTACTTTACTAAGTATTAATAAGTGAAAATCGAACCCTGATCTAAAGTGTGACAATTATTTATTTGAAAGAATGACAAGTGTTTCATGTCCATCCTTGTATCAACAACTTGTCGAGGTTAATATAGGATTTAGTAAGTAATTAGTAATAAACAATTAAATACTAGAGTAACTTCTACACTAATCTAATTACACTTTTGAAGATGCATTTAGTAATTAATTTATTTTTTAGAGTAACTTGCCCAACACATTTGTATTATGTCTTACTGAACTTCCTGTGTAAATGACCTTGAAGTGTTCATTCCTCCAACAAATTGCAAAGCCGTGGTTTACAGTGAATTTAGAAAAGATAAGCTGGTTTCGTTCACACCATACGCGACTGTAGTTGGATGCTTGAACATTTTGAGTTTAACCGCTTCATTTGCGCGTAAACATTAACTTAACAACAGACGCGAATATTGTCATGAGAGGGGCTTCTGCCAGGCGACTCCAGTTTCGTGCATCGGTGTTATTGCTGTTATTGTTCCATGAAATGCAGTTTTAAGAGTATTTCAGACGATAATGTAGTTGTTTAAAACACAAATCTGCGGTTTATTTAAAAAAGAGAGCACCTATTTAAAAGTTTGAGCTCCACACGACCACCGGGTGCTCAGTGCTCATGTATCCGCCGAGTGCATCCTCACCGCGACACTTGCCGCTGCCTCCTGACGTTTCTGTAGTGGTTAAACAGGAGGTAAAATTCGTTTTGGGCAAACTCTGGTTTAATGAATCTATTATGTATTTCCTTTTTATTCCTGCTTCTATGAATATACGAAGATGTATCATACAGCGATGATGATTTGTCCTCCATTGTTTCGGAATTCTGCCCCTGCTTGCTACCTAGTAATCACCTCACTACTAGAGCAAGCTCCTGATTGGTTGACGCGGCACGAATTTTCGCCAAAGTTCAGAATTTTCAACTTGAGCGATTCGCGCAAATCACTCGTCATCCACGCTGCTTAATTCGTGCAAACCGCGCCGCAGGATGTCTAATCGCGTCTTTGCATTGACTTAACATGTAAATCACTCATGCTTAATGCTTCAATCGCCTCTGGTGTGAACGTACTCTCCACTCCACATTGTGTTTAACAACACACCTTAGCTGTTGTAAATTCAAAAACACCTTTTGTGTTCCAAAAGTCATACTGGTTTGGGATGACATGAGTGAACTATCCATTCAGATTTTTAATTAAATAGGATTTTCTTTGGCCAGCTGTTTTTCAGTGTTTCACTGTATTCTTCTAGATGGACCCAGCTGTTCAGTACAGATGCATACATCTCCCAGAAGTCCCCTGAGTGGCATACCAGTCCGTACAGCCCCTGCTGCTGCTGTCTCACCCATTCAGGTAGTATTATCTCACAATACACTACGCATTTATACTGGAGTGTGGGCCATGCTATCACTGACATGTGTTTGATGTTTCTAGCGGCACTCTGGAATCAAGCCACTGTCAAAGACCCTTGAGAGAAAAATCGCCTTTGGAGATTTCCCCCACAATGGTACTTCATATAGTGACACAAAATTGAGTAGCGTCCTTCAAACCACGCTTCAGTCATCCTCAAACACCCACGTACCCTTACGTTTAAACTGTTCATAGCATCTGTTGTTGCTTATATCACACACGTTTTGAAATTGTGTGCATGTATGCACTTGTAAAAGAAAGTCAATAGCTTGGTCTATTGGACAAGATATTGCTCTGAAATTAAAAAAAAAAAAAATATATATATATATATGTATATGTATGTATATATATATATAGCTACAATCCTTAACATAATTTTAAGAGTATGTAAAGTTAATCTGCTCAGAGCAGTAGTTTAGTAGTTTGAATCCTACAGTAGGATCTTCACATTTGTTTTAAACTCTTCAGTTATCAAATAATAAAATAATTGTTAATTCTTATATTTATAGTGCAAATGTATGTAAGAAAAATGAGCCAAGAAGATACTGGAAATATCTACCGTTTAAGTGTTTGGGGTCTTTAACAATGTTTTGTTTTATGTCTTTTAAGTTACACCAATGTTGCATTTATTTGATAAACAATACATAATACATCCTTGCGGAATGAAATAATTAATTTAGTAAAAAAAAAAAAAATATCTAATACTGACCGCAAACCTTATCATTCTGGTCATGTATACAGAAAGTGGTTTGCTTTGGCATTCGTAGTTTCAGTTATCTATATTTAAATAAATATTGTGTTTGTGTGTCTGTGGTTCTGTTTCTCTCAGGGTCATGTAATGAACTAAAGCCCTCTTCTCTCATGAGGAAGAGTCCATCCCTCGAGTCTGTGATTAAAACTCCAACACACTTCAATGGCCGCACATCATCATTTACATACAACCAAGCCAACAGCAAACTCAAGTAAGCTACAAAAACACAGATGCAGTAAACGTCTTCTTCACTAGGGGCACTAAAACAACAGATGCCTCTCACACAGATTACTATCTCTGCTAAATATATACTGTATGAATAAAGCTGAGACATACATAGACTAATAATATGATTTAGATTATTTCTTATCCATGATACACTTGCGTTTCTCAGCTGTGTCTCCCTGTTTTTGTTTTGCTAACCCCTGCTGTCCTACTTAGAAATAATGCCTAGAGTTATGCAAGTCAGTCTCTTTGGTGATTCACACTTTGAACAGAATTATACTGAAAGTCTCTATCGCTCACCAACAGTGGATTAAATGATCAATAATAGTGTAAAAACAGTAAACAGTACAATATTATTAACATTTAAAATAACAGTTTTCTATTTCAATACATGTTCAAATGTAATTTATTACTGTAATGGAAAAGCTACATTTCCAGCAGTCATTATTCCAGTCTTCAGTATCACATGATCATTCAGAAATGAATCTTATTTGCAGCTCAAAAGATATTTTATACCATCAACGTTATAATTGCTGCTTAATATTTTCATACACACAAAAGAGTTTAAAAGAACATCATTTTTTAATAGAAAGCTTTTGTGACAAAATATAAAAGTTATAAAAACGTTAATCTTCGATTGATCACATCCAAAATGTTTTTGTTTACATAATATATGAATGTGTTTGTGTATATTTACTAAGTATATATAAATACACACATGCACATGTATGAAAAAAATATATCTATAAAATATAAATATAAAAATATTTTCATTTCAGAAAAAAATTATGTTTATATATTAAATATTTTTATTTATAATATAAATTAAATAAATATAGACATGGAAATGAATATAAATTATGAAAAAAAAAAAAATATATATATATATATATATACATAATAAATATACTAAGAACAAACACATAGGCAAACAAAAACTTATTTTGGATGTGATTAATCATTTGACAGCACTAATAATAATATAAAAGTCGTTTTTGATCAATTTAATGCATCCTTGGCGAGTAAAACCTAAATAGTAATGCAATCCCTTTATAAGAATCCTTACAGACATCAGTGTGAAAGGTAATAAAACAATGACGCATACGTATACTTCCAGTGCAATGACCACAGAGTCATCCCATCTTCCCACGAACACACAACAAGGCAATCTGATTAGCTTTCATGCTGTGTCTCTGGCAGACCAACACTCCTGATGTCCTCTCACATGTGTGTGAGGATTTTAGCAGTGGTTAAACACTAAACCTGTCGAGTCACAGTCACGCACAATCTTTCGTTACATTATTTCTCCCAAGAACAATGCATATTTTGTGCAGATTTTCAGAGTATGCAAATACATTTAGCTCTTTCATTGCTAGAATTGCATTTAGGAAATAAGAAAATGTTACGAGTGCATGTCACACGCAGCAAAAGCCCATGAGGTCTCACACACATGTACAGATGCAGTGTTAGTGACCGTACGTGTGTGTTTGTGTGTCCCCTGATGCTAGTGTGGAAAGAACAGACCCTCTGTCTGCTCTGGCGCGGGAGTATGGTGGATCTAAGAGGAACGCTCTACTGAAGTGGTGCCAGAAGAAAACAGAGGGCTATCCGGTAAGGAGCACAGGGCCTGACCCCCTCTCTCACCCTGTCCTCTCTCTGTCTCATCTTTCAGGCCAGTTTTATTGGCATGACTGTTTAAATACAACACTGCCAAAGGAATGCTGAGTGAAAAAATCAGACGTGTTTGAAAGTGAAGGGTGTATTTTCTGCACAGCTAGGGCGGCCGAACAGATCTACACAAATAACTGGAAATGGAAAATGTGTTGAAAAGGATGAAAGTGTAAAGATGTTTGATGGTCTTACAGCTTGAATACTTAACTACATTTGAGTTGTGCTTGTGGGTTATTGGAAGCGTTGTTAGAAATGACTAAATGGCAATCTTCTGTGTTAAAGGGTTAGTTCACCCAAAATTTTAAATTCTGTCATTAATTATTCACCCTTGTGTTGTTCCAAACCCGCGAGCCTGTGTCCCTCATACACAGCAAGGATCCTAACATGATCAAGGCCTAGAAACGTAGCAAGAATATGTGTAAAATAGTGACATCAATACAGGGACCGATTAGCCCAAAGAGGCAGGGCCCAAGAATTGCTTGTCTGAAGGTGTCGCCCAGGGGGACGCGCTAACGCTGTGCCAACGTTGTTTGAAGGAGTCGTCCAGTGCCCATAATCCGTGCCTGCATCAATATACTTATTGTGCGCAAAAGAAATGTCCAAAAAATTATTTAAACACTTTATTCAACACTTTTGGCTCTCCCGCGTTGCAGTGCATCATTTTGGAGAGTATCCACTGAACGTAAACTGTGTATGCTGAGCTGCGTCACGCGCATATGCTGTTTTCGTTCAGATCGCCTGACGCAGCTGACACATAACAGCATATGCTCAGTGGATACTATACAAAACGGCGACTAAATGCTGAGGAGACAAATTGGTGAATAAGGTTTTTTTTGTCTTTTGCCCATAAAATGTATTCTTGTAGCATCGTAATATTACTGTTGAAGTCATGAATTATTTTACTGATGTCCTTGCTACATTCCTGGACTTTGACCATGATAGTCTATGCAGGGTCAGAAAGCTGTCAAATTCCATCAAAAATATCTGCATTTGTGTTCCAAAGATGAACGAAGGTCTTACTGGTTTGGAATGACATGAGAGTGAGTAATTAATGACACAATTTCATTTTTGGGTTCGAGTTTTTTATATTTAGCAGATGCTTTTTAAAGTGACTTACAAATCCCTTCAATATGCTTATCCCATATTTTATAAAATGAGTCCCTTGTGTGAAAGTAAGAATCCAGCTCATGCCATTTCTAAATCCCACCCCCAACTTCCTCTCAGTAAGAAGCCCCTCTAGAGCCCCCTAAATTTTGTTGTGCATCACAACATGGTTACATGAACAAACTAGACTTCTAGTGGTTTATTACAGTAGGTCAAACCATCATATTGTATCAAATACAACAGATGAAGAGTCTTCTACGTATCCTACATGCACTTATTTTGATGAGAAATAATTACAGATGCTGCTGTCTTGCGGTCTCCTTATGTAAAGAGTCAAATATTTATTTTTGCCAGTTTGAATTCTTTGTCACAAACCATCATTAAAAATGAAAAGCTAATTTTATAAACTTCATTTTTCAGCGACAGGAAAATCTTTTGCATTGTTTAAAAAAAATCAGTTTTCAATAATTGCTGTGCTTTTGAACTTTTTATTTCATAAAAGAAAAAAAATGTATTAAGGTCCACCAGAGGGGACTCCAGCCACTACACAGACTTCATTTCCCGTCTTGCTTCACTCCCCGACTAATCACACACACCTGGACTAATCATACACCTGCAACTCATCACCACGTCCACACACGGCATATAAACCACATTCACTGTCATGCTCACCGCGAAGTCTTGACTAACCCTGGTTATCGATTCTGAGCGTTCCTTCCCATGTTTGTTTTTCCCGTGTTTTGATCTAGTTCTGTTGACAATCTGCTGCCTGCCCTGACCTCTGCTTGCTTGCTCGACTACGATTCTGCCCGGTCTCCCTTGTTCTGTTTGCCGGTGCTTGACTACGAGTTAAAATAAAAGCTTGCATGGATCCGCACGCCTCTGCCTCCTTAGTTACAGTTTGTAATACTTGATGAAAATTTAGCTTTGCCATAACAGGAATAAATTAAAAAATGTATATTAAAATGTCTATTTGAAATATTTCTCATTATTAGTGATTGTACTGTATTTTTGTTTTTAATCAATTAATATTTTTATCTAACAAAAACGATTGTATATACACATTCATATCCTGAATAATTTTAGATTCAAATAAGTAATAAAGCTTAAATAAAAATCCAAAACAAAGTATTTTTTCACCAAAGAACTGATTTGAAATAGAGCATACAGTTTTGTGGGGCTTCTAGCTGTGCGATCCGCAGAAGTCTGCATTGCTTTGCCAAGACAAATTACAAGATACATCGTGGGAACACTTACTTGGAAAATCTTGGTTCACAAATTGTCGTCACAAATGGGAATGCTGCTATATAAATTGAGCTGGTTAAAGATCCTCTATCAGTAGAAGGCATCTTGTGGTTTTAGTATTTTCACAAGAAACATTATAAGTTTGTTTTTGCCCAAACAGTATGAGATTAGTTTTGCGACACTAAATAAGACTTAAATAAAAAAAGATTTTAGTCATGTTGTTCCTGTTCAGTACTTCATTATATTTCATATGTAACCTCCCCAACATTGAATGACCTACAGTATAAGTCGAATTGGTATTTGTGCCACTTAAGTTCTATTAGCCATTGTTTGTGTTCCCAGAAGCAAATAATGTGTAATTGGCCACGTGCGAGTATGTGAGAAGATAATATTTCTACAGGTTCAATCACTGCTCTAATAGCCTGTTTGAGGCCCATTAAACCCTCTGGAGACCAGACCCTTATGCTCTGCCATTGTCATGTGTGAGAGGAAGATTAGCACTAACATGCTTACCATCCATATTAGCCTCAGCGGGTAAACAAAACGTTGAAAGGGGCGCTCATGATTTCTTTTCTCCTTCTGCTTTAATCATCTTTTGCTTAATAATGGAAAACAGAGACCCGCTCGTTTTTAAGCACCAGATACTGACCGACTGCTCTCAGGTGACCTGTGCTGGCTGCTTAAATAGCATTAACAAAGACAATGGTATACGACGAGATAAACATAGCTTTGTTGAAGATGGAGAAACTCTGGTCAGAACAGTGCTTATTCGTCTTTTGCCCTTTGGCTTGCAGAGATTCCGTTCAGGCGTTCTGATTAACCACTCAGAGGCTAAAATAATCAGCGCTCTGTGGCTGGAATGCAATAAGAGGATTAAACTAATAGTTGTGGATTTTAGCATTGGAAATTATTAGGCTTCTGGCAATCATACGATGTAAATATTTTCTGTGCGGTCTATGGGGATGCTTAAATATCGACATGGAGTCAGATTATTTGTTTGCGCCAGGCCCAGATGTTGGGTGTGTTAAGCAGTTAAATTTAACACGACTGTTAAGTGCTGTGTGGTTTTGTGACTGGTACACTAATTTAAGTGACTAACAGTGAACCTTTTACTCTAATGTAACTGCTCTCTAGTGAAATGAAAAAACATAACATTTCTACACTTTGTTGAATTTCATAAAAAAACAATTTCTCACGAAACCAAAATAAAAAACAAATACACTTCAATTCAAAAGTATAGGGTTGGTAAGAGTTGTTTTTGAAAAAGGCTCTTGCTCACCAAGGCTGCATCTATTTGGTCACAAATACTGTAAAAATAGTTTTACTATTTAAAGTAACTTCCTTTTTTTTTAAATATATGTCAAATGTAATTTATTCCTGGCAAAACGTCTAGGTTTAGGACGAGATGTAAAGCCACAACCTCTGGTGAAGGAAGTCCAGAGGAGCACAGTCTAGACTGACTCCGCTCTAAGTTAGACTGCGGGGCAAG
>JAUMHQ010000053.1:17002873-17013344 GCA_032361165.1 Enteromius paludinosus
AGTACACGACTGTTTCCTTTGGTTGGTAATCAGTGGCACGATCCACCCGCCATAGTCGGCGATTCTTACTGTTGTAAAGTCATGCAGCGTAAAAACCCGGTCACCGATCTATCATGCAGTGTCAACACAGCAGCGACTGAATGATACCCCAGATAGTCACGCAGTATGAAAAGATAAGTCTGAAGTCGATATGAAGAGGGCTTGGTCGAATACATTTTCATTAGTCAGTTAGTCTCAAAAAAAAAAAAAAGTCAGTGTATGACATCGAAGCAACGACAGATCTACGCGATCTCGTGCCTCGCGGTATACCACAGCACACTTGGGGGAGAGGTGTCTAGCTGATGCTAATAATGTCAGGAAAAAAGTCCAAAGTGTGGGATCATTTTGAAAAGTTGAAGAACGACCCTAAAAGGCTGTTTGCAAACTCTGCAGGCAAACATTAGCCCATCACTCGTCAACATCGAATATGTCTTATTTAAAACATGTTAGTAACGTTACCCACCTCACATGGCTCCTCATTTTAACAATAACAATATAAACACATTTGCGCTGTTAAGTTAAGTCATATTCATGGTTTTTGACATGCATTTGTCTCTAGGCTCATCTACAATATAGCAGCGATGATGTGGCGTCGTGTGCTTGGACTTCGCAGTCAACAATGATGCAGCAGAGATAAGTTTTGAGACCCCCTCTAAGTGAGAAAAGAAAGCGAGAAATCACCGAGAAAATCGTCAATTTCATGGCTCTTGATATGAGACCAATCAACGTTGTCCGTGGTGACGGGTTCAAAGAAATGTTTGAATTTCTGGAACCAGGCTACACCATTCCCAAACGCGACACAATAATGCATGGCTTTACAAGCAAGTTCAACACGACTAAAGAAATTCTTGTTAAGAAAATACAGAGTTGTACAGCAGTCAGCTTTACAACACACACATGGACCTCTATTCAGAGTGAGGGTTACATGACCGTTCCTGCACACTTCATGTCTGAAGATTGGCAACTACATTCTTTTGTGTTGGAAACAAAAGTGCTGGAGGAGAGCCACA
Organism: Enteromius paludinosus; assembly: GCA_032361165.1. Lineage (NCBI taxonomy): Eukaryota > Metazoa > Chordata > Actinopteri > Cypriniformes > Cyprinidae > Enteromius > Enteromius paludinosus. Next base: position 17,003,923 of record JAUMHQ010000053.1, read on the forward strand.
CAGCTACCAACATAAAAGAGCGACTTGGTGAAGTGATGGAAGAATTTAAAATACCTGGAGAAAAGAGGGTAGCAGTCGTACATGACAATGCTGCACTTCACCTACAGAAGAAGTGAACCAGTCTTTTTTTTTTTTATGAATCTTTGCACAATGCACTTCCTAATAATGTGCTAGTTAGCAACTTCCTCAAAGTTTACAGTCCACAGAACTGCTCATCACCTCACAGAAAGGGGGGGGGGGGGTGAGCAGAGCTCATTTGCATGTAAAGGGACGTGAACTAAAAAGGGTGTTTTTTTAACATTACCACTGAGAGATTTTAATCAAAGTATGTTATAGACTTAAAGACTCACAAAAACAGCCACAGGTAGACCTATGATGTTTATTATAAGTGGTCTATATGAACATTGCTTTAAGTTCACTTCAATTAGAAGTTAATTTTTAATAAACGTTCAAATGTATAGCTGTGACTTATGCTGTAATGTTGGATGACTACAGTTATTGGCTAAATACTAGGAAAGAGAGACATCAGTAACATTGGTCTGTGATACTTGCCTTCAATCTCACCTTCAAAAATAATGTACAAACATACTTTGTTGTTTCTACACTAATGTTAAAGACTAAAATGTGAAATTATTGCAATTTTAAAGTATATTTAAAAACTTAGTCACACTTTATATGAAGTGTCCCTAAAATGTGTTACCAATGATCTGTAACACATTTGTACTAATGCATACTATTCTGAGGGTTGTTTCAGTACATGTGTGTAGTGTGTAGCGGTAGATACCATGTAGCAATGTGTACTTACACTGTGGGTTACAAAATAGCTACTACGCAAGTACACAAGTATTAGGGACACAATACAAAGTGGGACCAAAAACTTTAATGGAATTTAGATATATATATATATTCCCCCTCACAAACTGCTGCATTTGCACTTCACAAACTCGTTCTTTAAAATACTTTCAACTTTCCATAAGATTCTTTCTAGCTCTCTCTGTGTGTTAGCTGAAGTCCCAGTACTGCATATAACTCATGAAGGTATTATCTTAATGAATAAATCTTAGCGTTGTGGAAAACTCATCACACCACACACTCCATTATCAGGCAAACATTGATAAATCCCCTGCAGCGAAGCTGCTCCTCTGCCCTGTGAAGAGAAAAGGCCTCGCTTTGTCAAAGACTGACACCTCATTGTGGGTGAGTCACACAGAGGATAATTAGAAACATGGAGCCAAAGGAGTGAAAGCAGTGCAAAGGCCAGAGCCATCGTAGCGGGAGACAGCAGGACTAATGCTGACAAAACTCAATACTCAAAGGCTGATACAGCACACCGCTTCATTTCACATGCTCACATATTCATAATCCAGCCTGCACATCATACATTACTCTAGTCTTGGGTTTGAGAGGACGATTCTGACAGACCATCAACCGCCAGAGAGCAAAATGTCTGGTAACATTTGTTCAATGACTGCTGACGCTGGAAATACAGCCAGGTCAGATTAGAGATATAGCCTCTTAGATTTATTTAGACACAGAATGACATTACAACAGCATCAGCATAAACCAAAGAGGAGGCTTCTGGAGCCAATAGTGTTCACATCATTATATAACACGCTGTGATGTTCAGTTGTGAAATCAAGCTGTAATGCAAGTAAAATGCCAGTTGTCATATTTTATCTGTGTACTGTCTCCTTCACTATGTGAACATTTGAAATTGACCTAGTGACCTCGAACAGCATCAGAGAGCTCAACAGAATCCCTTTCTGTCTTCAGAAGAGCCCAAGTATAATCTCTACATCTCTGTACTAACATTTCACTTTGTTTTGTACTTTGAAGTTCCACTCTTAGATGAACTATCGTTGTTGTGGTATTCCTTTATTTGCAAGTTGCTTTGCATAAAAGGAAACGGGTTTTCTAGTCGATAAAATTACCAACAGTATGCAAACTCATATACATCTTAAAGGGACAGTTCACTCAAACATGAAAAATCTGTGATTCCTCATGTTTTTCCAAACCCATCAGGCTTTACCTATGCTAAAAACCTATGTCATCATATTTATTTTGAAAATATATTTACATATGAACTCTCTTCCCCCTCACGGGACCTATTCAAAAACAGATACTGTGCAACAGATATGTTTGGAGCGGTTTGGAAAGGCCAGTATCTAATCTGTCAGACCAAAGAGATGTCAGTGCCGGTCCTCTGGGGAGTGGTTGACTTTGGATTTGTGGGAAGTTAGTTAGGCTGAGTTGTGGAATATTTAATTCACAGCCTTGACTCTAATATGTGGTGAACGTTAGCTTTGGTTGGACGTGTCACAAAATTAGAAATGTGACATGGTAAAAGGTGTGGGATAAGAGGTCTAATAAATAATAGTATTAATGGGATGGGGCAACTGCAGGACATTCACTGGAAGAAAGCCCAGTGCAATCCGGTTTTCATTTAAATATATCCTTTTGCATGATATTCATGACAAGGAAACAGAACAGGAAAGCAAGGACAGGAAAAACGATTCATCATTATTCACTATATTTTAATATTTATTTGTATTTCCCACCTTGGGAAAAAAAAAAAAAAAAAAAAAAACAGCACAAGTACACAACTCATTTGTGGAACATGGACATAACTAGTTTTTCCAAGCTGGATGAATTGGCCAGTCAAACAAGCAGCTGGCAGCAATCTGGCTCTTTCGTGGAGGACTTTCATTTTCATTTCATTTCACTAAACATCCAGAATTTTTAGGCTTCTTGATAGAGTCAGAATAATATATTTGGGGAGTAATAATAAAATAAATATGCTTTTGAGCATATAGGTAGGTGCTGGTCTAAGATCATTCTAGGTCTAACTACTAAGTTCAAATACTTCAAGCATCTTGGGCTAACTAGACACCAGCTACTATCCTGAAATTGCAAGTTATCATATTACCTGGAGATGTCAACTACTCACTACTACAGGAAAATCAATACAAAATAGATACATCTATTAATAAACACCCCCTCCCTCCAAAAAAAATAAAAATAAGAGTCCATTACACAAAATCAAAGTGAAATATCTAAATTAGACAAACTGCAGCATATTTTCTTTAGTTTTATTTCCCATGTCAACATGGGTACAGTTGGTACAGCATATAAAAAAAGAAGAGTCTCTAGAGGATAAATTAAAAATAATTCAGCTAACAGTGCAATTTGTTTGCTTTAATGCCCCATCTTGCGGGCTGGTTCTGGTTGATAGGTTATGGAGGTTACAGCTGACATATTTTACAGAAACTGTAGAGCATGGCTCCTGCACTGTGACAGTACTGAGCTCTCTAATGCCTGCTCGTAACATCTTTCTCTATAATATTCAATAGAAAAGGAACAGCAACATCTCTTTTATCCCATAATCTACTGTAGAATAATTGCTATGCAAATTCTCTAAATTATCGACATGGTAAAAATGTAGCTTATAAAAACTGCAGTACAATCTATTGCATGCCTTCTGTTGTCTGATTAATAGTTCATAGTTTATTAGCAAGTAAAAGTCTTTAAGTATAATTGTAATATTTTATTCAACATTCATAACCATATCGTTAAAAAAAAAGCCGCAGGCTATTATTTCAAATGTCAGGCTACACGTGGTTAAATTAATTTCATTTGCCATCTGCTTTCTGTGGGCGGTAATAACACCAGGCAGTTTGCAAATAAGAAACAAACCTAATAAGCCTAATTTACATTGAAAGTAGGCGTGTTCGTGTTGACATAATGATTTCATTTAAATTCGCACGGGACGGCGTTACACCAGCACATAGTGACTGGTTCCAACTGGACTGTAGGTGGTCCGTGAATAAGAGGAAGGTTTACACTCATAAAAGCAGCTTGAAAATGTTCCCCTTTCATATATTTTCAACTAGGACTAGGCTAACAGTCACAGAGTTGATCTAAACTGAGAAATAGCTCTGAACATCCCCCACACTTCAAACTGCCCGGGGCATATAGTGAGGAGAAGAGATTAGAGTAGGAGATGCTACCTTTCTGTATGGATATGCATAAAACATGAAATAAAAGATTGCATGAAACAAGAAGGTCTGAAATCCCTGGTGAAGATCATATAAAGAGTGAATGAAAAAAGGCAGGTGGGAGTAGAGAAACATTTCTAATTGCTGAAAGACATGGACTGCATTTATAACTGTCTTTCTTAGAAAGTCACCACACCACTAACCCGCAGTCTCAAGCACACTGATTCCAATCTTTCTTGACACCTTCAGTAGATGAAGTGATGACAGGTGCATGTTACAGGTAGATATCAGCAACAATCTCAGCAAGCATTAAAGTCCACATGTTATCTGCAACCCATTTACATACATGTGAAGTGCAAAACACGAAAAAATGTAGAATGGGATTTTATCAATCTGGTGATGAAGTCGTATGGATAGGAGAGGGAAAAAAGGTGATGCATGAAGACTGATTAAAGATTATAACCACTTTTTAACCTCTGGAATAATACGCATCAATAAATTATTCACAATATGGCAAGCTTTTAATTTCATGCTGATGCTTCTCATCCCCTTTTCCGAGCATGAAATGTTTTAGAATGCAAGATGCCTGACAGCCTGCTGATTACAGCTGCATGGGTGACAAATCACAATAAGAACGTGCATTAAGAAAGTAAATACGGTTATTTTGATCATGTTGGTTTCACGAGTGTCATTATTGATTTGAAGGCACTGCCAGCCTAGTCTGAGCCTCTTGGGCGTTTTACATAACACAAAAAAATGGCATGACAGTGCAGGCAAGCAGAGTCTTGCTCAAACTTGACATTTACAGACCTCACTATGCGGTGTCTTTGCACAACAGAGGATTTGAAAGTCTTGTGTAATTTCAGGAGCATTTCTTCAGACTAAAACATAAACCTATTTTAACACATGCAATACCAACTAACAATTTTGCTTCCATTAATCAAAAATAAAATTTTTCAAATACCAACATCCTCTCAAACTAGCTATTTTTTCCATAGTTGCCATCCAGTGAAACATCCCACCTTATTAAGGCACGAGGAGGATTGGCACAGGCTGGTAAATTATTTCCCAGTGACAGAAAGGCCAGAGGAGTCATTAGTGTCAGTGGAGCATTATCACAACAGCCTGCACTGATCTGCTGCTGCCAGTGTGAGTCAACATTATACAGAGGAAGAGACTTTCACCATTAGAATAAGAGAGAAGCTGCCCATGTCCAGTTTACGTGCCCTTGTAGGTTAGCAGAAAGTCAAAAACGGGCAAAGGGTCACACGTAAAAAAGATTTTTCATTTCACAGTAACAAAATAGTCTAGAATTTTAAAACAGAATAATGTATAAATGAACAAAATCTAAATGCCAACTGGTAAACTATAAGTTACATTGTCATATACAGTGGAAATATACATAGGAGACAATATTAATGCATAAAATTAATTTTAAAAACTTTGACCAGACCAAATAATGATGGAAAACATGGGTAAATTTATTTTTATTTTTTTAAGAAATATGTCAGAAATATGTCTGTTTTAAAATAAACACTGTTCATTTGATAAAATAAAACGGTAACACTTCAGAATAAGGGGTCAGAATAATGCATTAGTTAAGCATTAATTAATGATTAATTTGTTCATTAGTTGAGCATTAATGATTAACTTAACATTTTAATCATTAATTAGTAGTGTTTTTGCTCAACAAATGCTTAATTGTGAACAAATTAACCATTAATTAATGCTTAACTAATGCATTATTCTGACCCCCTATTCTGAAGTGTTACCAATAAAACATACATATAAGTCTCACTATATATAAATGGAGCAGTTTTCAACCGTCAACGCTGAATTAAGCACCAAATAAGCTTATTAGAATTAATTCTGATGGGTGCTGTAGAAAATATATATATATAATATATATATATAGCAGTATTAAGTTTCAATAAATAAATGTAGGCTAGGTGAGATTAACAGACATTTCTTTTCAAGACAAACTGTATATATATTTTGCATGTATTTCATGAAAGTTAACTTTTACAGTAAAATTAAAAGAAAGAAATAAGAATCCACCTAATAATCCACAGAGAAAATAAGTAAAAGGTGGAGAGATCTCTGCATCACATCAGATTATATTTTCAATTATACAATATTTATGTACACTGAAGTAAAGCGGTGTAATTTCTATCCTACTATCCTGGAATCACCAAATAGAACTACAGAAATCGCATATCCTGTAGAATGTTTTCCTAAACATGCCCCCTTCTCCCATAGGTCGCTCCAGCAGCTCTTTTTTTAAATTCATTGGAGCAGTGAAAGTGTTTTGAGATTTCTATCAACAGTGAAACTACCTAACCCTGTCTGGCAAAAATCTATGTCCATGTTATTTCTTGACTCCACCCATGCTACTGTAGGTCAGGACTCAAAGATGGTAAGTGAAGGTCAGTGAGAACACTACGACAGCTGGACAGCAGCCCCGGGGCAGGACGATATTAAGCACAGCTGATCTTAATACTGTATGACAATCACAATGACATATTAATGAAGCTTCTTTCCCCAGAGAGGAGCTGACTGACAGGATATTGGCTACTGGACCCACCGGAAACATTTCCTGCCACTGAAGAGCGACCCACCAGAGAACTCCTGCTTCAGCAATGCTCTGGATTTCTGCATGTGGTCTGTACAGAAACACAAACATACTGTCCAACACACAACCCCGGGGCCCTGTTCTGATTTCTTTGGAAACCTTAACCATGGAAAACCGATGTAGTTGTATCACTCTCTGAAGTGCGCTGAAAAAAACAGTTTGGACTAAATATTTACGGTGGATGCGTAGAATTTCTACAGAATCCTGTGGGCCTGTATTTCCCAGCATTTATACTGTTCCACTTGACAAGAAGACCAAACACTGTCAAGTGCTTTCATCAAATATTAAAGCACATCAATTGCAGAACAGACATTTACATTCACCTTCGCGTTCAGTCTGAATGAGCTCCAGAACTAAAGATGATATTGAAAAAAAAAAATCAAATTTAGAGTTGGGAACGTGATTGGAACAATTTAGCACCTCGGAGTTTGTAGACTGCAGAAGGACTGATCTCTGCACATTACAGCATTTCAACAGCTACATTCCTCCACAACATCACTTCACTTGCTTGGTTTTCCAACTGATCTACTCAAAACCTTTTAGGTCCATTTAACAAGTAGGAAATTAGACCACATCCTGCCGTAACCTGAACAGGCAAAAAAACTCTTATTATATAACACTAATGGACAGAAGACTTAAAAGGTCACAAAAATATATGGTAGCACTTTACAACAGGTTGTGATTTGTTAATGTATTAACTAACATGAACAAACAATGATCAACACATTTCAGTATTTATTCATCTTTATGAGTGTTAGTTCATAAAAATACATGTTCATTGTTAGTTCATGTTAGTTCACAGAGCATTAATGTTAACAAACAACACGGGATTTAAAATTAACAAATGCTGTAGAACTATTGTTCAATCTTAGTTCATGTTAACTAATGAACCTTATTGAAAGTGTTAATAAAAATATATGCAATAATAATTTGGCCCAAATCCTTATGCAAAAATGGATGCTAGTGTTGTGCATGCAACATTTACAAGCTACAACAGATAAATGTGTAAGAAGTAGGGGCACACTTCACTGTCACCAAAGTATGCTAAACACAGAGGCAGCATACAGAACAGAGTTCAATTACCCAAAGTAAGGAAACTTTACATTTTCAAAAAAATACATAACATTGCTCATGGTGAACAGGTAAAAAAAGCAAACTGAATTCAAACAAAGGAGGACATAATTATGTGACTGAAATGGGAAATACTAGGAGACAGTCAATCCACACTGTAGTACATCACATAGCCTTCCATTTCAGGGCTCTCAAATCTCTAAATATGACTGTTTCTAGATAAAGACATCCATGTAGGGCCATGTGCCCTTCTGTTTGGGTGTCTGGTCTAGCAGAAAACAAAAGCTGCATGTGAGCAATACACAGTAAGCTCCACAGATCTCAGACTCGATGAGAATTCTAAAAAAAATAAAATAAAAAAAATATTGAAGGGAAAAAAAAACAACAAAAAAACTAATAAACACTTTATTGGACAAGAACAGAAAAGATTCCTGGAAAATACCTGAAAATGCAATTACAGGAACTACATCACTTTGTAAAAAATTATTGAGCCTAGAATAACCAATGGTAAATAGAAATGATCAATGCATAAAGACATCGATGACTGTCTAAAGATGTATCACAGCAGGTCATAAAAAGGGCTATTAACTTTTATTACTATACTTTGTTTTCTGGTAACGTTTGCTCTTTATTTGCTTTTCCTCTCTTCGGCCTCGTCGTAGGCGTTTAACGGAAACTTAACCCAGTGTAGCAGATCTCCGGTCAGTCATTTGAGGAATTATGGAGAAACCAAGGCTTTTACGCCCACCTACTCCCTCCTGGACCTTGGCTGACCGTTCTAGACACTCTGGGACTGAGAGTACATGATGAGTTTACTGTGCGTGGTGTTGTTTCGTCTGACTCTAGACAGTGTAGACATTTTCAGGGACTGACTGGTCATAAAAATGAGAGGATTTAGGTCACTCTGACTATCACTTCGTATATGAACTCGTTAAAGGGTTTCAAAATTCCTATTTCAGCACTGCTTTCTTCTCACCGCAGGTTAGAAAAATGCTCCTAAAATGGCTGTGGTTAACGGAGGAGTAGAGAAGAGGAAGGCAGACAGCCACCACAACAACAGCTTCTGATCCAGTCAGTTTTATTTCACCCTTACCGAGTAAAACGCATCCATGTTTTGCCAGGGTTAAAAGCTCACCATACATTATACAAATACATTATACATATACACATGTCCTGCCATAGCTAATAGCTATGATTTAATGTAATGTAAAATGTACTTTTAAACAGTACCTTATGAGATATTTTGCAATGTATCAAGGAACACTAAAGACTAGGGATGCTCATTTTAACCGTTTAACCGTTAACGACCGATTTGAAGTTTAAGCGATTAATACGTTACGTTAGGGCTGGGCAATTAATCGAAATCGTCATTCAGAACCTATAATTGATCAAATATTTCCAGGTCGATTATTTCGATTACTTTCCCTTTAAAAACAATACTGTGTGTGGAGTCACGTGACCCGCGCCGTTACGTTACCCTGCGTTCACACCGGACGCGACTTGCGCAAATAAATCATGCCATTCACACGTAGTTGGACGCTTGAACATTTTAAATTTACTCGCTTCATTCGCGCGTGATATTTGCTTCACAACAAACGCGATTTCACGTCATGCCAGGCGCTTCCAGTCTCTGTACATCACAAAGACATATGACTCCCTTGGCTACAGTGGAGCGAAGCGGGTTTAAACACCTCGTTAAAACATCGACAGAAGATACTCTGTGC
>JAUMHQ010000053.1:17016621-17033123 GCA_032361165.1 Enteromius paludinosus
GGACCTGTAAAACCGTTTCTGGGCATTTGTTCCCCTTACCTAAGCTACATACCTTCTATGTACATATCAGAGAACAATTTAAATTATTCTCTCAATGCATTCTATGGCACCTTAATAAAATGGGAATGGTTGGTGATATTAACTTCCTGTTTGTGGCACATTAGTATACATGAGGGGGAAAACTTTTCAAGATGGGTGGTGACCATGGTGGCCATTTTGGATCCAACTTTTGTTTTTTCAATAGGAAGAGGGTCATGTGACACATCAAACTTACTGGGAATTTCACAAGAAAAACAATGGTGTGCTTGGTTATAACGTAACTTTATTCTTTCACAAGTTTCTGACCACTTATAAAATGTGTTCAATGTGCTGCCCGCTGTGTTGGACTGTTAATGCAACCCTCTTCTCCCACTCTTCACACACTGATAGCAACACCGCAGGAGAAATGCTAGCACAGGCTTCCAGTATCCGTAGTTTCAGGTGCTTCATATCTCGTACCTTCACAGCATAGACAATTGCCTTCAGATGACCCCAAAGATAAAACTCTAAGGGGGTCAGATCGGGAGATCTTGGGGGCCATTCAACTGGCCCACGATGACCAATCCACTTTCTAGGAAACTGTTCATCTAGGAATGCTCGGACCTGACACCCATTGTGGTGGTGCACCATCTTGCTGGAAAAACCTCCGTGCATAAAGAGGGAAACACATCATCATGTAGCAGTTTAATATCCAAATATCCAGTGTCTTGAGGTTTCCATTGATGAAGAATGGCCCCACTATCTTTGCACCCCACATACCACACCATCAATCTTTTTTGTTCCAACAGTCTTGAGGGATCTATCCAATGTGGGTTAATGTCAGACCAATAGCGGTGGTTTTGTTTGTTAACTTCACCATTCACATAAAAGTTTGCCTCATCACTGAACAAAGTCTTCTGCGTAAACTCCTGTTCCAATTTTTGTTTCGCCCATTCTGCAAATTCAGTGCGCCGATCTGGCTACTCCTCGTTGAGATGCTGCAGTAGCTGGAGTTGGTATGGGTGCCATTTGTGAGTAGCTAATATCCGCCGAAGGGATGTTCGACTAATGCCACTCTCCAGTGACACGCAGCGAGTGCTACGCTGTGGGCTCTTGCTGAACGAAGCCAGGACAGCCACTGATGTTTTTTTCATTAGTGACAGTTTTCATGCGTCCACATTTTGGCAAATCCAACACTGAACCAGTTTCACGAATCTTAGCAAGCTGTGTTAACCTCTGCGAAATGTCAATGGCTGTAAATAAAGAGAAACTTGTAAATAACCCAACTTGTCACCACCCATCTTGAAAAGTTTTCCCCCTCACGTATACTAATGTGCCACAAACAGGAAGTTAATATCACCAACCATTCCCATTTTATTAAGGTGTATCCATATAAATGGCCCACCCTGTAAAACTAAACTAAATGTTTTTATGAGACACATAGTCCCCAAATGTCTGAGAACACATCTGAGAAAATCTTTAAACCTGAAACAAAAAAGGTTGTGATGTTTTTGTGTCAAGATGTTCTTGCTTCCACTGAAACACAATATACATATCAGTATCAGATCAAATGCTATCCCTCCAGTACACCATCCAAACGCATGCAAAACTAGCTTGTACAGCTGATACTAGTTAGTACTAAAACTATAATCTGCACACTAGTGATCAGAGGTTTCTGGAGGCTGTTGCACAGTGAGAGTTTGTCTGAAGACTGATGAGATTACTGAAGGATGTCTAGTAGTTTTGCGGCTTTTTTCAGCTGCAAATGATGCTTAGATGTTTCATCCCCCAATGGCTTCATCCAGCTGACAAGACATCAGCTTGCGTGCGACGTGCAAGTTTGAAACTTACTTTGGTTTGTCTCAGAGTAAGTTCTTTGAAGGTCTTTCAAAAGCTGCTCAGCAACAGAAAGCAGAGAGGAGCCCATAATGCACCTGAAACAAAAAAAAGGCATGAGTTTCAGCTATTTTTGCATAAGAATGTGTACTGTACTTGATTTTAAACTTTGTAAGCTTGTTTGGGGATCTGTAATTACATCACGTAGTAGTTATATTACTTGCTGATTTTTCTTTAGTACCTTTCTTTGTCACAAGTGCGAGTGAACACATTTAATCTCAAAAAGGCTTTAACTCATAAAGCTCTAATTAAATTACTGACCGATGTTTTAGTGCACTTCCTGCAAATATGGAAAAATATAAAGGGTCCCAATTAAATATATGCAGTTTCACATAAATAGTGCAAATTGTCACATGACTAGAGCAATTTATTTGAGAAGACGATAGCTGCGTCAAAGCTCCAAAATAAACAGCTAGTAAGGCATGTTAACAAAGATATAAGAAATGATTTTCGGTCCACATTATCTTTGATGAATGAATGAATGAATGAATGAATGAATTAATGAATTAATTAATTAATTTATATATATATATATATATAACATATATCAACATACATATACATTTTTTTTTTTCAGTTGTGTTGAGAGTGGTCATAGAATGAGTAGATATGCTGATGGTGAGCGGTGGGATAACAGTGAACTTAGGTATACAATATAAATCAACTTGCAGTTGTTAGTGAGAATTTTACCACAAAATTGCAATGACAAAGTTTAGTTACAAAAAAAAATAAATAAAAATACAATATTGTACAAAATTAAAAATAATTTTGAAATGCGTTGATGGGTATTTATTTGTCTTTTATCTCAGTGTTCCTATCAGTGTTGCATTTTTTTAATGCATAAGTCACCCAAGAAAGTGATCAAACTGTTAATAACAGCGGAGATAAGACATATGACAGCGTTTATGACGGTAGATATATGTTAATTCAGTACGTTACACACATCATCCCACCAGTCACATTTGTGGTCGACCATAAAACACAATTTAAAAAGAGAAAGAGACCTAACGTTAACTGTTTATATTTGACGTTTAAAAAAGGATCTGCGAACTAACGTTACCTGAAAACCAACCAAGAACGTCACGCCAACATCTAGAAATTGTATCTATCAAAGTACCTTCGACACGATTCAACAGCAGCCTTTGAAGGCATGTCCCGGTATCTGATAATACATAAATATGTAACGTTCAGCCACACGCAAGAGCACAAACATTACCGTGTTCACGTTTCCCGCGCCGCCGCGTGTTCTTCTTCTTTATTGTTTTAATGGCGGTTGAGGTGCATTACCGCCACCTACTGTCCTGAATCCGCTGCCTCAGATTTATTATAAAAATAAGAATAAACTATAAAATACACTTTGATTATTATGACCATTAAGTATGTCTGCATTATTAATCCCCACTAGTCCTTGTTCCCTGGTTTCTTCCTTTAATATTTCTCTTTCTGTAATGTACTTTTGACAATGATAGTATGTGTTCCACTGATTCCTCCTCCTGACAATGATCACATAAGCCAGGTGTAACGTTTAATTCAATCCTGTGTATCCCATTCTTAATCGAGTAATTATACCTTCATTATTTCCTTTACACATCCTTCTATTTCCTACTTTCTTTTGAATTCTATAATAATGTCTACCTATTATCTCCCTATCCCAGTTATATTGCCATTCCTTTATTATATTATTTCTAACTATTGCTTTTACTTCAGATTTACTATACAGGATTTCCATTATTTCATCTATATCACATGCCTCTTTAGCTAAAACATCTGCAGCTTCATTTCCTTCAACTCCTATATGAGCTGGAATCCACATGAATACTATTACTGCATTTACTCTCTGAAGTCTAAATAAAATTTCATATATGCAGTCCTGTCTATACTGTGATGATGATTTAATTGAAATTAATGCTGAACTGAGTATAACTGCTCTCACTTCTTCTTCTTGGTATTTTATTGGCGGTTGATAAACAACAAAATGGTGTATTACCGCCACCATTGGTATGGAGTGTGGATCAAAATGATTACCTACCTTCCCCATTCTTTATTTATTTAAATTGTTTATTTTATTTATTTTTATTAATATTTATTTTATATATTCTCTCCCACAAATTCGTCATTTTAAGAAACTGGAAAATAATATTATAACATTAATTTCCCGAGTTATTTTGGAAAACATATCTCAATATAAACCGCATTTTAATTTTCCATTAGTACATTCTTCTTCTTCTTCACTAGTTTCTACGGCGCATAACGTACTGTTGGTTTATAGCATCACCTACGGTAATTAAAAAACAGCATGGCCAAATTTTTCTCATTAGGCTACAGAAAAAGAATTATATCACCCCAGACAGAGAGTAAATGTTCTTTCTTTACTGTCATTAATATAATCAATAATAATTTAGCAAGTTTTCAATATCAAAGATATCAAATACTTTAAAAGGTTTTCCTTAACTTGTTAAACTGATGCATTTAAGGAGCTATTGATTCGGACTAATTATTATTAGGTGACTGTAAACACAATACCAAACTTTATCAACAAAGAATTTAAATACAAGTCAATATAACAAATAACAAAACCTGTTCTGCACTAGAAAAATATTATTTTTATTTTGAAGAGAACCATAAAAAACTTTCAACCATCAAAGTTTCAACCATTAGCAAGTAAACAACTATTTCTGAACATTATTTTTTTTTTTTTCACAACAAACGTCCAACCCAGAAGTACAGTGTATCTTAGACAGAGTCCGATGATTCACGCGTCGCCGGTCTTCGCTGTGTTTCTCCGCGGGCAGTAGTGGCGGGTGTGCGCCCAGTCTCCGGTGGCGGAGCAGAACGGACACACGTAGCTCCTCAGGATCGGGCAGAGGATCCGGCCGTCTCGAGCTTTCAGTCTGTGACTCATGTACACCACTGGCGTCTCTCCGTTTTGTCGGCAGAATCCGCAGGAGTCCCGCGAGGTCCTCAGGTCGCGGGAGGAGGAGGCGGAGGCGCTGGAGACGTTGCTGCTGGACCCGGCTCTCACGAAACCCTCCGCGGGCATCCCGGGGACATCTGCGGATTTTCCTTCGTCGGGATGCTGCAGCAGCTGGGACAGGGTCCTGCGGAGGTCCATGTAGTCCCGCCACATCAGGAAACAGCCGTCAGCTGCGGGGATGCTCTTCTCGCGCTTGGTCAGAGAGGAGGACTGCATCATGTCCGGTTTGAATCAGGTGTTTGTGACCCACCATCACCCCTAGCTATTTATAGCAGACTCCAGACAGGAATGCGGTCTGTCTGGGGCACTGAACACCTGGACCCCAGCTTGACCGAGGTCGTCGCAAGGTCACTCTGTCTCTTGCAAACATTGTAACTTTTTCAACAACACAGGGGACCTCTGCTAGTTAAAATAAGTTGCCAGAACCTACCAGTAAACAGCCTGACAAAATGCAAGGAAACAGTTATTAAACGAAACAACTCTTACATAAAGTTTATTCAATTGCACTATTTAAATTACAAGGTGAATTCAGGTAAACCTTTCACAGTTTTCTTTTTCCTTTTCTGTAGTGCTTTTTTTTTTTCTTCTTCTTAATTTTTCATGTAATGTTATTTGCAAGATATATTATACCAATAAACATTTAGAGATCATATACTCCTGCCTGGGCCATCTTTGATTATATATAATAAAAAAAAAGTTCATGTGCTTCTTAATTAGAAATGATAAAAACATGTATGTGTGTATGATGTATGTATGTGTACACACACACACACGTTGGTTTTTGTGTCTTATGAGGACTCTCCATAGGTGTAATGGTTTTTATACTGTGCAGATTGTATGTGGTATTGCCCTACACCTAAACCTACCCCTTACAGGAAACTGCATTTTTAGATTTTCAAAAAAACACCATTTAGGATGTTTTTTGAATGACGGGAACACTGAAAATGTCCTCATAAAACACCTACATATTGTAATCCCTATGTCATACCCATGCCTCATAAACCCGCACACACACACACACGTATTGTTTATCAACATTTTATAATCAAACAACAAACATAAAGCAAAGATCTTTATATGTAGACTATATGCATTATTTCTGTTTACTTCAAGCTTAAAAAATGTAAAACAACTGACACAACATGCTGCATTGACGTTACACAGACAGCCGCTGAAAATGAACATTAAAAATGTGGTTCTAACATATAAAACCTAGTGTAACTCAAAACTGAATTACTAAGCAAGCTTTTTTCTGTCTGTCTTTCCTCCATGTCATGTCCTCTCATTTCTGTTATCAGATATGTTCAGTTATACATGTTACTTAATGTCAGTTTATTTAATGAACGAATAAAATCATTAACAAAACAAGCTTCTCCCATCTTACAGCACACTGACAGACTCAGATCAACACAGACAGCTGTTAGAGTACAGTACATCACTTCTCAGACTGTCCAAGACTCACAAACACAGATTCAACGTGTTCATTCAGTGAGAACAAGTCAACAGACACCGAGAGAGATGCACACCGACAAAACCTGACGAACATTTCTGTTGCTATTTGTCGGTGTCTGTCAGTGTAATGTGGATTGGCCTCGATAACCAAGATAGAATTCAAGATACAGCTTACTAGCTCCTGCTACGATCACATCACCTCAGTTTTTGTGTTCGAGTCTTGATACCAGCAGGGATTGTATAGGTGGGGGAAGTATATGTCTATTGCTCTCTTCCGCCCTCAACACCACAACTGAGGTGACTTTCCGTATCTTTCACACTGGCTAGATGTTAAATTCAGCATTTCTATTGTAAGGCCCTAAATGTATTGAAACTTATGCTACTAGTACAGTACATTGAAATTTAGCATACTTACTACATCACGTATACTTGGAAAATAAACTTGAAGTTTAAGTGCTTTAAATAAAAATGAACATACAAAAAAATACCTCTTTTGTAAGAGCAGCAAAATAATACACATAACCTCATAAACATGTGACACCTCAAACTGACATTTAAAAACATATACCGCCTCCCTAGTCACATCTTCATTATAAAGTAGACCCTGGTAATATGGCATTATATTCACTTGTTACCCCATAGCGATTCCAAACTATCCTGACATTGTCATTTTAAAAGCAACATATGAAACACACATGCAGTAAAAACAACACTGTAGAATATTTTGCCACAAAATGACAGGCAAGTAATTAACAGTAAATAACAAAACAATGTAAAATAGTATAAATTAAATAAACATGAGGGGCAGAGTTTTACTGTGTGTGTATTGCATGTGTATTTCTTACACTTGCTGCATGTGTACTGAGTTTTCCGGTCCACAGACTTCGCAGCACTTCTTTTTGTTGCTGCTGGTCCCAACCTAGTTGAAACAATCAGAAATGCTACTAACACCTCTCTCTCTCTCTCTCTCTCTCTCTCTCTTGCAAGGCATAAATGTCCAACATTTACTGCAACAGCATCACACACTTACCTCAGGCTCGGCAGCTGGTGCTCTTGGAACACGTTGTCTTTTGAGGATTTTAGGTCTCACCAGTGCCTTTTTCAAGTCCTCAAGAAAGAGTCGTCTCCTCTGGAGCTTCCCCCTTGTTCCACTCTTTGTTCACTGCCATCCAGATGACAAAGGCGTTGTAAGCGGAGATGTCCAACATGTCAAAGAATATCACCAGTGGCCAGCGTAGGGTCCTCCTTTTGCAGCTGTAGGCAGTCACCAGCTTGTCCACGTTGCTTGTCCCCTCCTTTCGTGGCATTGTAATCCATGATGATCCCTGGCTTTTGATGCTCCTGGTCACAGACTCTTCCATCCCTGTGCAGTGTATTCATGAGTACCACATTCTTGCCTTTCTTTGGCACATAGGAGATCAGGGACGTGTCAGCTGTGTACACAAACTTGGATGACCTGACAGGCCTGTTCTTCATAGTCCTCAGTTGGGCTGGGAGCTCAGATTTGTTTTTTCGTATTGTTCCCACCATGGTGAGCTTTCTCTTTAGAAGCTCCTGTCCTAGCTTGTGTGAGGTAAAAAAAAAATGGTCACATGTGATATTGTGTCCACTGAGTCCCTGAGTCAGGTCCAGGACAACCCTCATCCCTTGATTTTTCTCAGGGGCTCCTCCATCAGGTTTTCCTGTGTAGACTTGTAAGTTCCAGGCGTATGAGGAAGTGGCATCACAGGCAGCCCATATTTATACCATATTTTGCAGGTTTCGATGGTATATACTGCCTAAAGGGGCAGCGGCCTCTAATTTGGCATCAGCTGCTCATCAATGGTGCCATTAGGCCCAGGGTTGTAAAACAGGGGGATCCCACACTGTCCTGATGGTGGCTAGCTTGTCTCTCTGCCGTCGAGCTGGTTTGTCATCTCGGTTATCAAAACGAATAATGCTGGAATTTTGTCATACCACAATCGTGAGGATATCACCAAGTTCAACACATCTCGTCACACCCCTATACCACAAAACCAGTCCGTTTATTTAATTGAGATTTATGCCATTGATGTATGATAAGTATGGTTAGGTTTGGACAATCTTTGGCAGAAATACAGCTATTTAAACGTCTGGAATCTGAGGGTGTTGTCCAAAAAGTTGTCTAAATGAGGTTCTTAGCCATGTATATTGTTAATCAAAACTTAAGTTTTAATGTATTTACGGTAGGAAATTTACTAAATATCGTCATGGAACATGATCTTTACTATAATGATTTTTTGGCATAAAAGAAAAATCAATAATCAATCATTTCAACCCATACAGGCTATTGCTACAAATATACAGTACCTGTGCTACTTATGACTGCTTTTGTGATCCAGGGTTACTGGGCATTGAATGACATATCAGGGTCATGGATGTAGGGATTTGCTCCCATCGCTGGGGTCAAGCTCTGCTGCTGAATCATGGGATCTTACTTGAATTATCTCCATTAATTCAACCTGAAGGTCAGGTTCAGGTTTAGGTTTTCTATCAGAAAATCATTAATGTTTGGACCTCACACAGAAGCACAATCTGAAAAGTTTGAAAGCTTTGTGATAAAGCTGTGTATGTCATATAGCATTGCTTTGTATATGATTTCATAAGTCATGCCTTTTCTTTGATCCAACAATTCACACCTGTAGGGACACCTCACATACGCCTATTTAAGATATTTAATTCGAGCAGACCTTTAAATAAAACAAAAACTCGCTGTGCTCATTGTACACTTTTATTTATTTTACTAAAAACTGGGAAAAAAAAGGTCACATCAACATTTACCCTTGTTAATACAGTATACTCAATATCTTTCCAACAGAAATAAAATACACCAGTTTTTAATTTCCTTTTATATTAAAATATCAAATAGTCTGCAATCTAACAGTGCTTATGAAGTATGTCACTGGCTTTATAGCAGAAACGTTTCATTTTTCCCTCCGCTCTGCCAGAGGTCTTCAGCAGTGGAGTAAAAATAACAATAATAATAATAATAATCATTAAATAAAATCAAAACACAAAGAAGAAATGAACTTTTGTGTTATCCTGCCACTTTTTATCTGACAAGCTGAACATGCAAAAAAGGGCAAATAACACAGATCTTCCTAGAGAATAAACTGAAGTATCACACTTCAACTTGCAAAGATGACAGGAGACAATTTTTCTCCAACTCAAGACGTAGTTTAGCATTTTTCTACATTGCATACCACCACTTGTCCCGAAAGCTGGCTGATTTAACTTTCTCTTCTACAGTATAATCAAGTCTATACTGACAAGTTAAAACCAATCCAAAAATAGACCAAAAACGGCAAATGAAGGACTCCAGAGTCTCAAAGTGTACTGAACTGTACAGGCACAATTAACAGTATATATTCATAATAAATAGGGTGATTTTTGGCCTGGATGTACTTGGACAAGGAAGGTCTGGGATTTCAATGTTTTGCCCAGAAGAAAGCACTCGCAGCATGAGATATGTATTTTGAACAATGTATCTCTCTCTCTCTCTCTCTCTCTCACACACACACACACACACACACACACACACACACATTCCTCATTATCACATGCACAAAGCGTTTTAGACAAAACAAAACAAACAAATAATATTTCTAAAACACATAAATGCTGATGTTAACTGGAATGTCTCTTCGGGGAGAGAGCAATTGCAGTTCACTTCCAGCTGCGGGATCACTGAACTGGGCTTTAGAGGAGATGCCACACATGGATGCAGACATCCCAGCATGCATCTGCAACTCAGACCGGCCAACATCCCAAGACACAAACTTTCGGACAGGACGGTAAACGAGGTGTTTGACGTGGTAGGATGTGTGTTTGTGTTTGGCAGGACGCGTGTGTGATAAGTGCAACGTCTGTAAAAGGTGATGCTGAATCCTGGGTCCTCCTCTCGCTGCAGCTCTTCTCCGGCGCTGGAGCGAAGCGTAAGCTCCCTTTACACAAGAACATGACTGGAGACAACAAACGCAGGGGAGAGTGGCCACAGTCTCTCGCTGTCCCCTCGCTGTACACAAAAAAAGACAATGCTTGAGAGGAAGGGAGTCTGTTGTTGGGGTTAGACGTCAGTTGAGAAATAGAGAGTGTTCTTCTTCAGCTCAGCGAAGGATATGGGCGGATGCTGCAGGTAGTACAGCAATACCTGAACCTGTGAAGAGAGAGGAGAAGGATTACAGCGATGCACTTCAGTGAGCTGAAGATGCCCAGGACTGTGCCCTCCGCCTGAGGTCAGTGTGTTATGACAGCATGAAAAACAAGATGATGGAATAATCACAGAGCGCACCAGCATCACTGTAATAAAGTTGAGCGATACGTCTACAAACTGTCAAACACACCAAACCACAAGCCATTATGGCGATATATGACATATCAGTGCTGGGACAGACTCCAGGAGTCCTTTCCACCGAGTGAGCAGTGGGTAGTGTAAGCCAGGACTGACCTGTGCCA
The DNA here is from genome assembly GCA_032361165.1 of Enteromius paludinosus. NCBI lineage: Eukaryota > Metazoa > Chordata > Actinopteri > Cypriniformes > Cyprinidae > Enteromius > Enteromius paludinosus. The sequence continues at coordinate 17,027,435 of JAUMHQ010000053.1, forward strand.
TGACATCATGTGACCAGATGTCAGAGGCCAGCGTGATGTGGGCCTTACTGATCTCTGACTCCGATGGTCTCAGCAGAGTGGGGCCAAACACTGTGGCCAGATTATGCAGAGACATCTTATTGACCGGCTCCTTCTCTGCCACCCTGAAATGAGAAGAGACGAACACAGATACAGAGTTGAGTCACATCTCATTAAACAGTCATCAAGCTGAATAGTTTATAACAATGTGTGTGTGATGCATAGAGTTGGCCAGCAGGTGTCCTCATTGAGCAGTGTTGGTAACTTTAGCATATTGAGCTGTGTCTGTGTTGTGTTAATGGGCGGCAGTTGAGAATAAAGCCTCCAGAGAGATGATTTGTGACGGTGTTTATAAACCTGAGGCCTTTCTAGCTAATTGCAGAGATTTGTGTGAAATGCCACATCAGTTTCACACGAAACTAAAATAAAACAGAACCGTGGGTAATTTATGACGGTTATTAAACTGATGTTAATGTGAAGCTGCTGGCTTTAAAGAGTCACTGTCAACAACAATTTAGTTCTGTCCTCCCTTCATTTGAATATATTTTGTAATTTAATTTATTCCCTGAAAAAAAAATTTAATTACTTCAGTCGTTAGTGTCACATGATCCTTCAGAAATCATTCGGATATGATCATTTTACAAAGGATTGCTGTATTGCTAATCAAATAAATGTCCCCACAAGGACAGTGAAACCCAATATTTTTTTCTGTGAGGGCTGTGTAAAAGTATAAATGATTAATGATTATGGAAATTTACCTCTTCAGGTGTTCCAGTAGGGTGAGGAATGTGATGAGATTTGGGTCTGGTAGTGACCGCAGCAGATGCATCATGCAGTTTTCCTTTGCTGCAGGATCTGCTAGAGCTGTGATAAAGAGGAGTGTAGTTACACCTCAATCACCTTCATTCTAAACGACTCCAGCATTCTTCATATAACAGCCCTTAAACCATCCTTTGTGGACATATTTAGGCACAAAGGTCTCAGGTGTGATGCCTGTTCTTTTTTATTTTTTTTTCAAATGTCATATCACCATCTTTGATAAAATACAATCTATCAATTTATGCATGTTTTTAATACTTGTTTTGTTAATATGTCAAATATGGTGACATCTGGTGGACGACAGGGTGTAAAAATGTCAATGTCAACAAAATCAATAGCCCCTAATTGGGTGTTTGATATGCATTATGTTGGATTCATTTGGACAAATTGAAAAAGAAAAGCTTTAAATTTGAGCATTTCCCATTCATTTCAAATTTGTGAGTTTTTTTTTTTAACCACTTACTTCACTTTGTTCTATCATGGAACAATAAGTCTTAAACTGCCCAGAAACTGTGTTTTGTTATATGAAAATTTATAGACTTTTGTGGCATCTGGTGACATGTGATAGTGGAAAAAATATCAAACATATTTGGCTGTTGAGTGCCCATTTTTAGGCATGAAGGCAAATTTTTAAGGTTTTTGAATCAAGTGCTCTTTTTTGTGTTTAGGTTACAGATATAGTAAAAGTAGCCTAGTCTTGAACCGTTCAGACTAAGAAAACAAAAAAAACAAAACAAAACAAACAAACAAAAAACGACATAAAGTGATTTTGCCCAATTTTGTCCAGAAAGATGATTGAGTTTTTTAATCACACAGTGATGCAGCTTTAAGTATGAAAAATACCAAAGGTGAAAGGTCATACCAGTGCCCTCCATGAAGGCCGGGTACAGCCGGTCTGTGAGAAGAGGTTCTGGCAGCTCCCTGAAATACAATTTCAGTGTCCCTGCTATGGCATTAATGTCCATGTCACTCAACATCATCAGGATATCTTTGGTATCTGAGAAACAGAAACAGAGAGCAAGAGTAAATGATTTGAGGCTGAGTAATAAGCTCCCGGCAAGACATATGACATAATAGAGAGCAAAACATGAAGGTACAGCTCTGGCTAGTCCCTACAGACTCTCTCTGTGTGTGTGTGTGTGTTTATTGAGACAGCTGACAGCTGGAAGGGGTCAGACCTCTGCATGGCCTTTCCCACAACACTGCTGCTTCTTTTAGACTCAATATACAGGCCTTCACTGACCTCAAATAACCAGAGCTTGATGGGAAATCAAAACAAAATATAAGATATATTAAAAATAAATCAATGGAGAAAAATCTCACTAAAAGAGATCTGACTAAAAATCACTGCGTGCAATGCTGACGCAAACTGCAACATAGGCAAATCAAAATGCAAGGTATCACAAAATAAAAAATAAAGACTCATTTTTGCACTGCATGTATAGTAGGTAGATGTGTGTGTGAAGTGTAATTGGTTGAGAGTCTCTTACTGGCGTCAAACGCAGCTTTGAGGGCCTGGATATCTGTGGCCACTCCAGAGATCCTGTAAATGCCCACTTCATCAATCCCTCTCTTCTCCACCTCCTCAATGCACTGCCGCACAATGTAAGGCACCTTGGAGCGTTCGCGCCTGAGGAACAACAACAGGTGAAGTCAATGTACTGTACGTGATGTACAAATCAGTTGCTGTTCAGTAAGTCTAAATCCACCTTTTTAATGCAGTATATAAACTGACATAACAATCAATCTTTTTGTCTTTTTTGTGACATCCGGTTTGAATTGAATTTTGACTAAACTTTACAAAGTCAAAGACAGAAGAAGCAACAAATGCACATATGAGTCAATCATTCACAATAAATTGAATAACATGCATTGTCACCTAAGGCTTGAGATTTCACTCACTTTGTTACCACGCTGATTTTAACCCCAAACACACCGCTCTGTTTCTTAGAAGGCGTCCGCTTCAAACTTAAGTCCCGACTCGTAAACTTCATGGAAAACTCCACTTTAATCTGAAAAATAACCATAAATGAGATTTGCGTAGGGCCATAATGCAAAAAGTATTAATATGTTTGATGGGAAATAAATTAGTACCCCATTCATTTCTATGACGTCCATATGCCAGTTTTTGGACTGGACAGTCTGTGGATCCAGCTGTAAAGAGACAGAGAAAATTAGGATGCATTTCTTATTATATAGAATTATTGTTGCTCAGCACAATACAAACACTATGGTCTCCGAGAATATCGTCATAGGTCAAAGGTTAGTGCTGCGAGACCACGGCAGACCGAGAGTGCTGGATTATAATTACACTTTTAAAAAAATTTTCAACAGTAAATACATTTAAAATGCCTCCAGAACGAAAACACATGAGGCTCAGAACAGCCACAGTTTATGAGTATTTCAGCACAAAAGTTGTTTATCTGGGTACATGAGGGTATTTCAGATTTATGACACAATTTGATGTTCAATTTCAAGTGTATTTATTTATGTAATTCTCTTCACAACACACATTGTTTTACAGTAGCTTAAAAATCATTATGCTAAAAGCTCAGTATTACTTAACGCCTTGCAGTCGCGTTTAGGAGATTAGAGCTACTGTAGGTGATACATTTAGCGATGATACAAGTAATCAAGCAGATCAATCAAGAGATTTGCTATATTATAGCATGTATATAACTCTTAATGTGAACATTTTAAACCTACAACAGAAGCTTATTCCTATTTCCGCTAACCCACCCTCCTCCTTTTTATAAAGATGACTCAAAATAATTTTGCTATTCTATCTAAAAATTCCCAGGCAGTCCTTTCTATAAAAAACCCCTGAGAAACTCACAGTAGATTTCTTCCCTTGTTATTACATATCTAGAGCGTAAAGCACAGGAGCAGGAGTCCAGCATAGATGAATCAAACCAGAATGAAGCTCTACAATGAACAGAATGAATCCATAAATTAATGAGCTGGATGTGACAGTGACTAAACTGTGATATTCACAGACCAGGCCATTTAGAGTGTGTAGTATTACCCATAATTCATAAGAACTCTCACTATGATATCTAGGTACTTTCGGGCTACTGTCCTGTGAACTTAGAAGGAAAAGCACTCAAAATCTGTGCTGTTTCCATTAACACACAACTCTCTAAGGAGAGCAGACTTAGTTACACTCTCTTTCACATACACATTAGTTTCCCATGCCACAGGCAAGATGGATGATGGGAAGGGCTATCTAGGGAGGACATTCCCCACTCTTAAACTAATCTGCCAATCAAACCCAAAGGTAAGAAAGACAATAATAAACAACCTGACCCAATCTGAATCCAGTTGCTGATCACCGTTAGAAATCAGCTAAATATACTGTGCTGTTCCACATAAAGACTCAATCCAAAGCAATTACTGGGCATATGCATTTAATTAAACTTCACTGACAATCAACATGAAGTTGGCTGACGCACGAGGGAACACAAACAGCACACATGCTGACAAATCTGCCATAAAGTTAACATTTACAGGAAAACATGCGTCGGCTGGGTAGCTTTTTATGAGAACGTCTGACAAGGTCCGTCAAGCACATAAAACAGCTTATATCACTACAATCAATTCTCTCAATACAATTAACGGGCAATCATCATTACTGATGCTGTTTATACACATATTAGGGCTATAATGAGATTCTTATCGGATATTTATGGAACGCTGGAGCCTGGTTAGTATCCCACTGCTAAACTAACATGACATGTTTACACCAATCAAATTAACGGTAATAAATGGGTATTTTGAGATCAGCGGTAAGGGCGCAATTGCAGTTTAATGTGTTTCTGAGGTTAATCCCAATCAAATTGATATATTAAGAGATGTACATACCTTAACACAGACATGGTATATATCTATATCTGTATCTCGATCTATATACACACACACACAGACACACACATATTGTTTTTTGTGATTTATGAGGACTCTCCATAGGTGTAATGGTTTTTATACTGTACAGACTGTATGTGGTATTGCCCTACACTGACCCTACACCTAAACCTAGATTTTCAAAAAAACACCATTAAGTATGTTTTTTTATAAGGGTCCACAGACCCTCATAGTTACAGTTTGAGTTACCCATTGGGCTGGTAAAGCAGTTAGATTTATTTGTTAAATATAACAAATAGTTTGTGCCTGATCGGTTCCCTCCAAACATTACTGACAATCATATTCTTCTGCAGTGTGAATATAGCCTTACAGATCTCAAACATCTATGCTACACATGCCCTTCCTTGAGCCTTTCTCTAACCTTCTGGTGCTTCTTATAGTACTTTATTAAAAATGCATGGAACCAAACGGGTCCATGATACGTCTGGAAAATCCTTTAATACAGCTAAACGGCTTAACCCTTACAAAGACTCGCCTTGTAGACACCTCATCTGCCCAAGTACTTTCCTCCAAACTCTTAGTAAATGTCCTGAGGGATTTCACCTCACATCACCCCACAAACACCACTTCTCCTTTTCCTCTGGGAAATCTCAACTACGAATGTCTATGGGATTATTTTAACAGCGTACTCAATTGATCCCAATAAGACAAACCGGATGATCATGTTAAGGTGGAGTGAGGGTCAAAGAAGAAACTTGTTCTCATCGCTCACAGCATGGGCCAAACGTCTTCAAGACACCAGTGCGCTCATTTAACCATTCGTGGATTGCATAACCAAAACTAAGACAGGAGCTCCTCAGCTCTGAAATGTTTGGAATTAAGAGCATCCGTGCAAACCTTAGAATAAGGGGCAGTCGTGGCCTAATGGATAGAGAGTCGGACCTATAACCCAAAGGTCGTGGGTTCGAGTCCCAGGTCTGGCAGGGATTGT
>JAUMHQ010000053.1:17033223-17080981 GCA_032361165.1 Enteromius paludinosus
TGTGTGTTCACGGTGTGTGTGTGTGGTTGATCACTTCTCACTGCTGTGTGTGTGCACGTTGGATGGGTTAAATGCAGTGCACAAATTCCAAGTATGGGTCACCATACCTGGCCACAAGTCACTTCACTTCACTTCACTTCATAAGGTTTGTGTGTCTTGATCTAAAAGCTTAGGAGATAATGAGATTGAGATTCTGGGGAGCTCATGTCCACGACAAACTCAGACAACCCCTCTAATAACAGCCAGATGGTGATTCATCTTGAAAATGGGATCAATCACAAAAATATAGTGTAGGGAAAAAGGGAAACACTTACTATAGTAAATATCCCAAAAACATTTTCAAGATAAAACATCATAATATTATGTATAATATACATTACATGTCTAAAATAAAAACAAGGTATTACCACAATCAAATGCCTAGAAACAATCTGTCATCATGAAACACAGTGGAAAAAATGTTGTATTGTCACAACACATGCCCAAAACACCATCGTGTTCCTATGATACACACTGAAAAAGCAGTATAATGATGACATGAACTAATATTTACTTCTGAAAGTATGTTATAGTCACTACAGAGCACACCCTACACTGAACTGTGAAGATACAGATCTCATTCTGTTCTCTTCTTTCCTGCCATCTCATTCTCTCTCATTTAGCGTGACTCCCTCATCTCCCTCTGTTCTGCCAGCCTGCTGCTGTACGGAGCAGAACACAGTGTTCTCTGGCCGGCCTCTCTCTGCTCTCTCTCCAGTCAAAGAGACTCTGCACAGAAGATCCTTACCGAGAACAAAGGGAGGAAGAACATGATGCCAGTGCATTTGTTACAAATACAGCAGGCACATGCAGCACACGAGTCCATGTTAAGATGACTATAAAGACTTTAAACTACTCCTCTGATTACACACATACACACGCTTGATGACTGACAGACTGCACATTTTCGGCTTACTTAAGTTACACTGACCTCAGTGGCCAATCGCAGTGCTCTCATGGCTGAGAATCCTCACAGTCTACCATCTCAATCGTAATCACACCACTTTGCTTGATCAAAGAGAAATCTAATATTTAATTCACATTCCTCAAGTAGAGTTTAAAAGCCTGTCACTATCCCTTTTTACTCTTACATTCCCTTCATCTCTTCCTAGCATTGAATTCCATAGTGTATTTTTTAGCCATCGTACCATGGCAATCATTTACAGCTTGCACTGTTTAAGACAATCAAACAATTCCATAAACTCAGTGGAATGACTGATGCATAGTCATATTTTATTCCCATGGTTTAAATCTCTGAAATATACCCTACTGTTTAAAATTTTGGGGTTAGTAATATTGTTGAAATAATGAACTACTTTTGTTCAACAAGGATGCACTAAATGAATGACCGTAAAGATATTTACAAGGTTTTTCTTTTCATTTTTCTTTTTTAAGCAGCAGAACTAAAAATAAGAGAAATGTTTCTTGAGCAAGTATTAAGCATATTTCAATGATTTTGTGTGAAATGAAGACTAAAGTAATGGCTGCTGAAAATTCAGCTTTGCATTACAGGAATAACTTCTATTTATAAATTACAATATATTAAAATAGACAACTTTCAACTGTAATAATACTTAATATGGCTATTTTACTATATTTTAACCAAATAAATGCACCAATAGTAGTAATCTTTCAAAATCAGAAATCAAAATCTTTCAAAAAAGTCTTATTCCAACCTCAAACTTTTGAATGCTTGCATATTAATGTACAGCAAGAACAGGAAATAAAATCATGAGACAATGTAGATTCAGTAAGAGTGCAGAAAAAAATTGTCAAGAGTACTTTATTATATGTCAGCAACGGCAGACGAATCCATGCGCCGAAGAACCAATACTGGAAGCAAATGTCATGAAAAAGTCATAACAAAACAGAAAATGGAATTGGTTCAGAGGAAAGCCATTTCTCAAATCTCATCTCCATTCAATCAGAGGTTGCTCCAAAACAGCCAAATTCACCTTTCATACAGTATAACGTCCAGTGTGCTGTCGGGTGTGGGAATAAATGGAGGCAGTTTTGTGTGACTGGTGCAGCTCTGTGCTCGTCCTTCTTACATAAAGAGCCCTGGTATTGTATAACAAAGCTTAACGCATGGCTGAAGATGTAATGTGACTCATGTTGTGAGCAAACACGCACGAACGCAACTTTGTATTCATGTCGGTTTGTTTACACTGTAAGAACCCACAGGGAGCAATGCAGGCTAAAGCACTAAAATAAACACAAATAACAGCTTTGTTCAAAAAGCTCTCAGTACAATATCAAGCCTCATCTCATAGTGTCCTGACCAGACCATATTTTTCATGACGATATGGCACGCTCCAGCCAGACGCCCAGTGTTACCGTTCACACATGCGGCCAGAAGTTACAGCTCTCACTCCAGAGAAATCTTGGCATTTGTAGGAAAACGTGTGTTTGCACAGTGTGTGGTGTGGGAAAAAACCGTAATTACTGTGGTATTCAGAGGTTAGTGTGGAGGTCAGACTGATGTTTGCTGTAGTGTTCTGATGCATTGGGCTGATGTCACAGACTCGGACTGGACTGGGCCTTTTCCAGTAAACTTAATCACACAGGAAATGCAAATAATCTACTGACTCAAAAACGTACATCTTTTACTATCATCATACGCATTTTTAGAGCTCTTCCATAAAAGGTATGTAAAAACAATTCCTTGTGACATAAAAAACAACCCCACGAGTCAAGAAATCCAGCTATCGTAAATACCACGAAAGTTATGGAGCATACGATATATTTTTAACAGACTGTCATTACCGTTAGATGCTAATGTCCCTGTTGCTAATAAATGCAACCCCTTTAATCTTAAAGAGGACAGTGTCATAAATCAAGCTAAACATCTGCTAAAAGAGAACCATGGAAAACACAATTCCTCATGGACACATTTGGTCCAATTGCACACATTATCATGAAACAAAACGTGAAAGAATTACTGAACCAGACGCAAACAGTCCAAAAGCATAACCTGTATTTATAACCATGTACACTGGACATTGTAAACAAAGTAATACACCCAGTGCCACAACACTTAACTGCATAAAGAAGAAAGCCAAGCAGGTCAACAGCTGTTGTGTCCAGAAACGGACCTCACCATCACCCTCCTCCACTTCATTAGCTCAGTAAGCAAGGCCGTGTGGGGGTTCAGTAGCCCCTCATTGGGGTCTGGTGCCCTCACACTGGCAGAAGATGATTTATGCAGGTGATAAAAGCAACCATTAGCATATAGCTGGCATTTAAAGGCCTTTAAAGAGGAGCAGGGTTCATCAGTGGTTCAGTCATTAGCATGTTATATCCTGGAGCAGCATTTGTGGAGCAGTCTAGGCTGAAGAGAAGATTGCTACAGCCGAGGATGGGTTCATCTCTGGAGACATATTCTTGTTCTTGTGCATAATACATCTCTTTCATACAGACCCTCCCTCCTTCTGTTCTTTCACTCCTTTGAAAGAAAGACCATTTCTGCTTCGCCACAAGGGGCACTATATAGCAAACATTAGTGTGAACAATCAGTTTCTTTCAGGTCAACTACAGCCAACAATTTACTGAATACAGCATAATAGCACACGCTCCTCGAGCGCTGAGGTTTGTTATAGAGGTACTTAAACTAAAAATGAAAGGTGTGTCATCATTTACCCATCATTCACCCCCATGCTGTTCCAAAACTCTATGACGTGGAACATAAAAGAAGTCAATGAAATAAAATACTGAACAATATGTCCAAATGAATTATACTGCTAATGTGTTAAAGTATTTGCATTTGTTCTTGCATAAAATAGTAGTGATTCTCAACTGGTTTTGGTACATTTAAGGAGATGTTCACAAGCATTTGTGGTTAAAAAAAATAATTAATTTATTGATTCATTTATTTACTTAGTTACTTAAAGAAAATGACTGATGGTTTGGCTAGATAAGACCCTTATTCTTTGGCTGGGGTCGTGCAGAGCCCTTTGAAGCTGCCTTGAAATGGCAATTTGGGTCTGAGACGAATAAAGACAGGGGTGCGTAAATTATCAGGAAACCATTCTGGAAAGGGAACTTCTCTTTTAAGTGGTGATCCAATAAAGAATCAAAATTTCGTACAGTTCTACAAAAATCCATCCTCAGTCAATCAATCTAGTGACCATGGTGGGCATCTTCCAGCAAAACGCAACTACGTTGCAGTGCAGTCTGGTACTGAATGCGTACACTAGGATTCTGAAGAACCCCACTTCAAATGGCAGTTTCCTCAAATAGTGCATTATATACCCTTCAGAAAGGATTTAAGGGGCGATTAAAGTGGCGGTGTGTTCTGTTCAGATTTACGTTTATCAAATGAAAGCGCGTCTGTGGAGGTCAGACATTAAAAGCAGGTCATGAGACAACACTGGGATCATTCATGACCATATCAAAGGAACATACTCGTACAGATAAACACATGCTCTCTAGGCCACAAAGACTCATTCAATATTCAGTCAATGAAACTGGCCATCTGTGAGAGAGTGTTTCAAAGCATTTTAAAGTGCAAATGACTGCAAAATGAGGTATGTTTATAAATGTAATTGGCGGTAAGTGGCAACTATGTGTGTATCTATTACACATGTATCTGAATACAAGCATTTATGAGTAACTGTCTGTGTCTACATTTAACAGACAGTCTTTATGTGTCAATACCCGTGGGAAGACAAAGACAGGGTGTGTCTGGTACAGTACGTGTATGTGATTTACAGGCAGAAGGACTATGCTAGAGGATCAGATTAATGCAGAATGATGTTTGAGTAACAACAGAAGAAGAGGAATTCAAAGAAAGACAGGACAAGAGACAGAGACCTTCAAAAGAGCATGTGCTTGGCACATGGAAAGACATTGGTCTTGCATTATCAACAAAGAAATATTAATAAGAAATCTATTATCGTAGAGTCACAGTGATGTGTGTTACATCTGAGGGGTCTTAGTCTGTAACCGGTCTCTACAGTCAGGCCTGGGTCACAGGAAGAGCACGGATCTGACTGGGCAGAAGACACACAGAAATACAGCAGAGGCTAAAATGCTTTGTTCTTATAGCCAGAAAAACTATGCACATAAATTACTGCTCAAAGTGCTGGCAGGGCAAATACCCCACGTGGAGAGACCTAGATTTCGCCGACTCACATCGGCACACGAACACAAACAAACACACACAGCTGCACACCTACTCCCATGGTTACATGCAGAGTGTGAAGGCACTGATCTGATCACAGCAGAACAATCATTCAGCAAACCGAACACTGAGCTAGAATGAATTAGATCATGTGACACACACCAGTGCCATTCCATCAACGCTATACAAGAAATGACACTGACGAGCAATCCTTCTCTCTCTAGCAGGGGTCCTCCACCTTTCTTGCAGTGTGAAACTTTGATTTACACAACTTGAGGTCAGTAAGAATCGTTTCTAAAGAATCCAAACTTTATTCTGCAAAAGATATTAAAATAGAAAACTAATTGTGATAATATTTCACAGATTTACTCCCTTGACACAAATTTGCAACCCTTTGAGATTTTAGGCAAATTCAATTAACAAAAACATCCATTTAAATAAAATGTAATTTTACATATTTAATTTGAAAATACAATTAATGAATCCTAAAATAATTTTATTTGCAATTGGGACATCTATCCCATTCAGACAAATCCCCTGCAGTTCCACCATCAAAGCCTCCATTTGCCTGAAAAATATTGGATTTGGATTCTTCCTCAGTTAAAATAGATTTATTAATAAACCATGCCGCAGATCACAGCAACTCTGGTCCTATAAGAGCCTCTGCAATTGCATGCTTGTGTTGTAATTATTAATAAAAGATTATTCAGTGGTGTGTGTGTGAGAGTAAAGGTGTGATTAATTGACCTCCATCAGTGGGTGGGTGATACTTGCCAGGGGCTCTGAGGACAGCAGGTTAAAGTGATAATTAACCTCTAACTGCAGCCAGCCCACACACACACACACACACACACACAACGTTTCTGCGAATTATCAGTTTTCCATAAACGTCTATTGTTTTATACTGACCAAACAATATTTTTATCCTTAAACCATGGCTAAATGTACACCATAGAGAAAACCTATTTGCATTGTTACACATTCAGATAGCATTTAAAAAAATAGCATTTTTGTAGATCAGTCTTCACAATATCAAACATTTCAGGTTGAACCATCCTTGTAGCGTAATGCACATTGCAGCATAACCAAGTACATCCAAACACTTAAGCCCAACAACTCTGAACATACTCGTCACATGAGAACTAACAAACCACCAACCTATAAGTAAAGGAAGTAAAGGAAAGACATCCTTCTATTACCAATACATTTAAATGTCTACATGTTCAATTCTTTAGTATAACGTACTTATCTTCTGAAGAACAAAATATATACAGGTGAAGAAAGCAGGGAACTGATCAGCTCCAAAGGTGCAAACACCAAAACACCACACAAAATTATTTTAAAGGATCAACAATCTGCATCTCATGTCTATAAACACGCAGCATGATAAAGTCCTGGTTCAATCAGTGACTTCCAGTCAGTTTAAGACCAGGAAACAGGCAGAGAGAGGAAGTAACAGATGGAAAGAGAATGAAAGAGTGAGTGACCTTTTGTCGAAGCAGTTTACTGCGCACACGACCCCACAGTTTGGCGCCGGTATTGGTGTGTCGTTTGATGACTGAAGGATCGTCCACACAGCAGTGCCGCTCTACGCGCTCACACACCGAGTTCAGATTACAGTCCGTCACCACGATCTCTGTCATCCTGACTGTGTTTCTCTCGCAGCCGCGCACCAGGAAAGAGAAAGGGCACTGACCCTCAGAACAGTACGATTCCCAAAGATAAAACCAAACTCTTCACAGCAAACCGATTAAAATGTGTTTTCAGAAAAAAACAAAACTATTTTTACTTGAAGTTCACAAGACAAAATTCTTCTCTGTTTGTGTCTTTAGTGCTCTCTGAGGATGAAGCGATTAAAAAAAAAAACAGCCGAGGAATGAACCCTGTGAAACAAAGGGCTCATATCTGGAGGAAAGTAAACACTGCCATGCTTTTGTTTTTTCTCAGGCTTAATAACTGAACTATAGATCCTTCAGTGGATGTTGAAGTAACTCTTTCCTCTGACTGCATCTCTCTCCTGCTGCTCTCTCCTGCGCTCTTCTCAAATGTGATCTCCAGAAAACACAGCGACTGAGAGGAAGAAAGAGTGGGAGGAGAAAAGGAGAGAGGGAGGGAGTGAGGGAGAAAGGGAGCGGGTGACTTGATTCTATCACCAAGCAGTTTTTAAGTCTCCAGATGCGAGACGGAAGGGGAGGCATTCTTTGTGTGCCGAGTTACACCAGTAGCTCACATTTAACCCACAAATGAACAAAAAAAAAGAAAAGAAAGAAACTTATTCAAAGAAATTATGTCTTGCATAAAGAGAATAATGCCTTTTAATCATTGACATTTTATAACAAATAATATTTGCACAATCAGATCAGTATTATGCAACAAAAACATGAATTAATTAACAAACCAACTGTGGTGTGTAATGCACATTATATGTAAAATATAGGTTGACCGGTAAGTGTTTTTCATGGTCGATGCCGATACCGATTATTACAGTTCAAGTAGACAAACCGATAACCGATATTTTTAACTGATATAGGCTATATATATCTGGTGTAAAAATAAAAATAATGTGAAATTTTAATTTAAAACAAAAAATTTCTTTAAATGCTTTTAAATTATTTTATCGGCATATCTGTTTTGAAAATGACCAATACGCTAATTATAAAAATGCTTATTACCTAATTTAAAGCAAGTGTAGTCTAAAACCGCACATACTGTATAATGTGCAACAGAATTTTGGAATGTGTCTTTTTTTAATATAATCAATACAAGTATTTCAAGAGTATATTACAAAAAATGGTAACACTTTAGAACAGCGCAAGTCATTTATAAGTGATCTATAAAACATTCACAAATGATTATTATGTTTAGTTCATTAATTTACAAGTCATTTACAAGTTGTGATATGTTGAAAAACACAAAAAAGTGTGTAAACCCTTTGTCTCATTAGGACAGACGATATGTTGGGTAAAGATGGTAAACACATGGAGTATTTTAGCACTGTGCACCTCATGTGAACTTCAGTTGAGGGTAAAACTAGTTCAGCAGTGAATATATAATTATTTTAAGGTCCAAATCTTGCTATTAACAAATAATTAACTATGACTTTTCCCTCATAATTTGCTGATTATTAACAGTAAGATCATTGTTAAGTTTAGGTGGAATTATATTCATATTAATTTATTTACAGTAATAAGAATTGTCACCATAGTTAGTTGTCCCAAAATTGAAGTTCAGCACAGAAATTTTACTAGTCGCCCCAAAAAAACTCTTACTTAATTTGTCATATTTCTGTTTTGACTTTGGGGTGAAATATTTTTTACAGATTTCCTCAAGTTCGCCCACAAACCCCAGCGAGACCTGACCTGAGCCATCACGCTCCACACTTCAAAAAAGGCACAGACACAAAGTTAGAGACAAAAATACCCTTAAAGTTCGTGCGTCAGTGAACACAATCATCATCTGACACTATTGTTACAGAGCACATTCTCCTCTTCTGTAATCTCTGCAGTGTGTGTCATTGGGAGCCTGAGGCAGCCGTGTCTTGTGGGTGTTGGTGTATATATGTTGGTTATGTAAGCAGGAGTGGGATTGCTCTACATCTTCCGTCCTCATGCTAGTCTCTAGAGCCACACGCAATGGTTCCTACCAGGTAATTTTGCTCTGCTTCCTTCTCTCTTTCTATTCGTCCTCTCTCCATCTTTCCTCCATCCAAATCTCATTTATATTGCATAAGACCCAGAAAAATCACTGTATTACTAGTTATTTGTGAAAACCTCACAGGTGCTGTGCCTGGTGTATGTGAAGATCAAACGGGTGTACTTAAAAATAATGCGGTACGAGTGCTGCACCACGCTGCTAAGCACATCCAGTTACCCAGGATTCATCTGAGCACTCCGTGGTTCCAGGCCCCAACGGAATCAGCATCCACAAAACCCTGCAGCACTTTCAAATACAAAAACTTCACAAAGTCCCATCTATTCCCTGCTTCCTGCTCGCTAGTACATTAAATATTTTGTCTAATTTGATTACGCTTTCCGCTACCAAAAATAACTGTTTTAGACAGATTCAAATCAATGCAGAAAGTGGCTTTGAATTATCATAATAGAATAGTTAAGAATAAAGTCACAGTGGCGAGTCTTTCCAATCACCTGCAGGAAAAGGTTCCAGTTTAACATAGTTAAGCAGTTGTTGATTTGTTTCTGGTTCAAAGCCATCTAACAACTATTAAGACTGTCTTATCGATACAAACTGAGCCTTACCAACTCACAATTTGGCTGATAATACATTATATCCATTAATATTATTCAGCTAATGCGTATTTTTACTAAAGTTAAAATACTTAAACTAAAAGGACTTTACTGGTAAAAATAAATAAATAAAATTAAAAAAAAAAAAAAAATCACACAATGTTTGATTTACACACGATGGAACTATTGAAAAATAAATATATGAAAATGTATTTGAAATACATTTATTTCATGTCAAGTATACTACAAATACGTTAACATATTTATGTATCTAATATCTAATACAAATGTCCTGCAATTGTACTTTTAGGCCTGGTTTTGCAAATTAATCTTAGCTTAAGCCAAGACTAGGCCTTAGTTAAATTAATATATTTCAGCAACTTTTACAAAAATACCTTTAAAGATTTGTCTGAAAAAATTACAGGTGTGCATAAGTCTTGTCTGTGAAAAAGGGGGTTAGAACAACTAATTTTGTACTTAATGCACTTTAATCTTGCAGAAGTAGTGCTGAAGTTTCTTTGATTGTGCTAAATTGAAACTCTATTGCTTTTAAAGACCAAAATGATTAAAAATAACCATATAATCCTCATCAATAGTGACATTAATTTGGTTATGCTTAATATTAGGAAATGGGCATTGAGTACTATCAATATATGATTACTGACATGTGCATACAGAAATGCGCTTATGCCAAAATCTCAGTCTGATAAAGAGTGAATTAAAGGCAGATAGTGAACAGCAAATGTCTGACACACAGCAGCCTGTCCTTGGATAGCAAAGATCTCAACCCATGCTATCAGCTTTGACATTTCAACACTTATTTCTGAGAGCGGCATAGTGAAAAAAAACTAAACAAAACAACCAAAAAAAACCCCACCTAGGAAGCATGTCGGAGTCAAACCTCAATTTCCCAAATAAGCACCAGAGCTCAAAGTGTTCACTGTTAGGCCAAGGTTCTGTTAATAAAGTACCTCCTGGAAAATTCATTAGAATTTTTATCTATTCCTTCTTTAGATAAAGACCAGTGTGCAGCATACAAAATAGCCTTCAATCTGAGGGCACGGCTTTGGCCTCAGGGCTGCTTAAGAGAAGACTTAATGGGCCAAAAGGAGGGATTGAAACGGCTGCGGCGTCAGTGATATAATTACCGATTAAGATGCGTTGGGTGTTCTCAGCAGCCTGAGCGCTCTACCGCTCTTTCTCTCTGCCTCCAGAGGGCTGTGGTAAGAGGGCATGTAAGAACACTGCGACTGGTTATTTTTAAAATGGAGATAAAACGCAGCGGACTCATTCGGGCTATGCGTCATCATTCTGAGGAAAGAATGTTTGGGAAAAAACTGAGAAGCACTCAAACACGTGTTATGGGATGTTTCAAAAGCAAACCTCCCTTATTTATTTTTTTTAAGCCACTTGCTTTATTTTACAAAGTCTTGATTTGGTACAAGAATAGCTTTTAATGCTTTTTAAATTCCAAAAGCATATTATTTTGTAGCATATCTTCTCCAATGCCCTGTTAAGTACCTGTTTTTACTGAAACCCCTCACTCTGAAATACTAAATGTGTTCTGATTGGTTAGCTGCACATACATTCATATCCATACTGTAAGCCAGATGTCCTTGCTCTCTAAATAAAAATGCGTTAAACGTATACCTGTACATAGAACTAAAGACAAGTTTTATTCTTTTTGTCTTATCTTGCCTGTGGCATCAAGTGAGTCAAGACTGCTCCTGGTGCACCCTAAAAAAAAAGGTCTTCACTAGGAAAGTAGAGCAAAATAAATAAATATATAAATTGAGTCGACTTTAGCATATAAAGGAGATGGTAAGTGCTTCAGAAGGGCTCTCCCTTTCATCTCTTCAGAAATGAGTGACAGAGATGCTCATTAAACAGGTGAAGCTAAAGGCTGAAAGAGGGAGTTTAGATGAGGGCAGACACTCTATTCTCTTGCTTTTCTCTTTCTTCTCTGTCAGAGACTGGCTTATGACAACAATGCACGAGGGAGGAGAATGGTTTTCATCTCTCAACTTTTTTGAGGCGACATCCTGCTCTATGTGGTTTTCCATTACACTGGTTGAAGGTGATAGGCTTCCCAAAAACATATTTAGGACAAGTGGTTTGGAGAATTTATGAATGGATGGATTGATGAGAGCTTGTCCCTGAGGGTCTTGAGATATCTACAGGTGGAAGTTTAGCAGTGGATAAAGCAAAGCTCAAAATGGTGTTTGGTGACAACAGATGAACTTGCAATAAAGGCATAATCATAACCTCAGTCCACAACCTTGCCACTCTAGATATTCATGGACATAATGACTACATCTGCATGAGGCATTTTGACCAGAGCCACACACATAAAAACACAAAAGGGGGGGCCTGGTAATCATACGCTCATGTCTAAACCACATAGGAACCATTTCAGACGCTACTTCATAGTAATCCCAAACATACTGCTTATACTGCCTTCATAATCACAGAACTCAGCTTTATGAGATAATAATGTCTGTTTACAATAAGAGCTCCAGTTAGTGGGGCAAGGAAATTATATGGACTATATAGTGTGAAGACGTCATCTGGGCTTGTTTTTAAATGTAGATGTTGAGTCACAGAAACAGTTCCCGAACATGCATATTTATGTGTGCGTCTTCATCATTTGTAAACAATTTAACATCTTAATATTTTAAACATATTTAAAAATATTCCCTAACATTAACCTCAAATCGATTTTAGTTCTCAATTAAAAGTGCCTTTAATCATTCAGCTTCTGCTTTAATATTTGTGGGATGATTTTGGATGGATGCTTCCCTTATGCCACTGGAATACAAATGAACATAAAGAGCTGAAAACATGATGAGCAGAACGGCACAGATGTGTGTAATGGTGATGATGGGAGGATTGGAGGGGGCTGGTAAGGGGTGAGAAGTGTGTGTGTTTGTGGACATACTGGATGCTGTTTGAAAAAAACACAGTTTGACCATTTGAGATATTTTTTTGAACACTAGGTCATACCACAGTATTCTTTAAAGTAGATTAGAATACAGAGAAAATGAACAAGGTGGTTACTCATTACTGTGGTGTACATCAAAATAGCACAGTGTTACTGTCACTGCCCCGTGGCAGAATGTAGAAAACAAAAGTAATCTTGACATGGATCTGCTACTGAACAGATCCTGAAACTCAGCGTCTGTGAATCACAAAGATGCTGAATGGATGGAGAGGGGGAGGAGGAATCAAGGACAGAAAACAGCATCAGGGCTCTGGCCTTTCATGTGAAGGGCTGAGGGTGGGGTGGGTGTGGGTGTGTCCTGAGGGAACGAGGGGGGCTTTGAGTGCATTAGCAGACCCCGCTTTCATGTGCGGAGTGCAGAGCCCGTCCCACATCAAACCCACCCTAATGATGGTTTTAAGAACAAAAGCAGCTTCACAGTTATCATGCATTACCTCTTTCTGAACGTGCGTGAGCACATGTAGTAGCTGAGGGGCAGGAAAAGTATAAGAGCACCTTGACAGATACATAGATGATTCCGGGTTGCCAGGGTGACTGTGTTTGTGCTACTATATCTGCTTTAACTGAATCAATATTCAGAGTTTCAGCTACACTGTGATGTAGTGCACAAGCAAAACTGAAATTTAATAACAGCTCTGATGCAAGCATCATTAAATATGCAGCAATCATTTCACAGACTAACAATGGCCTTACTAACAACAACACCAACACAAAATACACACCCTTCTCATCTAAAGACTTCACACAAAAGCATTCTTTGAAATGTCACCGTAGCATCTGTGTGTGTCAGGGTCTTTTCGCTGAACTCGGCAGATTGTCCCAGTTTTATCTCATTTGAGTGTCACGTGGATGATATTGTATCGTCTGATGTTCAACAGCAATCATTAAGACTGCTAATATTCCTTTAAAGGGATACTGGGGGAATCTTATGAAAAAAATACCTGGGTCAGTGTAAAATCTGAAAAAATTAGACATTATAAAAAATAAATAAATAAAATTCAGCATAGTAAAGAAGTTATTTTAGTATAGCATAATCGTAGCATAATGTATATATTTTTTACTAAACTAAAAAATAAACAAAATATATTTCCAGGTGACAGAATCCATGCACAAATTGTAAAAAAGCATACATTGCATCTTACCTTTTATTTTTATTGAAATTTTCATTTCCATGTAAGTTTTAGTTATTTTGCTGTGCTTTTTAAAATGGGATTAGTTTGGGTTTAATATTGAGTTTTTTAATAGTTCTATGCACCAACCTCCGTGTAGAACGGATTCTCACGCAGTCAAGGTCTCTAACTGCAGCTCTTTGATACATACGCCTAGAATAATGAAAGGAGAAAACTCTCTCACATTCTCTTTCTCTCAGAGGAAATCCAATAACCCTTGAGATCAAGCAGTTTCCCCTTTCTGAATACCATAGAGACAGGCAGAGGTAAACATCCTGCCACAGGAACGGAGGTATGAATGGAGAGACAAAGCAGATGAGTTTCTTTACGGTTCCTGCTACAGTACGTATACAAGCAGCCTTACAGCTGATCTGGCATCAGTTGAACTCTAGAGTAAGGATCATGGCACGTAGCAGGGCTTCATGTCGTGTCATTTCGGGCATCTATCAGATGGTCTCAGGGGGTGCGTGCTGGTTCTGACATGATGTGTACCTCGAATGTGGGGTGACTCGAGCGTGTGTAAGAGTGGACACTGATGTGACAGGTGTGTGTGTGTGCGCTGTGACCTACTTCCAGACAGATGGAGGCAGGAAGCAGAGTTCAGAGATTTAGTTAATAATTCAGTCTCACACCAAAGTACAAGCACAGGAACTGTCTGGCATCGAGGGACTGAGAGAAATAAAGGCTCTGTACTAAAAACCTAGTGAGATGCCTGTAAAGACGTGTTCATGCTGACAACAGAGTTGCTATAATAAATTATAAAAAAAAAATTGCACCCCACACACTAATACACAGCACACAGTAATTTGTAATGATACTGGAAAAAAATGATTCAATGACATTTCTCCCCTAGCTTTTAGCAAAGCATTCTGGGATTACCTTTCCCTAATCCTGCCTTAAAATTTGGTCATAATGAGTTATCCCCATAGCCAGCATACAGTAATACTGTTGCTAACCCTTTGGAAATGCATTTACCTTGAACGTAGGGAGCCTAGGTAGGGAGCTCACTAGGATTTGGAACATAGCCACAGACACAGTGATACAGATAGAGAGTGAGCATTATCTGTGATCACAGGGAGCAAACACAGCCATTAGCATGTGGAAGCTCATATAAACACAATCAATATCAAGCCATGCATTCATATAATGAGCTTCTCCACGGAGCCGCACACGCCGCTAACAACATTACAGCAGTGCTGAGGAGAGAGAAGCATCCCGAGGCGTACAGCGCACATATAACATGGTTATATCCTGAGTGCTGATCTGTCTCTCTCATATAAACACACTTTAGTCAGGGTGTTGAATGATTACACTGCGGAGAGATTTTAGACATGGCTGCTAGTGATATCAAGAGGTAAAGCACAGTCATATCAGAAAATGAGCAGTCTAGCTATCCATTGATTTTTTTTTTCCAGTGCCAGTTGCAGATAACAATATCTAGAAAGCTGGATGGTCCACATACATAACCTAATGATAGCTAATAATATGTACAGTTCACAACACCTGAACTAAAGTTATATATATCTTTTTTTTATATGACGTTTTGTTATATCCACTGTAGGGGATTCCAGGACTTAAAGCATGTTTATTACACATATCGGGAGACACAACAAATTAATAGGGGAAGAAATTATATTTCAACATCCCTATGAAGTATTAGATATCTATTATTACACCACTTTATTCATATTAATATGTAAATTATATTAATATACATTATTTATAAATTTTGCACATTTTACATGTCAATTAGCAAAATGGTAAATCAAATAGTTCTGTTACATATTTTAGAACATAGTTTAAAATCATTATCATACAAAGTTGGACGGCGATTTAAAAATAAACAAACAAACACATAATTTTGCCTATTCATGTCTATTTATGTTCATTCCCGGTGTCTTCTATAGAGGACACAGCTTAATATTAAATAGCATTTTGTTCCATTTTTCTTATGCTAAAAAAATGGGTCCCAGGGGATATATTTGGCTAGCAAGCAAAGTTAATTTTGTGAATTTGGAAAGTTTTTTCAATGCTTGAAAAATGCCATTTATGTTCACAGAGGCTGTATTTTCTCGATTAAAAATACAGTAAAAACTGTATTATAATGAAATACTACTATTTATGCTATTTATGTAAGTTCAAGTTCATTTCTTATAAAGCATGTTTAAAACATTAACAAGAAAATCGAGTCAAAATATATAAAACACATGAGGAAAGAGTAACAAAAACTAGCTAAATGAACATTTGATTCCAAACTTCCTATTGCTAAAGGAAACACTTTCACACAGGACCCACGTTATCTGTTTCTCACACACTAACACATCATAAGATGCAACGTTTAGGCAGATTGATTCCCTCATGAGAAAGACAGCAGTGATTTAGAAAGAGTTTATGAGAATGACCCCCTGTGCCCGATCTGTCCGGCTCTTCCTCAGTAATAACAGACACGAGTGCTGAAGCAGTCTGCAGGGGACAGGGATATATGAAGCTGTGGCTGACAAATGCTCCAAATAATACAGACTGATGTGCTGAGATCAAGTAAGAAGGGACAGAAAAATAGAGGACTAACGAATGAAAAACACACTGTGCCGGTGTCCACACACAGTGGGGGAGCGGTGGGTGACACTAACTCAGTGTGAATGTGTGTAATTACCAGCCACTTACTTTCAATCTCTGTTATGCAACATTTGGTTTAAAGACTACATCAAGAGCACACACTCAACATTTCAGGACAAGTTGCTTTATCTTCATACACATATACAGTATACACCTACAGATGTTCTTTTGTTGTTGTGCAGCGGCACTAATACGCTTGAACGTGGGAAGTAACAATGCAATTTTTCATTAGAGCTAAGGCAATTAGTGGGTCCAACAATTCTTATTTTACCTCAAACTAATTTTAGTGAGTGAATGCAAATACAAAATAAAGTTACGTATGAGTTTCTTTCTTCTGATGAACACAAATGAAGAGACTGTATTTGGTAGTTGTTAACCAGTTGGTAGCCAACATTTTTTTGTGCTCAACATAAACACATAAGGTTTGGAACCATTTGAGAGCGAGTGACAGAATTTTCATTTTTGGGTGAACTATCCCTTTAACCCATGTACCTCCCTTATATAAGTAATAAAATAAAGTGCAACGGATGTTCATTAATCTGCTAATCGTACTTTAACAGAAAGAACGACAATGATAATCCAGGTCATCCATCTAAAAAAACACTACAAACAGATGCTGACAATAAAATACAAACATTACATTTATTTTTCAATTTAAAAGTTAAGATCCCAAATATTTAACATCAGTGTCACCCATTCTAAAGTAGTTAACCCCTAAAAGAGGTCACAAAAGGATCCCTGAGGTCAAGCACAGGTGACCTTTTGACCAGGAAAATGAGGCGCAGGATCGGAAATGACTCTAATCTTTGTTGGACTGGTAATGGGAAGTTAAAGGGTGAAAGGGGAAGGACAGTGTGTGTGTGTGTGTGTGTGTTTATACCATTGGTTCTTTACCTTTTTTAATCTAAAGGCCTCCTGTTGTCCAACATAACATTCAAAGGTCATATTTCCAGAACTTCTATTGTAATTTGAAAAGCTGTTTAAATTTTAAACTTTTTTAGTACAAAAAATATATATATTGATATATATTCATAAATTAAAAATCTAGTTATGGAGGTTTTTTGTAGCATTTTAAGTGTTATTAAGTAAGAAGCAGCGTTTTTGCATTAAACTAAATTACTATACGTCAAATTAACTATCAAAAAACATCTGCTGGGATGATCAATTCCCTACAGATTAGGAATTTATTTAAAATAAATTTGATAGGTAAGCGGTTGTGTGAAAGAAATGTGTGCTGTGAAGACCCGGACTGTGTCGTGCAGCTCCACAGGAATGACACAGGTCCATAAAAATGAGCTCACGCAGTAAGAATGAAGGAATGATCTGGAAAACTATTCTCAGAAATGATGTTGATGTGCAATTGTGACATTCTTAGCATAGCAGTCACTTAAAGTTCAGGTTATCACAGGAAGAAAATGAAAACCCTGTATAGTTGACTGGTTATGGGTCCATCAGAGACATGTTAGAAGCATAAGATTACAGCCCTACAACAGAATAACTGATGTTCAATAAACAGACTATTTAAAGCAGAAATTAAATGCAGGATTCCTAAACATATAACACGATAACTGGTCATAGTAGACAATGTGAAAGCCTACAGTTGAAAAAAAACGTAGTTTAGTGGTGGTATTTAATAATAGAACTTCTCAGAGAGAAGGTTTTAGCATGCCAACGTGATTAGCTACAGTAAAACGGTCTCATCTGAGAAGCGTCTGAGCTGATGCTTTAAAAAAGGTTCATTCTAATCAGACTGAAAGAAAACCTAAAACTGTCACTGCTGTTATAGCACCACCGTTATAAATATTAACACTAAATACGCAGATTAGCCCATCACTGAGACATATTTACATAGCTCACAACATGGCCTTAAATCTGTGTATAGAAACACAAAGTTAATGTGAGCTGTTTTACCATTCATTATTCAAAAACAGACCTTTACAAAAGCCTCTTATGCTGCCCTTTCTGTTTCTCTCAGAAATTTCCACACACAGGGAATATTTCAGCAGGGTCCCACAGCTGGGATTCAGTAGCGGTACCAAAAAACTGCCAATCATCTCTCATCAGGACTTTAACTTCCTGTCACCACCAACTGCTTGACAAATATACATTAACTAGTAGATTATCATATGCTCCCCCTCCACCAGCTCTTTGATAACCAGATCTAGTGGATGTGAAATAAGGTGTATTGACTCAGATTTTGGTTCTCTGTGGTTCAGTAGCAGGTCTGAGTTTACCGTCAGCTGATCAAACAGATTGTCTTGTGGTGCCTCTAGAGTGTTTATTTGGGTCTTGACCCATTTGGATCAGATTTTCTGGGAGAAGACTAACTCAACACTTCCAGCATTTAGAGGAATACACTCATGAACAGAGAACCACATGTCCAAACAAATAAAATAAATAAATATATATTTTGATCTTTGTCTATATCCTAAATATTAGGGCTGTAACGATACACCAAACCCACGATTCGGTTTGTATCACGATTCTTTTCGCGAGGGGGGTGGGAGAAAAAAAAGATTTTTAAAACAATTTGCACCCGGCTTGGTAATAGATAACAGGGCTCGAGCACACTGAGTAAATACTTGAACCCCCTCGTTATCGACAACCGAAAATGGTCGCATATCTATGGCGGCAAATCTATGCCAGTAATACGCGAGCGCACCACTGATGCTGGCGCGCGCGGTAAATCACATACACCAGAGGAAAACAGATCTTCACGCAATGAAACGGGAGCCACGGGCTCATTTCAAAACCTGAAATGTCATCTGCGTGCAAATCAAGGTAGTCACAGGGTGTGTCGCGATGCTCCCTTATCACACCGCGATTGTTGCGATTTCGGTTTCATATTGTGTATCGTTACAGCCCTACTAAATATTCTTTATATACTGTATGTTAATTTTGACAAACACTACCAGTCAAACGTTTTTGAGTAGTAACGTTTGTAAATATTAATATATTAATATATTGTGAAATATTTTCAACTGCTTTCTATTTGAATATATTTTAAAATGTAATTTATTCCTATGATCAAATTTACATTTTCGGCATCGTTACCCCAGTCTTCGGTTTCACATGATCCTTCAGAAATCATTCTAATATGATGAATTCTGGATTTCAAGTAATGTTTATTAATATTATCGATACTTAAAACAGTTAAAGATTTTTTTTCAGGTGACTTTGATGAATAGAAAGATCCAAAGATCAGCATTTATCAGAAATTAAAGGTTTTTGTAAAATTATACACTATGCTTGGTGTCACTATAATTTTTTTTAGGTATACAATATTTCTATTTCAGATAAATGCTGTTCTTCTGACATTTCTATTCATCAAAGAGACACCTGAAAAAAATCTAGTCAGCTGTTTTCAACATAAGTATAATAATAAAAGTTTTTGAGCAGCAAATCAGAATATTAGTATGACTTCTGGAGTATCATGTGACTGAAGTAATAATGCTAAAAATTCAGCTTTGAAATCACACGAATAAATTACATTTGAAAATATATATATAGAGAGAGAGAGAAAGAGAGAGATGGATGGATAGATAGCGATAGATAGATATTATATTTTATAATATAATATATATATTTTTAAAAAATTAAAAATCTTGTGTTCAGAAAACTTTTCAGAATGTTTTGGTATTGTGCTGTACATAATAAATCTGTACATATTACAACTTTCTACTCCAAAACTGTTTTACAATAATAATATAGTAAGAATTCCTAAAAAGGAAAATTTGTAAGTATTTAATTATTAATAATAATTTTAATTATTATTATTTTATGCAATAAAAAGATTACAATTTATTTATAGGTTTATATTTACATTTTCAATCAAATGCATGCAGCATATACAAGAAGACAATTTTGTTCTGATAGACAACATTCAGATGGAGATACGTAAACCCCATGATAATCAAAGAAATTGGATGAGTACGAGTCGAGGCGTACTGAAAACAAACCCTGGATAAGGCAGGATGACGCACTCTTTTGTGACATCTGACGCAATGTTCAGGCGACAACTAGATTGGAATCCAGCATTTATTACAGAGAGAGAGTCTTTATATCTGAAGAGTACAGCCTTCACCATTATCACACCTTATCTCCCACACACTTTCCCATCATAACACACCACCTATCCTAACAGAGCAAAGTTAAAAAATCAAAATGAGTTCAAAAGCTTTCTTTCTAAAAACCTAAAATCTTAAAGCTGCATGTTTGTGTGAGTGCGCCTGCAGGAATGAGAAGGAAGTGACATTTAAAGGTGAGGGAAAATGTTCCTCTGACATTTCTGTCAGACTCCCTCTCGGAGTTACACTGATTTGTGCGCTGAAGAAGGGGATATTTCCTGTGTCAGCTACTTCCATTGGGGGACTTGATAATGATGTCTGGGTCATGAATGAGGGATGTAACCTTTCTGTATCTCTCGCTGTCTGTTGTTATCCGTTTCTCTCTCATCGTGTTTTGGTCATCTTTAACTGCCCATCAGCTCAACTGGTGAATCTCACAAAAACTGCCATGACAAATCTCGGTCATATAAACCCCAAATCATCCTTTTCACTGTTAGTAGCCTATTATAAAGCCAAAATATCAATATTATTACTAATCGCTCTAGGATTTCCCTTTGTAACATCTTTCATAATGACAAAGTGTTTAAAAATACAAAAGACTGGGATTTTTACATTTCCAGAGGTTTATAATTTACTGGCTAAGGGTTTTTCGAAATAATTTCTACTCTGAAAAACGTCTTGTAAATTGCATCATTATAGTAGTAAAATGTATGTTCTTGAAATCATACTTTTAATACCTCATATATTCAGGATTGAATTTTTCTTTTTTTTTTTTTTTATGCTATTGCATGCATGTTTTATTTTAGACAATTTCAAGTAATCTTTGAAGTTTGATAAAGCCTCTTGGTTGATGTAATGTGGAGTACATATGTATAAATACATATTTGTGACTATATTAATGATATATTTATCATGGCATAAACGGGTGCACTTTTTAATCAGACACAAAATACGTAACAATAAGTACATATAACTGCAGTTTCCAAAAGAAATTAACACTAGGAGGAGCAAAACTCTGACACTTTTTATTCCTTTATAAAAAATGAAAGGAATAATATCTAATTATTAATATAAAGAAATTCTATAAATATTATATATATATATATATATGTTTTCTTTTGAGGGTAAAATATCACCCAAACAACAGAAAAAACACAAGATTGAACTGTGCTGTGCCAAAATGTCACTTTCGGTCAGCCTTCTGCTTTAACTCAGGAAATGACATTTGACTGCGTAACAAACTCAAAAAAATAGCTGGTCTTAAAGAGATACTTGAGGGAAAATGACAGGTCTATAAACTCCACTGCATGTGTGTGTGTGTTTTATGGAGGTGAACTTTGGGTTCATGCATAATTCAAGATTGTTTGCAAAGGATGAGGCGACAAAAAAAAGCCCTTAACAGTTGTGTCAACATTAAATATCTTCAGGGCTAAGAGTGTGTGTGTGTTGTGTAAGTGATTTAAAGCAATAACCTCATGGCTAAATCGTTAATCCTCATCCAGTAAGGCTGTAGCTACAGATAAGAGGCAGTTAAAGCCCATCTAAAGCAGCCCAGTGACTGAGCTATTCACTCAGCTCGAATGAATAAGCATCAGAAAACGCTTGAATGAGGAAGCGCATTTATTACCTGTTGGAAAACGCTGACTCGACTACCATTTGATGTCGTAACTTAAACACAGCCATGTACTGGAATATTTCAACATTGGCCAAGGGGAATTATATCAAATTATAGCAAACTACACACACGCGCACGCACCTTCACAAAATAATGTTTATTCCTTAGATCCCACAGAAATATTGACATCTGAAATCACATGGTGTCTCTGCTTTCACGATATCACACAGCTACTGGTGCTGAGATAGCAGAAGTGTGATGGTTCCCCGAGGAGCAGATAGTATTGATCAGACCTGACCACATGTAAAGAAAAGCCACTGTCAATAACCATGAGAACAAACACACATCACAGCCATGTGCAGGGATTCTGCAGGTATAAAATGTCACATTAATGTATTATTAATAATACATAAGAGACATATTTTTGAAAATCCTTTATTGGGCACATGTGACACGTTTCCATCCAAACTTTTCACACCCAATCAGAAGATATTTGATGTTTGTACATATCTGGCATTACACAACAAACGCAGTAGCCGTCTTTATACTTTCTCTAACTTTTTTAGTTTTTCTATTGTCCACATAGACCACATTATTCATCAAGGTAAAGAATGGATGCATTTTTGTAGGCCAAAACCTGCAAGCTTGCCATTTACTCTATGTACTGTACTTCTAATTCATCATCAAAAATTAAATCATTGTTTTGAATGGGGTTCTAGTTAATCACCTGAAATAAGAACCATGGTTTACACAGTCTCAAGATATTTCCATGTTTGCTCTACAATATAAATTACATCAGTAATACCCCTTGCGATTTTTTAAGCTTTTACTTGTCTTGAAAAAGGTCATTGCTAAGAACTGGATAAATGGGACTACAGTACAGAGGTTATTAGGAACATTAAATGTCACTATGACAAAAAGGTAAACACATCTCCTCATTAGACTGCTTACACAGCCTCGTTTCATATAGAATATCCAGAGCTCAAATCCAATCTAAAAATCATGCTTGGTTGGAAACGCACAAAATCAGCTAAATCCTGTCACTTGTTGATATCATGGCTATCATGGATTTCATTTTGACATGTTGCCTGCCACTAAGACACAGTATAAATGGTCTTTCAGAATCATTATATTTACAGCAGGCAAGTGGAATGAAGGCACATCTCTTGAATGTGAATCTGAAGGAAACTCTATCATTCTCTATCATACTCCACAGCCTGTCCTGAGAACATTCTTCAAAGCTTCAGCCACTGTGCACTGTACTAGGGTTGTGACGGTGAGAAACATTTCCCACAAAGTGAATTGACATCTAATAATACTGATACCACTGTGGGGGTTTTCCTCTTTTTCCCCGCTTTTCATTCACTTTGAAATTACTTAAAAAATGGGGTGAACATTTTACTAACTATTACTAATTAGACTCAATTCTGCATAAAGCAACTGTTAATTTTTAGCTTGAGTTTTCACCCTTTTTATTGCTTTCCTTCACTTTTAAATTTCAGAATGAATAAAAATAAACCATGCCATAGGCTATGCCTAATATAAAATAAGAAATAACTAGCAAAGTTTAAATAGGTATACAAAATCAGTGAACACTTTGGAAGCAAATAAACAACAGAAAATGTCATGTTTAGTAGTAAAACGGCTAAGAAAGCTTGGAGGCACGACATAAGCTACACCCTGATGTCAAAAATAAGAAAACATTTAAAGGAATAGTTCACCCAAAAAAGAAAATTAACCCAAATTTTACTCACCCCCAAATGTAAAAAAACGAAAAAAAAACAAAAACAAAACAGCCTTATCAAGATCCAGGAAATTAGGATTAGGAGATAGGAAATGCTCAGAGGGCTTGACCAGAAAATGAAGCATTGGAAAAATACAAGAATAGCCAGAAGAAGAACAAAAAAGAGAGAGATCTGAAAACCAAGAGTGGGAAAAGCAGGGGACACAAAATGTTCTGTCCTGGTTCCTCTAGGGACAAAAAGAAAAAAGATGGATTACATTGAGGGCAAAAATCTGGCACGATTAATAATGGGAAATCTGATTAGCCGGCTGGCAAACAGAAATGGCAGCCCAGGGCAACGTGTGTGTGAACTCACTATATCTTCAGGAACAAAATACAGGCCAGCAAGAATGCCAAGAACAGAAGACGACCGATTCATCCTCACACACAGCACAAGTCTCAGTCACACATTCACTTGAAAAATTCAACAAGTACAACTTGAACTAAATATAGAAATTATGTGTCTCACAATATAGCAGTATTGTTGTGTAAACAGCTTAAATATATATACTGGAGATAAAGCTGTGCACATGGGCCCAAAAAAGTAGTTGCTCTTCTAATGTGTATTGACACAAACAGGAAAGAGCCACTGCTTTTATCCACAAGCCTTCATACCAATATCATCTGCTATTCATGAAGCGACAGAAGGACAGGAATGCTCTCTGGCTTCATCGTGTCACTTCTGAATCAATCATCTCTGGTATTCCAAAAGGCATTTGGTCCAAATGCGTTCTCATGGGCTCTGTGTTTCCTGTAGAATGTCATACATAGGGCTTCAGACTATTTTCTTAGCTATTTTGTACATAAACGCATACCATACATGATAATACACCCCCTGTGGGTGAAAAATTTCAGGCAGGAATATCAGATATTTTGCAATTGATTAGGTCCAAAAATATCATTTGAAATAAAAGCAGAACAAAAAAAGAGAGTAAAAAAGAAGCTGGGACTGCAAGCCAGCATTTAACTAAAAAGCAGAATTACGCAACCTACGCAACGAAGGATTTGATACTCATAATGGGAATTTGACATTTTTAACAGGAGTGTGTGTGTGTATAGTATATACTGTACAAATGATCTAAAATTCAATTCAGTTCAATTTTGTATAGTGCATTTCATCCCAATTGTTGCAAAGCAGCTTTACTGAACATTTTCTATATTAATAGTAAAGAAAAAAAATTCTACATGATATTTAGGAGTAGGTTATAAGTTATAAAGAAGTTATAAATTACATATAATCAGACATCTAACACTATTAACTGCAATGATTAAATGTTGCAATTAAGCAAAATTTGGTAGTTTATGTTTTTTCAGTGTCAGCATCATCTGAATATGATCAAATATGAGGTTCTGAGACAAAATGTTCTTTTGACACAGATTCATAAGTGAAAATCTTTTAAATGCTTTGTTTGACAAAGGGACAAAATATTTCAGAGGTAATAAGGAAATAATGCTAAATAAACTATGTATAACCTAAATGAACTATGCATAACCAATGAATTTTTTCCTCCATTGGCATGTGCATGAAAAGTTTAATTTTGAGTCTGAACGCACAAACAGAGAAGGCAGAGAGAAGGTTTTGTGTGGATGAGGATGTGTATGAGATGAGGTGGGTTCCCGGGGGGTCTCTAGAGTAGTGTGTGGGGGCAGGGCTGCGCATGAAGGGTACATCACCCCTCTCTGATTTATGTTTTCGACGTGCTGACATATTGTTTTATTGGACCACCTGCCATCATTCTTTCTTTGTTCGCATGTTCTTGTGCTTTCTGTTGAGGAAAAAACAAAACTGCCAGCTGTAATCTCTGATTAAATACTCTACACCCAAGCAATGTGCTGCCGTTCGTTCTTTCTGACTGTTGTTTCTGTCATAGAATTCAGGAATAAATTTGCTCAGGTACATAGTTTTTTCCCCATAGCAAAAAGACAATGAACTGGTGCACAAAACTATAATAACTGAATTTTTTATGCATTTAAGATCTAACTTTTGGTGAAGTTTAGTTAACTTGCTAGAGTATACTAGCATAAAGTTGGCCTCAAAATAAATGACTTGAACGAATGAAACCGAAAACACCATAAAGCATGCATGTTCTCTCTCAGAGAGGTTGCATGGCTAGATTTACGATTATGTAATGCTTCATATAGATGATGTGCAATGGGGAGGATGTAACTGTTGTGTTAACATTTCTCTGAATTCAAGGGATATCCGTGACCAAAATATTTATATCTTTGTATTACAGTTGATTTACTGTTGACATAACTTAAATGTTAACATCAATAAACATTAAAATACATATATACTTTTAATATATAATACTTTTAATTTCTTACAATTTATGAATTGTAACATATTTATGTTAATAAAAAAGAAAGGCAAAATTCCAAATTTATGACTCTGCCTCAGAGATGTGAATCAAATAGGGTAACTGGAAGGTCAATCGTGTCCCTAGACAAAAAAAAAGTGCTGTAGAGGTGATACTGTAAAAGAGTTGGGAAAATAGAGCGAACTCAACGAACTCATTGTTGTTCTTCTCTTTAGCTCTGTAATATCCTTGAGCATCACTGTTTTGAGCTCTCTGAGCCCTGATGAATATTTGAGCTGTGAAGGAGATTGAAAAGTAACCGTGAGGGAGGAAATATATTTCTAGAACACAGAACAATGGGTCACTATTGGATGATTTCTTTCTGTTTCTCAAGAACTAAGTGAATAAACTAAGTCAATAAATACTAAATCTGATTAGACTTTCCAAAGAAAGACTCCGATCAACACAAGCTGGCAGGCTTGTGAATTTTGGTGAATTTCAGTTAAATTAAGAGGTTTTCACAGGGGCTTTGTGTTCCACTTCATGTCTAAACATGACCCAATTATATCCGATCCTTGTTGCTAAATTCTGCTTTTATAGCCAGATCACTGCAGACTTGAATCTAGAAGGTAAAATCCTTCAGTAATCGGTAAACCTGGAATTAGTTAACTAAAAGAGGTCAGGTTACAGAAAACCGATTAAACCTGAAAACAGATTAAACAGAGATTTAATAGACGGGACAGAAATAACAGCAGAAGAATAAATGTAATTAGTGGTGATTTGACTATTAGCGATTAGTGTTGTTAAGAGCGAAAATTACAGAACAATGGTACTGCCAGAGAAGCAAAAATAAAGGTTAAAGCCTGAAGCCATTAAACACCGTAGACAAGGTAAAAAGATTTGACGATGAAGAAAATACTGAGTAGTGATGCCCAAGTTGCAGTTTTCTAATGAACACAAACACATAGTGTCTCATATAGACAGCCACTAGCTTCAGCTGGACCGGCAAACTGATGCCATTTATATGCAACAAATCTGTCTCACCAATTTGTTGGTATGTGCACCCTACAGAGAGTGTGTGTGTGCGAGTGTATGTATCTGCGGGCGCCATAAAACACCCATCTGTCAGGGTTGATGGATTCAGGGGCCTCTGGGGATTGTAGGA
The DNA here is from genome assembly GCA_032361165.1 of Enteromius paludinosus. Lineage (NCBI taxonomy): Eukaryota > Metazoa > Chordata > Actinopteri > Cypriniformes > Cyprinidae > Enteromius > Enteromius paludinosus. Next base: position 17,060,345 of record JAUMHQ010000053.1, read on the forward strand.
TGTTTGAGGGAAAGCGAGAGAAACGGAGGTGACATGACATATTACAAAAAAACCTGACGGATGGAGTGGTTATGATTAATGACTGTCCATAGTATTTAGATTACAATGCTATGCATTCACGCACAGCTACTGGAAAACAATAACGGTGCATGGATCCATGCTCAACCACATCCACACAAAACACCAAACCAAGAAATCAGGCATAATAGACTAGTTTTATGTATTCATTTTGTAACATAAACCAGGTCAGTATATAAAATGACACCAGACCTCTGTGGTTAACCATAAATCTTTCTAGGAAGACAAATAAAGTGTAAACGCTCTTCACGGCTGATTAACTTTTTCGGTAAAAGGTGTTGCGAACGAGCTCAGAGCTTAATCCATTCTAATACATGTCATCTGGAACCAGGCTGCCAGAAAGAGTGGGTTTGTAGAGAAACCTCAAAGCCCAATGAGTCGGTGGGAGGTACGGGACCAGGAGAGAGCTGCAGGCTGTTGTTTGTCTCTGTAGGGAGCTTTAGAGTTCTGTTCTGAATGGGTTTGTTGCATGGTTCGAGTTACAGCAAATAAGAATACTGCCTCAAAGAGGACATGATGTCCTGTTCCACCAGCACATGGACAACGAGAGGCACAAACACACTGTTACAACATACTATTAAAAGTCAAAAGTGGTCTAACACTGTTCCAGTATATTTATCCATGATATACATTAACATGATCAAACAAGGTAGGTAAGCCATGTATAATGCAGCAAAAGACTTCTTTTGAACTTCTTATTTATTCTGTTTCCACAAAAATGTTAAGTAGCGCAACTGTTTTAAACACTGTTTTGAAAAGTTTCTAATGTTTTAACATTAATACATGATGTGAGGGAATGATAAAATTCTAGTATAGTGTAAGATATGGCTCCCTTTAAACAATATATGTCTGAAAGAGAGCATAGTGTTGACAAAGTATAGTATTAGTTGCCTTACAGGGAGTAAAGGGGGATAAAACCCCACCCAGAGAGATCATTATAACTCAAAATGTTTCCACAAGGACATTCAACATAACACTTCACAGCCAAAGAGCTGAAAACACATGAAAAGACCATAAGATACTGACTAAAGGGGGAGAGATAAAGCAAGGCATGAAGAGAAAGAGGACTCCCTGAGGGAGAGGAGGAGGAGGCTGGGGAGGAGAGGAGTAAAGCATAAAAGCAATCTTACACACTTGCTGCCTGTAAAATGCTGCGGTTGTCGTCTGTGGCATTATATAACAAGCCACTACAGAGACGAGCAAAACATCATATCGCTATCTACATCAATGTAACGCTCTCAGGTCACTGTGTTTGGTATGATGAAAGTGTTTAGAAAGTTAGACGATGAACTTGTTTTCAGCTTTCCATGGTACTTTTAAATAGCGTACAAATTGGTACATTACAAAATCCAATAACTTTTTATAAAGCATTAAAAGCAGAAAGTTAGGTTTCCTTTTCTTCTTCTACTTCTCTATTAAATATGTTAGATGAACTTAATTTGACAAAATGAAAATAGATATTTTACACCTTGTTAATGGAAAGCATCAGCGTGACGGTAAATGTTAATCACTTTAAGTGATATGTCTTCTCAATCAAGCTCCCTAAAGCTTAATTTGACAGGATCTTTGAGTGTTTGTATTTGATTTGACATAGTGACACGTACAGTATTGATTAGTTTTCCATCTGAGGAATCTCTACAAAAGGGGAACAGCACTTAAAAGCTCTTTAATGGACAATAACAGATGAAACCCCCAGAGGTCAAAGATCAACTCCCACTGGTCCCAAGCCAGATATGCTGAAATAAAAGGCCTGAGTGATATTAATGGATCACATTCGCTTCTGACTACCCTGTAATACCACGTCTTTCTTTCCCATGCAGAACAAGCACCAAGGACTTTACAGTGACGGCAGAAAAGCCATTCAGTGAGCTGTAATGAACTGCTTTGTTCTGATTGGCTGTCATTTTGTTGACTTGCACGGTACTGTTGTTTCAGCGCAGGCAGAAAAATGACTTGACGCTGGAAATTTGGTGAGGAATGTAGATGAAGATTTAGTGACTGTGATCATCAGCTGACCAACAACACACACTGTACATTATTTTAATAGACTTTGGCTTCTTTCTCCCATAGAGAGACATGAATGGTGGTCACGTTGTTTTGTGGATGTGAATAGATGTATAGAAGTTTTCCCATCTCCCAATAAAACATGACTGTAGTACCAGGGTCCATGAAAAGCAGAAGGGAATTGCTACAATGTGACCATTTAAGGATTTTTAAATGTAGGAGCCAGAAAGTTGTTAAATAAATCAGGATCTCTCCAGGGAGGGAAGGGAAACATTTTGGCTCCGTCCACCTCAACCAGAGAAGTTAAGAAAACAGACGCTCAGAGGGAAAGATTTAAACAGAAGATCAGGCTCAGATACTCATGACAGCAACACAATCACAGCATTACATAATCGAAATGACAGAGACTGATTAGTTTAGAGGATTGTGTGTTTTAGAGCATAAGATGGTCCAGATGTTGACCTTGCCCTCAATATCACTGATCACAGGCAAGTCAAGTCAGTATAATTTAATAAAGTGCCTGGCATGTATTTAATATCATACTAAACACATGAATGACAATGAGTTAGCTCTCGGCCAGCTTTTAGCAGAATAATATTTTAAACGGTTAAAGTTGTTGTCTTAGTTTCACAAATCACATCAGGGTACTAGGAAAAATATTTATTTACTGTATTTTATGAATATGTGAAAGATTAATTGTTGATTAATTCAATTTGCGGTCATAAATGTCATGCTAGCGATACTTAACGCATGTACCTAATGTTAAAATAAATGTTTTTATATATATATATATTAGGGATGCAACGGTTTTCGGTTCTTTATCGAACCGTTCGGTTCGCCCTATTCGGTTCGGTACACCCACGTGAATCGTGATATTTCAGTAGCCTATTTCATTTTGAACGAATCTTTAATGTGACTCGGGAAGAACGAGTCGCCTTGTGGGAATGATTCGTTCAGTCGTTCAGACTCGAAAAACCTGAAGACTTGAGAGACGAACGAATCAATTTTGTTTCCGGCTCAGGCTGCATAGGTGAACATTTCAGCAGCAAAATTATTCCAGAACGTGACGACGTGAGTAAGCGCCACCACTTAGTGATACATTTTTTTATTGTTTGTTCTGATGGTGCATTTAGAAAACTTAAGTATTTTCTTGTTGCTGTCAATATTTATTTGAATAATGTCCATGTTTATATTTCACTTTATACTGCACTTTTTATATTGTCCGTTTTTGGCAAAAATAAGTGTTTGTGTTTTGACTTAATCTGTACCTTTTTTACATTTAATATTGTCTCTGTACCTTGATAACTTGAAATAGAAAGGGCAAATGACCTCCCGCTATGTTAGAGCTCACATACAGTACTGTAATATGTAATATTGATGTATCGAAACCGAACCGTTACCCTGGACAGAAAACCGTGATACAAACTGAACCGTGGCCTCACTGTACCATTGCATCCCTAAATATATATGCATATATATATATATTAAAATGAATGTTAACACTTTATTTTAGGGTCTCTTAATTAGTTGCTTAGAATACAACCCATTTATTAGTAGTAACTAAGCACATATTAATGCCTTATTATACATGACCTTATTCTATGTACATTCCTAAGCCTACCCAATACCTAAACTTAACAACCTTACTATTAATACATTTATTGACGGAAAAGTCATAGTTAATAGTGAATTAATGTTTCCCCAATTTAAAGTGTTACCAAATTAATAATAAAAAATACACAGACTACTGTTAAAAAGTTTGCGGCAGTATTTTTTCATTTGCAGTGAAATGTTTTTGAAAGAAATTAATACCTTAATTCAGCAAGAATGCATTGAATTTATCAAAAGTGAACATTTAATAATAATAATAATTATGCATTAATAATAAATAAATGCAGTTCTTTTGAATAATTCTAGTCAAAGAATCCTGAAATTAAATTAGAAAAGTAATACCAACAACAACAATAATTAATGCTTCTTAAGCATCAAATCTGCATCTCAGAGTGGTTTCTGATGGGTCATGTGACACGAACAATATGGAGTAACAGCTGCTGAAAGTTCTGATTTGGAAAAATATATAATTTGCTTATTTCATGAGTCCAATTAAAAGTCAGATGTACCTAAACCATGCATGTAAGTAAGCGTGGTACTGGTCAACTGCTTTATAGATGTAGCACAGTACTTACATTAAAGTATTTAAAAAAAACATAGCAGCTACCAGCATGATATGTACATCAAGAAGCCATTGTGACATCATACTTGCAGTTGCTTAATGGTAAAGATGCTTTCTAGTTAGTGAGTAAAAACTCTGAAAATCTTGTAAAATGGTGGTATATTTCACTACTACACCTTTCCATACATTACATAGATTGCATCCTCATGTTTCTCTGTAGCAGCTGCTTGAGCACACAGCCATTATCACATTAGAGGTCTGTGATGAGGTTTAGAGAAGGCCAGCGGACAGGTGCAGTATGACTTTAATTAAACCTGATGAAGTCATCAAAATATCGTATTCTCTCTGAGTGATGTACTTTCCCAGAGTACTACTCCACACTCATTAGCCCTCTCATACTGCACTGTGTGTGCGTGTGTCATAACATCCACAGCTACATTCATGTCAAGTGTTTTAAAAATGTGCTTCTCCATGTGCTAGATCCTTAAAAAGAAGTCCTCAACTGAGAGAAACCCATCTAACCAAATGAACTGGATGCAGGAAGTTTCAAGGTCATACACTGATCATAGACCCTAAAGGGTTGATGGAACGCCTCAGTAATAACCTGTATAAATACCCTCAAAACTAATCTAAATCCACTTCAGTATCGACCTGTATGCTGCACAAAGTCTCTTCTCATCATCGATTTAAATACCCTCTTTAAACTCACTTATACACGGACAAGGCCTCTCACATGCACAGAAAGAAGTCACTTCAGTTTCACAAGCTGCTTGTCTTTCTGTCCAGGAAGGAAGGTATTAACTAGAAGGCCAAGCAACCAAATATCTCTTAAAAATACACTTTACACCATAGGAGAGAGTTAAACGGGCCATAGGTCACACATACTAAAGGGTGAGTGTGAAGTGCACCTCTATAAGAGCAGCTGTGTCCTTTTCACTTTGAAGACTTGGTTTCTATTAGAGGGAATATAAGATGGTCGTTTGGCAGATTGTGCTGCTTCCCTCAACAAACACACATACAGCGAAACACTGAAACCTTCTGCAAAAGCTCACATGCTCCGGCATATAATTTTCTGAAACACTTTTTACAATTGGCAATATATTAAAAAATCTTAATTTTAGTAAACAGTATAGTAAATAATCATATTCTATATACATAATCAAACAATAAATAAGTAATGGAAAATAGAATTACATTACTCAAATATACCAAGAAAACAAAATGATTCAATACCCTTGTAGCCAGTTAGGGGTTCACACAATTGTGTTTTTTGTAATGTACAGCAGTGCTTTTCTATTGTTTTCATTTGTAAACATGAAATAGTTGGACATCTTTGAACATTTTGCTTGTGCTGCAATTTTTGTGTTTAAAAAAAGAGGTCCCATGACATTTGTTTTTTTATTATTCCATAATTTATAGCAAGCAACAGAAAAATACTGTTAATTCTGCACCTTTTTCAGGAAACGCCTATATGACATGGCATACAAAATATGCTGCATGCCTAAAACTGCAATCCATTCAATTGTTTAACTAAATCAAGCAGTCAGCTATCAATTAAACTTCATGGAATCACAGATATCACTGCAAGCAGTAATTCTATTTGTAATGCTGTGCTACCAACACTATCTAAGGTAAAGTTAAGGGGTAGACTAGGGGTTAGGATTTATGCGTTATGTAGACAATCAGCACTGTGATTAACAAATCCAATTAAATATTAATTTTGTGCATTATGCAAAATAAAAAAAAAATGAATCAATAAATAATAAAATGCCAAATACAGTGCAAAAGATAGAAAGTGTCTCTATTCGGTTGCAGCCATTAAATGACTTTTAACGTTACATTACACAAAAAAGTACAGATGTAGCATAATGAAATGCTTTTTTGCTGAATAATGCTTTATTGTAACTTTACTTTTAAAAGTAATGCACTGCAACACAACTAAAATCCACTCATTTCCTCAAAGCTTGTTTGGTTTGTGTGCACCCTCATTGGCATACAGTATCTCTGAAACATCTCTATTCCCAGAAGACCATCACTTTGAGTCCCTCTCTGTGTGTAGAAGCAGTACTGTGTGTGTGTGTGTGTGTTTAGCTCGTCGTGTTATCATGTGTATGTGACACACACACACCACATTCTCCATGAAAACAGAGAATTATCTCTTGTGCTGTTAATTCACCTCTGGCTACGATTCCCAAGAGAATAACATGAACATAAAACAGAAATAAACCTCCAGTGCAATGAAATCCACCTCATTTCTAGCCCCCATAAGCTGCCCTGGATTTAAAAGAAGAAAAACGCAATACTTTTAGCTAAAAAATTTGACTGAGGTTTAAGTTTAAAGCTAAGCAAAACAAGACAAAAATGGCTTGATAATGACAGCATTAACGGCTAACAAAGAATATCAATGAAAGATTTATCACAGTAAAATAAAAAAGGCATGTTCACACTCTTTTTTTTGAGTGGGTCTGTTCCAAAATTATTCTTGTCGGGGAATTTTTGAGCTTGTGCTGATGCAAGTCCTGATAAAGGTTTCTAACGTCAGCTACATACCGCAAACACACTGATCTCAACTCATACGCTCTAACTTCAGTTTTACTGGGGCATTTCCGCACGTATGCGAAGCGAAAGAAATGAAAACCAGAGGTTCTCAGGCATTAAAGCAGCCCATGTCAAAAATACAGCACCACAACACACCATCTGCAGAACACACGCTCAAACCAGACAACAATCAGGGAACCACTACAAATTATGTCTGACCTTTTGTGGTCTAAACCCAGTCTGGTGAGGTCTACTCGCAGATCTGAGAGTTTGCCAGTTTAGCACACATTGTGGTTTTAGCAATGTGATTGTCTCTTAGTCCTACCTGTACTTGTCCCTTTCCCATGATCTTGTCCACAATCTCATTATCGTCCTTATTGAGCTTTGATTTGTCGTAACACTTCTCGTAGCACAGGATCCGCAGACACTGAGAGCCCTCCAGCTCTATTTCGAACTCCTATAAGAGGACAAATCAATTAATGACAGATATATGATGGCGATTTGGCAGGCGCCTTTTCTTTATTAGAATTATACACTATTAAAAAGCTGACCTCATTCCACTGTGGTTCTGTTGTGTCTCTGAAAACACGTGTTTTGGCCTTACTGACGAAGTAACCAAAAGAGTCCACCTCCAGCGTACAGTACAGATCTACAGAGAACACATAATAATCACCTCATGAGAAGACAAAATACATTTAAAAAAAAGAAGCATTCACATAAACACACCTGAAAAAAACTAATTTGAATTCCACATCAATGTGCCATTGCAATTTTTTTTATGTTTGACACCAATAAACAACCTACAGATCTACAGTAGTCAACATTCAAAGTGAATCAAAACTGTTCATCAAAGTTGTCCTAAAATCAAAAACAATACCTATTCTTGTCTTAGGACAACTTTGATGAACTTTTTGGATTCACTTTGAATGTTGACTGCTGTAGATGATCCACTTCAAATGTAGACTACTGTATATTCCTTGGAAGCAGAATTATTTATTCTATTCCATTCCATTTTATTCTACTTTCTATTTGAAATATTTTGGTAATAGATAGTCATATTAATTTTTTATTTAATGCTAATTCATTTTGTATATTATAACACTACATGATACTACTACATAAAAAAAATATATGATATTGGCCCCAAAAAATGTAATTACTGACAAAAGGATGAACAGTGTGCTGGCCTTCGGATCTCTCCTAGCTAGGAGGCTGATACTCTTTAAATGGAAGGACCCTACTCCACCAGCACACACCCACTGGATAAGAGAGATCATGGGTCAACTTAAGCTGGAAAAAATTAGACATACCATCAAAGGGTCTACTGAGTAATTTTATAATATCAGGCAGCCTTTCTTAACTGTCATAGCAGATATGGATGCAGCTAAAGTGGTAATGTGACAAAGAAATGGTAGCAGAACAAGGAATCTTCATTAGGATTTGTTACACTAAGCTTATACTACATTGTTTGTTTCCATCTCTTTCTGGGCTTCTGTATGTATGCATTTTATATCTATGTCTGGCGATTGGGGAGTTGGGATGTTTGACCTTAGTTTGGTAATTTGTTTTTTTTTTGTGTTTGTTTCTGTACTTTTATGCTTGGATTTCAATGTATGTGTTATATACTGGGGAAACTAATAAAAAAGACTTTGAACAAAAAAAATATATATATATATATTTATGATATACACATTGTGGAGTCAGAATGAATTTAAAAAATTGCTTAATTCAGCAAGAATTCATTAAATTAAATTAAGACAGTAAATACATTTATATAATTACCAAAGATTACTACTTCCAATAAATGCAGTTTTTTTTTACCAAACAAAAAGTAGCACCACAGTTTTCTTAAAAAAACAAAAATAACATTACAACATTAAAAATATTAAGTGACATATATTTTTTGAGCACCAAATCAGCATATTAATATGAAAGTCTTGATTGATGCTGAAAAAAGGTTTGTCATCACAGGAAAAAAAAAAAATTATTTTATTGTCATTTGACAAATATAGTAAATGCATAACTTTTCATTTAAAAATCTTACCAAGCCTCAAACTTTTAAATGTTACTATGCCTGTTATTAGCTTAAATTGCTGTGGCTAAGTAAGCCATACAAATCCATACAGTACATATTTTGCCACAGTTAAGGGGGTTTGAGGAATTCAAAATATGAAAAATACTCTATACCAATCATTGCAACGTAAAGCCTCTCAGGGTTTTTTACTTTGATAAATGTTTATAATAATTTAGCATTTTAGCCACAGAATGATTCATTTCTTTGTGTTTATTAATCAAGGCATATAAGCTTAGCTCTAGCACTTCATGGTTCACTGCGTAGACACAGTGTCAGCATTTAAAACCTGCAATCATTCTCTGCTGTTCTACCATGGATTTTCAAAAACATCCAATTGTGTCAATACTGAAACACAATACAGCGATGCTCAGGATTCATACACACACACACACACACAGCACTTGTCTTATCTATCTGTCTATGTGTCTCACAGCAACATGCCTCATGTGCTCACACACTTCTCTAGCAGATGAACTTTATCACATTGTTATACTTTGTGTGGCCAACTGACAGTTTGATGGATTACAGCACGCCATGACCTCTGACCTCTGCAATGCGTGGGGTGTATTGTTCAGACAGGAGAGAAATGAGGTGATGTTCAATTAGCATGGAAGTGGTGTCACACAAGAGCGGTCGGCTTCAAAACACACTGTGGGGCTTGTGAGCGTGGCTTCAACACGAGTGTGCAGTCAACCAGGCCACTGGTAATTGATAGTGTGGTGTGTAATGTGTATGTTAATACATGAGGGTTGGGCATGTTGCTTTATAATGAAGCTGTATTTGCACATACACACACACCAGCTGTGTCAGCGCACACATCTTCAGCTAATGCCAGAATGACACATGAGATGACACCACAATGTCACCAGTGGAAAAGATATTTTGAGAAATATCTCAGGGTTGTTTAGTTTCATTATGAAACAAATGAATGGAATTCAATGCCAACGTTCCTCAAACTACCTGTTCAATTAGCACCATTCCTCAAAATATCTGTGTTTTGCAGATGGGATGAAACATTTTCATTTTGGCTAAACTTACTGTTTAATTATAATTGCTTACCATAATTTTTAGTTTGTATGCATGTATAACTGCTTAAAATAAACTACAATTTGAGAAACAAACACAACACTTAGCTATGGCTGCTTGGGGCAGCACAAATGCAAACAAAAATGTTTATGAAGAATAAATGATACATTTATCAAAGTTCCATTCTTAAATATTGAACGATTTCGTAAATGAAAAGACCCATACCCGAAGCCATTCTGTCCCATTCAGCAGAGCTGTACTTCAAAGATCTCAGTCAGAATATCTCTACAAACGACCCATTTCCTGCAGCCCTACTGGCCTTGCTCTCAATGCTAAAAACAAAATAAGGGCAGCTATATCTCTCCACATGGTCAGAGGAGGCTTTAGATTTTAGTAGCACCAGGCACAGAAACCTAGTTCTTCAGAGAACAGGAAATGTATTTATAAAAACATCCTGCATGAAACAGGACATAGTGGACTAGGACGGCAAGGGAAGGTGCTCAGGTTTGCAGATGGTGTCCACTGAGTGTAAATCGACCCTCGGTGAGAGTAGTGCTTCCGTGGTATGTGTTTTTAAAAGGGTTCAGATGCAAGAGAAGACCTTTAGTGGGCTCTTAAAGACTGATATAGTGCATCGTCATTACTTCGGCCATGCTTCTGACTTGACGTGAGAGGACTGTGTGCTAAAAAGCTCAGTGAGTAGGGGTTGTTGAGAAGAGAAGAGGTCCCATTATATAAAAAAAGTGATGAATAAATAATCTCAAAGACATAAAACTAAGAGGTTTGGCACTTTGGTGCGTATGTAGAAAGACAATAACCACTGATGGCTTTGTATTGTACAAAAAGTGTAATTGTTTGGGGTTTTAATTTGACCCAAATGTTTATGGTTGCCCCACACTTTGGTGGATGGGAAGTGTCGTCATCTGGGGGAGGAACCGCATCCTCGGGCTGATGTTACCAGATGAAACGGGATGGTGATGAGAGCCATATGGCAACCAGTCCATTCACTCACATATACTGTAGATGTCCAGATGAGGAACATGCAGGGAAAGTTCTATGCTCTTTTATTTAGATTAATGTTTAGTATGATTATTATGTAAAAAAAATAAATAAATAGGGGGATTTTTACGAGATGTGTCTCTTATACTCACCAAGGCTGCATTTATTTGATCAAAAACACAAGAAAAATGGTCATATAGTGGAATTTTTTTTTTACAATTTAAAAGAACTGTTCTATTTTAATATATTTTAAACTGTGATCAATATAATGCTAGAATATAATCTAATTTAATAATAGCAAATGAGAATCTGAATTAACTGCTGAAATGGAACTCATGTTTTACAAAATATTTACTCTATATGCACCAACATTTTTTGTTTTTCGAAAAATCTGCTGCTGCTTGAACTAGCCATTTGCAACTGATAATATAGGAACTCAAGGTTTAGACTTTGTAAACCAGCAGAAAGGTAAAAAAATCATTTACTGCAAGTGTCAAAAGTTGTGGTTATTATTCTGGGTCAGTATTTTCTTCCTCAAACTCTTTTTATCAGAAAGCCAATGTCAACGACCCAGTTTTCATTAATGGCCCAGAGCAAGGATTTGGATGCCTTTCCTGTCAGAGTCTTTTAATAAGACTTGGAGAGGAGGATTAAATCAGTGGCTGAGATGGAGCAAGTACATCCCAATATAAAAACACCTGCATATCCATATGCAGAACACATGTTTGTTCTCACTGTCACATTCAAGAGCACCACAGCACCACAAACTCCATGCCAAACGACTTCAGACAAGCCAAACACAAAAAAAAACAACCAAGAAAACAAGCATTCAAAAAAACCCACAGTCTTACACAATGGCTCTTTTGAATCACTCTTGAGGAACTATATTGTGCGATTCATTGGGCTTTAAAACAGACGTGTCATTGTTATCAGAGCTGATCTGATCTGATCTACGGAGTCTGCTGGCCACATGTGTCCATTATGCTAATTCACATTAGCATACTGTACATAAATGTGATTTGGGTATTTCATTTAATCCCTGACCTCATAATGTGCAAATATATATGCAAATATTCATGAGAGAAGCCCCCACAGGACAAGCTCTTACAAATGATACAGTTATGACCCAGCAGCCATGGAGACCCCAGTACTGCTGAAATATTCTCATTACATTATTTTTTTTTTCATATTTTGTCCTGTGTGAACTTTCATCTGTACTAAGGGTGTACTCACACTAGGCAGTTCAAACCGTGCCCAAGTTCGTTTGACTAGTGTGAGTGCTCCGAACCGTGCCGGGTGCGGTACGTTTAGCCATCCCCTGGCGCGCTTGGAAGAGGTGTGCTAGAGCACGGTTCAACTGGACTCGGTTTGTATGTAGTGTGAGTGCTAACCGTGCTTGGGCACGGAACAGGGCGCGCAATGTCACGATTTTGCGACGCTCCAAAACAAACATAGCGGAGAAATGGTCGCTTCGGTCTACGGCAGAGGTGCAATGTCTTTTTAACAATAAGCTGTAAGAGGGCTATAGACCACCGCGGACCAAACAACTAAAAATTACTATCCACAAAGTAAACAGAGCGATGGACTCGGGTTCAGCAGGAGCGCCGCACCATAATGACGCAAGCGCGCTCCGGCACGAATGCAGAAATCCTATGTTCACGGCAACCATACCTAGTGTGAGTACACCCTAAAAGGGAACTTACGTAATACGTGTTTCTATGTGCATGAATGTTGTGCAACTCCCACAGTGCACTTATTTCATCCTTTGCAGAGGCATTTGTCAGCTTGTTTTAAAGGCAACATGACACCGATAACAATGAAATGTATTTCTCTGTAAAACAGGAAAATACGATGCACAGTATATAGGTAGTATATTGACTCACATTCATCACTCCACAAAAAAGTGGAGAGTAATTTTCAGTGACCTTGTTTTTGTAAATATTTTTCACATAAATTTAATTCCAGGACCGAATTGCACTATTGAAATATGAAATGGAATTCCCCCTAGTATGTTCTGTAGTATATTGCTCATTTTGGGAAATGTTGTACTTATAAGTTATAATTTTTTTTATTTAATACTGTCCCAAATAAGCTTTTTCACATAACAGGTGTTTATCTTTATATGTTTATAGCTCTACGAGATGAAAGTGAATTTATAAAAACGACGCCATTCAAAAGTTGTGAATTTTAATACTGTGTATCATTTCCTGGATGATTCACGACCTTCTTTCTTTTTTTGTGATTTACTGTACACACTCAGGCTCTTGATGCATTGTGTTGCCTTCTTGAGCATCAGTAAATGTTTCCACCTTTTGTAATAACTGTGTTGAGTCCCTCGGTTGTCCAGTGGTAAAATGTGGATCTTCAAATTGTGCAGAAGCTGGAGGATTTTTCTGAAGAACAGCAGGACCAACGAGGGAGCCATGAACCACAATTACAACACAGATCATCCAGGAAATGACACAATATTCAAGGGTGTGTAAAGTTTTAAATGTTGTAAGAAATTCAGCTATTATTTTGTCGTATGGGGTACATGTAAAAATCTGTTACGTGAACTAGTTTACACAGAACTATAAAAAAAAAAATTATCAAATGCAATTTTCATGATCCCTCTCATTTTTTTTAATTACTACTACTACTTGCATATTCTGCAACTTATGAGCACAACTGAATATACTGTAGGGACGTTTGTGACTTCATTCGTATAGTTTTTTACATTTAATTACTCATCTACAGTACACAATCACTGTAGCTTACTTTGAGCACACTTGCTACAGTAAAATGCAATAGTGTGTACAGCGAACTGATGGAGAGTTCATCTAAGGTGAAAAAAAAGCTCGTTTTTTTTAGTAACAAACTACTTCTTTCTTTCTGTTTCCAACATATGAGCTCAATTACTCGTGTTCGGCATAATAAAACAATACATCTGTACAGATCAGCATTTCCCAAACAGTGGGCTGCAGCTCCCCTGCTATACTTACTGGCCCACAGACCACACTTTAAGAAATGCTGATTTAAACAAATGAATTGTTTCCATTATACTGTGCTTCATTATGCGGGATAAATGTGTTTTCTATATTTTTATATTCTAGAAAAAAGTGAACCCGACAAGACACTTTGACTTACTGGCAGATTCTTTGAAGCCCGTGGCTTTATGGACGATCACATGCAGGAAGCCGTACAGACCAGGAGATTCCTCATCTGGAAGAGAAGAAACATTCAGTAAATGTGTGTGTGTGAGAGAGATATTCATTTACGAAGTGTCCAACTCCCTGCTTTAGTCATCTTTCAGCATCTCCCTCTTTAAATCTATCCACAGTCTTACATTTTCCTGCCTATTAGTGACAGATAACAGATACAGGACACATATGCAAGTGTCTAGCCACTCACATGCTGCTAAAACACATACAGGCCCACTGCTAAAATTAAAATATCAGAAATGGCCCAGACCACCCAAGAGAAGGTTCAAGGCTCTCTGAAGAGTGTGTGAATGGAAGAGGGAAAGAAGACACCTGCACTAGTATCCAGCCGTCCGTGTTTCTCTATCTGTGCTAATCAGAAAGTATGTGAGCAGCTGGTGAGTGAACGTCTGCTGTAATGTGAGCGACGCTATTCTAACAGAATATCTCTTGTTTGTGTGGTCCATTTCTGTGCTGGACTGGTGATAAACATCAGGCTATCTGACTGTCATTGTATGTGTTTGGATTGTTTAGATCCATTACAGGACTTGATGGTCATCACGCTACTCAAATTTCCCTCTACAACATGAAATAAGACACTATGATTAGCATGTGGTTATAAACGGACAACAGAGCCCGACTTTCATGCTGAAATTAGCAATGGTTAAAATCATCGTATACATTTAGAAACAAATGTATAAATGTATACTTGTATACAAAGTATCTGTATATATACATAATTCATATATAAGGTACAGTACACAAAATTCATTCCAAGCATTGTTTATATATATATATGTCCAAAATGTTCTGGCAGTGTCTAGATAGCTAAGAACTTGATACACTTTAAAAGAATCAAAGGTTATTCCTGATCGGAAATCTTTATAAATGTCACGTTTTGCTCAAGTTGTAAGATCTATCACATACAGATCAGATAAAACCAAGTGTCACAGGCCCCTGATTCTGACTGGTCTGCTCTGGAAGCTGATGAAGAACCCTTTGTTAATGCTGGTGGAAAGAATGCAGATGTCAGGGCAAACGAAAACAGTGTCACATAACTGAAAGTCCACAGCTGCCTGAACTAAAACTATGAGTTTGGAAAACCACACTGAAAAAGATTAACATCATGAAGTGGGTTAAAAAAACATGATTCATGAAATCAACATGTACGTCAAACCCCGAGGATTCTTCTAGACTTAAAGGCTCTCATCCTGAGATGAAACCTGCTGCATGTGAGGGGTTTCTAGACCCACAGAACCAGGCATGACTTCAGGGTGGCCTTGACCGACCCTCACGCTCACATAGAGTGGCTTATTGTATCAATATTAGAAGCAGTGGGTGGCAGCGCTCATGTTGCAGTCTCCCTTTCTCTGCGTTTATTTAGCAGGAAGTAAACTAGCCGAGAAGCTCTTTGAACCTACACCGCCTCATCAGAACAACACATGAGAGAGTCAACAATCACAGACCTGCGCGTGTTTGTGGACATGTGATCATAATCCAGTCCAAAAGTGAGAATCAAATGTCATGTCATCACACAGTCCAGAAGCACGAGCACCTTTACGGCCCTTGCCTATTTGATTTAACGCTGCTCAATGCATTTAATTCAATAAAGTGAATGTTATGCACATTTTGACCTCTTTGATGATGTCTTTTAGGTGTACAAGAGAAATGGGTGCCATTCTGAGTTGAACTTGTGAACTTCCAAAACAGTTGCTAAACGTGAATTTCATCTCTTTTATTGAAACTCAAAATCCTGAATTCTCGAATCTGATTTAAATTTTACTGAGGTAGAAAGCAATTGTGGAATTGGTATTCAAATTTTAAGTTTGTTAAAGTAAAATACATTTTATCAAGACAAACTCTGATAGACTGATAGATGACCTTCTTGTTACACGTTGCATGTACTTCCTATTATAATAACAATGAATTATGCAAAATTACACCCAAGTAACCAAACACTAATTTTAACCACACATTAATTATTATTACATCGTTTTCAGGATTTAGCCGAAAATATCATTAGCCACTGAACCATAGCCCAGCTTCATGTGGTTTAGTTATTTCAGCTAATGCATTAAAACAGTGGTTTTCAACCTGTGGGCCGTGGCCCATTGCAGGGGGGGGCCGCAAATTATTAATAATAGAAATTATAATATTGTTAATACAACAAAAAATGTCTAGTTTGCTGATCCGTTATGTATATTTTCTGTTTATTCAATACATTACAA
Organism: Enteromius paludinosus; assembly: GCA_032361165.1. Lineage (NCBI taxonomy): Eukaryota > Metazoa > Chordata > Actinopteri > Cypriniformes > Cyprinidae > Enteromius > Enteromius paludinosus. Next base: position 17,076,644 of record JAUMHQ010000053.1, read on the forward strand.
GTTTATTCAATAAAGACAATTAACAGCCTTGCTTCCGAGTACTTAGTTAACCCGACACAAAAAGCGGGATCGTTTAAATTCTTTTGCAGTGGGCCGCGGAAACATATGTGTTTGGCCGTGTGGGCCGTGAGTTAAAAAAGGCTGGGAACCACTGCATTAAAACATTCAGTTCTTGTCCAAACTTGGAATACAAAGCAACAAGAAATATCCAAAACAAAGCCTCATACCTCATATTTTAGTTGGTTCCCCAGTTCCTAAACTAATTTCAATTCACCGCAAGCACCTTGAAACACTAACATTTCGTGAACCCACGTTCAACCGCACTTTTTCTGATGTATCAAAGACTTTTTTCTGTTCTAAGTTCAAACGAGTTTAAACATTTCCACGTCTTGCAACATTACCCTTCCACAACACTATTTGCAAAGCTTTTCATGTGGAGGTCAAAGCGGCACTTGATGCTTAAACCTTGATGCTAGTCACGTGAATGCTCTCACTTCACCAACGAGAACAAAACAGCAAGCGACCATCATTTAATTACTTTTCCCTCCACCTGAGAACTCTCAATGTCAGACTGTTTCTGTCATAATGAAGACAAACGCTCCTTACAGCCCTGATTTGTCAGCTCAAACTGCTGGTGTCCAGAGGAAAGAGGGTATTTGTGAGCGTATATGGGGTTCATGGGGGATGTATGTGGCAGGGGTTAAATTCCTCCACCAGCTGCTCCTCATTTCACCTCATTCTCGGCATCTTAAATTTCGTAGCAGGAGGGATGTTGTGGGGTTCAGGGGACGATCAGAGGGGGTCTTTCTATGTGTGTCACTTCCAAGAGACAGATACAGTAAACACACCTACTGTACTACTTACACCACAAGTCAAACTCAAGACCCCTGGGCGGGAGACGACCTTTCTACATGCTCTAAAAACTCCTATTTTCTACATAAACTCAAACTATGCTTCAAATCCACTGTGGTCTGTGCTTCCGCAGATCAAGTTTACATAATTTTACATAATATTTAACTATTTAAAACAATATTGGCACCAGTACAAAACAACTACAGTATGTTTACTACACAGTTCTCTAGAGTAAAGCATTTTACTCTCAAATATATATGTCACATTTAGTTATTTATTTACAAATGTAATCATTTAAGCTGCAGTATGGTCAGAAAAATACTAACAAAAACAAATACTGAAAATATTTTTAGCATGATTAGTGGGATTATTAAAAATATTTATTTAGTAAAAGCAGCAAGACACTTTAGCAGTATACATTCTGATTATTATAATGTTAAAAAATTGTATTTAGCAGAACAGATTCAGTGAAATTTAGCATTACATCAATTTCAGCAACGGATCTTCTGCAGTGAATGGGTGCCGGGATATTGAGAGGTCAATCAGCTGATAAAAACACAATAATAACACAAGTAATCCACATGACTCCAGTCCATCGGGTAACATCTTGTGAAACAAACAGCAGTGTGTAAGAAACAAATCCACAGTCCATTTTTACCATTAAATTACTGGCCAAAATCTGATTCTACAAACATTTTCTCCATTGTAAAAGTCCACGCTCAGTTTTCTCTTACTGTACTTCAATATACACAGACATACAGTATAACATAACATTCCTTGATCTTGCATATTTCTCTCATGATTCTAACTATTAATATTCACTGGAGAAAGCAATATGGATAAAAGACTTGTTTGAAGTAAAAAAAAAATTGGGTTTTGGGTTAATTACACACACATTGTTTTTCACATCACAAGATGTCAATTGATTGGATTATTGTGATGATTTTATCAGCTGTTTGGCTGACGGCACCCATTCACTTCAGAGGATCCATAGTTGAGCAACTGATGTAATGCTACATTTCTGCAAATCTGTTCTGATAAACACTATCAACAATATAATAATCAAGCAAATATTTCAGAAACAATATGAGCAATTATTATTATAGAACATTATTATAAACAGTAACATCATGATTTTCTGTAAAGCAGCTTCTGTATTGTGAAAAGCACTAAATTAATAAAATTGACTTGACTTGTGGAGGAGCGTTACTGTGATTTTAATCACGGGAAAACCACTGGAATACGTTTATGAGATATGGCGCTACGACTACATGAATGCAATATTTCTGAACCTACCACCGATCACCCATAATTCACCAGGAGAGGTGTGCAGTATGTGTACAGCAGCAGCACTATTGGAGCGTTGCCCTTTTCATAGTGCCCAGCTCCAGCTCTGCTGACTGGGGTTGCATGTGGGAGGTGATGGACAGATGGCTTTAATGTCATCCAAATCGAAACATGACAGGGTCCACACAAAAATAAACAGTCAATCCTAAAACTCTGTCCTGCCCAGAAGTGAATAAATGCAGCCTCTACATGGCACGGGTTATCAGTAAAGTAAAACCAGATTGTAACCTAGATTTCTGAAAAACCCATTTGGACTTCCCTCAGATGGAAAGAGAAACTGAAGAACAAAGAAACTGGGCTAGTGAGTACAAATACAATCTATTGTGATGAGAAGCTGAAAGAATTTAACTGGAAACAGAAGGGAATGAAACAAGGGATAAGCTGTACTGTTTTTACTGAAGTTCTCCTAAAGAAAACTTTCTGGACATGGGATATCAAGTGAACGTTTATGTCACTGATGCTTTACCCTACTCTCCTCAACTGTTCAGATTCAGACAGTATTTGCATTTGATTCCTCCATTTGTAGCTGAAGCTACTAAGCACTGAATCAGAGAGCTGTTTGTCTCTTACCATCTTTGTTGCTGGTGACAGGGATGTTGTGGACAGTTCGAAGTTTGAAGCAGGAGCCAGTCAACACTTGTAGCTCTACTGAACTCAACACACAGGCCTGCAGGTCTGAAACACACACACACACACACACACACACACAGTGAGTTCTACACGTCAAGGTTATTAGCAATAATTAAAAATATTTTTAATCATTTAAAAAATATAGCTGCAACAAAAATATGAAATATAAAGACATAAACTAAATTAAAACTAAAAGTGAAATTTTCTAATGAATAAAAAGGCAAAATCACATAATAAAATGACTAGAAATGAAAAATGGAAAACTTGAATACATTTATAAAAATCAATAAAAACTATAAATTACAAAACATTTTCAAGAAATATAGTGCTGTCCAGAAAATAAATCCAAGCTGATTATTTTGTTTATGCGAAATGTGAAGAAAAAAATGCATGATAAATAAATGAAATAAAATTAAATAACAGGTGGAAACAAATGAACAATGAGAGAAAATGAAATTATGAATAAACCATCTTGCTGGCCTTTTGCTGAGGCCCCCTAGTGGACCCCACAGCTAGTGGACCCAGCACTGGAGTCATAGTGGGGCCAATTCAGGAATGATGGATGGCGTCGTTTGTAGTGATGATGTGATATTGTATGGAATAATAAATTGATGTTTCAATAGAACACAACGTCTAACCTTTCTTCTGCAGTTTCTGAATGCTCTCCCGCCATTCTGACCTCTCATAGTCTGACGACAGCAGGAACAGGTAGCTCTGGAGAGAAAGAAAGTGAGTTCAAGAATAACAATAGCTCCCTCTACTGGAATGCTATGCACAGCAGAAACACGTCATTTAACTGGAAAATGTTTAAGAAAACACCCAACCTGACAAACAATCGGAGAGATCGTGTCAAATAAATATCACACAGAATAGTGTAGTAAATCGGATGCTTGTGTGATGCGGTACCTTGCCGTGTTTGTTGTGGATGCGGAATGGGATGGTGGGGGAGAGTAACAGCAGACACGACTCCTGCTCGTTCATTTTCTTCCTGAGACGATCCACATTACGACTCTGACCCTTCTGTGCTTTCTGTTCACACACAAATCAGTCTGATATTAGTGCTTTAAAAATAAGACTGAGACATCTGTCAGCTTGTGTTTCTCAGATACTGACACACACAGCAGCCAGCATGACTGTAATCAGTAATCTGCATTTCAATCAGAGAAACTTCCTGCTCTGATTAGCCCGTGCTTTCTGTCGAATTCTCTCTTATTACTCTCAGAACGGAGTTGTTGAAGAAACCAAAATCTCAACGGAGCAGCTGACTCTATGCTAATGTACAGTAGGGTCCAAAAGCCTGAAAATGTTCCATATCTGGACATGATAAAAAAAATCATCTGGTGCCATGGCAGGTCTTAAAATTGGGGAATATAAAACATCAAATGAACAACAACACATGTCTTATCACAGTGTCATCATTTATTTAACAAAAACTGGGCCAAAATGTAACTGTGGATATACTGTGTGTGTGTGTGTATATATATATATATATATATATATATATATACA
>JAUMHQ010000053.1:17135547-17152637 GCA_032361165.1 Enteromius paludinosus
ACACACCTTCTATGTACATATCAGAGAACAATTTAAAATATTCTCTCAATGCATTCTATGGCACCTTTAAGTCTTTTGTTAATTTAAAGGTGATTTGACATTTCCTATTTGTATGAAGGCAAATTATAAAAAAGGTGAACATTAATTTATGGGTAAACAATATTTGAACATTGTTTGTTTGTATTCATTTTTTAATTCTAAAATATAAAAAAAAAAAAAAAAAAATCAAGCAGACATAAAAAAAATAATACAAATCATACCAAAACAAAACGCAAAAAAAAAAAAAAGCTTAATGTCATAGTCACTCGGCTGATCCTTTTTAATGACTAGTTTCAGCAAAGGCTAAATCTTAACCTCACTGAGTGTTTATGGGAGTACAGGAAGAACGTGTAGTGTTTGACTTCACTTTTGTACTTCCTGGGAAACATGAAGAAAAATAGAGGGCTATAGAGCAAGTGGGCATGTTGCATAACAACTGCTTTAAAGGCTTGTCAGCAATGTTCCTCTCATAGAATGCAGTGCTGTCGTCTGTCAATGCCGATCGGTCATTACAGACAGAACTCTGATGATGTAAGATACACAGTTCACGACCCAGATTTGTCTTTTTAAACATGCTCAAATACCACCAGGTTCAAAAACGGACACTTCAAATGGCGTTAGGTCAGGAGAACACAAAAACCAAGAATTCTGGCTGCCATTTAATTTGCCAAATGTAACCGTATTGATTTGGAAGGATACAGTTCAAGTCCGTGAACAGCGCTGGCTTGACATGCAGTAATGATTAAGGGGTCACTGGCTGACAGCTCTTCCACGGGCAGCGTTTAATATGGTCATGAATTTCATTCAAAAGCTCCGAACATCATCCAGTGAACCCAGTGCAATGGATAGTTTGCAATTCTAATAAGAGTGAATACATCTCCACACGGTTCTCAGGGGAAAGTCAGAGTTGTTTTAGTGTGTTGTGAGTATCTTTCTGACAGCAGCCGTACAGCCGAACGCAGGCTGTGTGAATTAAATGACATAAATTATCTGGAGCGGAGGTGTTTTTCATGTGAAGGCGAAGAGATTGCGTTTGTATGGTCTCTCGTTCGCTGTACACAGGAAACAACACACATTAAATCAGTGTCTATACAACGCGAGTATACATATTTCCTTCTCTACAGATTACTGACGTGAATCAATTTTGCTCAGCCATGAAATCTCGTTTCATATTAGCCTGGTAGCAAATGCAGACATGTCACTCAATCTCTGGCAGTATGAGAGATGAGGGAGCAATGGATGGATGGATGGAGAACAGAAGTCCTTCGGAAGTCCTTAAGCAGAGTCTGTCAAACTGCAAACTTCCTGTTGATGTTGTGTTTCCTGAAGCTGTATAACTGACAATGTTTAGTGCACAACCACACACACAAAAAACAAAGCATAGTAAATGCAAGCCTGAATTTGCATTGTTCCACACTATATTCAAATACACTTTATACACCTCATTATTAACACAAGCCTAAACAGTGACAACAGCAAAGAAAAGACAGTGCTTGCTTGTGTGTGCGCATTTATGAGAGAGAGAAAGGGAAAATACATTCTTTAAATGTGAAAGGGAGGTGGGAGAATACCTAGATTTGCATTTCCACAAAGAAATGCCAGATCTCGCAAGGCAGCAAGAGAATAAATGTTAATACGTTTAGGCTCTTTGGAGGCTCTGCATAAACAAAATAACACACCAGAGCTGCTTTAGCACTGATGAGGAAGAAAAAGAGTGAACAAGGACGAGGAGAATGTGGATAAGTAAGAATATGATTAAAAATAATAAGCATAATAGGAAGAATGAGAAGGATGAAGAGAAAGAGAAGACGAAGAACAGTAAAAAAGATGAAAAGAAGAAAAAAGACAAACATAAAAAAAAGGCATGAATAAACATAGACAGGGGTGTGAGCTATAATCGTGCCATTGGGGATCTCTGACATTGATCAGCAGTCTTCAAAGCAGATTAGTCTGGTCTGGAAAGACGCCATCTATAGAACATGAGCCTGTGGCTCTGATATTAACTTAACAGTGTGAAGACAAAGACTGTGATCTCCCATCAAAGCTTCTATTAGAAAGAGCCTCAAAGTTCAAAGCCGAGCAAAAAATCATAGCTACAGATCATTAGACAAGCATCAGATTATGATTTTGACCTGGTGGACAATAATACTTTCTGAAGGAGTGACCCAGAATACTCTCTGACTAATGACTGAAATGTGCAAGTCTGGAAACACCTGAAAAACTGAAAGTGATTGGGAGGTAGAGGAGGAGAGAGGAGAACCCCTGTGGTGAGGTTGCTCTTCATGTCCATCCCACCTCTCACCCCCCCCCCCCTTCTCCTCTCTTCCTCTTTACTGGCCTGAATGCTTAATCACGCCTCGTCTCCCCGGTCGAGTAAAAAGAGGCCAGAGGTCCTATTGGCTGAGCCATCTGGTGTGTGGTCTGTGATGCTGTGCTCTGATTGGTTAACAATCCGAGGGCAGAGTTAAGAGGTCACCAGTTACCAGCCGAGAAGGGCAGGGCAGGGCATGTCTTCAACCACGACAACACACACACACACATGCTCCTTGGACAAAGAACCAAAAGACATACGAGTCAGGGCTCAGAGATCAAATTATGTTTACAAATAACATACATTTAATGCTTAAAGATTAATTTCACATTTTAAGCTCAGAACTGGTCTCTTCAGTCAAAACTGGTTTTAACCCCAGTTTGCTATCTTAAAACAGGTTTGCTTAATCCATTTCCATTAAGACTACACAAATTATTTTTGCTCATGTTAATGTAAAATTCATAAACTCGGCAGGGATTTGTAGATCCCAGCATGCTTGGTAGAGGACTGGATGGGGAGAATGTTGAGTGTTGAGTGTTGAGTGTTTATGGGAGTACAGGAAGAACGTGTAGTGTTTGACTTCACTTTTGTACTTCCTGGGAAACATGAAGAAAAATAGAGGGCTATAGAGCAAGTGGGCATGTTGCATAACAACTGCTTTAAAGGCTTGTCAGCAATGTTCCTCTCATAGAATGCAGTGCTGTCGTCTGTCAATGCCGATCGGTCATTACAGACAGAACTCTGATGATGTAAGATACACAGTTCACGACCCAGATTTGTCTTTTTAAACATGCTCAAATACCACCAGGTTCAAAAACGGACACTTCAAATGGCGTTAGGTCAGGAGAACACAAAAACCAAGAATTCTGGCTGCCATTTAATTTGCCAAATGTAACCGTATTGATTTGGAAGGATACAGTTCAAGTCCGTGAACAGCGCTGGCTTGACATGCAGTAATGATTAAGGGGTCACTGGCTGACAGCTCTTCCACGGGCAGCGTTTAATATGGTCATGAATTTCATTCAAAAGCTCCGAACATCATCCAGTGAACCCAGTGCAATGGATAGTTTGCAATTCTAATAAGAGTGAATACATCTCCACACGGTTCTCAGGGGAAAGTCAGAGTTGTTTTAGTGTGTTGTGAGTATCTTTCTGACAGCAGCCGTACAGCCGAACGCAGGCTGTGTGAATTAAATGACATAAATTATCTGGAGCGGAGGTGTTTTTCATGTGAAGGCGAAGAGATTGCGTTTGTATGGTCTCTCGTTCGCTGTACACAGGAAACAACACACATTAAATCAGTGTCTATACAACGCGAGTATACATATTTCCTTCTCTACAGATTACTGACGTGAATCAATTTTGCTCAGCCATGAAATCTCGTTTCATATTAGCCTGGTAGCAAATGCAGACATGTCACTCAATCTCTGGCAGTATGAGAGATGAGGGAGCAATGGATGGATGGATGGAGAACAGAAGTCCTTCGGAAGTCCTTAAGCAGAGTCTGTCAAACTGCAAACTTCCTGTTGATGTTGTGTTTCCTGAAGCTGTATAACTGACAATGTTTAGTGCACAACCACACACACAAAAAACAAAGCATAGTAAATGCAAGCCTGAATTTGCATTGTTCCACACTATATTCAAATACACTTTATACACCTCATTATTAACACAAGCCTAAACAGTGACAACAGCAAAGAAAAGACAGTGCTTGCTTGTGTGTGCGCATTTATGAGAGAGAGAAAGGGAAAATACATTCTTTAAATGTGAAAGGGAGGTGGGAGAATACCTAGATTTGCATTTCCACAAAGAAATGCCAGATCTCGCAAGGCAGCAAGAGAATAAATGTTAATACGTTTAGGCTCTTTGGAGGCTCTGCATAAACAAAATAACACACCAGAGCTGCTTTAGCACTGATGAGGAAGAAAAAGAGTGAACAAGGACGAGGAGAATGTGGATAAGTAAGAATATGATTAAAAATAATAAGCATAATAGGAAGAATGAGAAGGATGAAGAGAAAGAGAAGACGAAGAACAGTAAAAAAGATGAAAAGAAGAAAAAAGACAAACATAAAAAAAAGGCATGAATAAACATAGACAGGGGTGTGAGCTATAATCGTGCCATTGGGGATCTCTGACATTGATCAGCAGTCTTCAAAGCAGATTAGTCTGGTCTGGAAAGACGCCATCTATAGAACATGAGCCTGTGGCTCTGATATTAACTTAACAGTGTGAAGACAAAGACTGTGATCTCCCATCAAAGCTTCTATTAGAAAGAGCCTCAAAGTTCAAAGCCGAGCAAAAAATCATAGCTACAGATCATTAGACAAGCATCAGATTATGATTTTGACCTGGTGGACAATAATACTTTCTGAAGGAGTGACCCAGAATACTCTCTGACTAATGACTGAAATGTGCAAGTCTGGAAACACCTGAAAAACTGAAAGTGATTGGGAGGTAGAGGAGGAGAGAGGAGAACCCCTGTGGTGAGGTTGCTCTTCATGTCCATCCCACCTCTCACCCCCCCCCCCCTTCTCCTCTCTTCCTCTTTACTGGCCTGAATGCTTAATCACGCCTCGTCTCCCCGGTCGAGTAAAAAGAGGCCAGAGGTCCTATTGGCTGAGCCATCTGGTGTGTGGTCTGTGATGCTGTGCTCTGATTGGTTAACAATCCGAGGGCAGAGTTAAGAGGTCACCAGTTACCAGCCGAGAAGGGCAGGGCAGGGCATGTCTTCAACCACGACAACACACACACACACATGCTCCTTGGACAAAGAACCAAAAGACATACGAGTCAGGGCTCAGAGATCAAATTATGTTTACAAATAACATACATTTAATGCTTAAAGATTAATTTCACATTTTAAGCTCAGAACTGGTCTCTTCAGTCAAAACTGGTTTTAACCCCAGTTTGCTATCTTAAAACAGGTTTGCTTAATCCATTTCCATTAAGACTACACAAATTATTTTTGCTCATGTTAATGTAAAATTCATAAACTCGGCAGGGATTTGTAGATCCCAGCATGCTTGGTAGAGGACTGGATGGGGAGAATGTTGGATGTTGTTGTTGTTTTTTTTCAAATGTGTACATGGTATGAGTTTTAATGGTCGCTTGTTAGACTGGGTGAATCGGTAATATATTGTGTAGAGGGCTGCATGATATATAATATATCAAATTACTGTTGTGATACGTTTATAACAGTGGCATGCAATAAATTATTATGTGTGTGTGTTCCTGGATGTTCTTAATACAAAGATTTTTAGATTGATTTAACTATATTTTAACTACATACAGCACTTTTCTTCAATATTATGCAGCTCTATTTATGGTAGTGGCATTTAGTGTCTAATCGACAGAGATTTTGCTATATCATATATAGATCATTTATACATGCAGCATGTAGCACAGTGCAACCCTATCGAAACATTTGCATCCATGAATGATCAATTGAGATTCCATTGGACTCCACTATATAGAGAAAAATCCTGTAATGTTTCCTCAAAAACCTTAATTTAACTGGAGAAAAAAAAAGCCAAACATCTTGCATGACATGGAGGTGAGTACATTTAAATGATCAAGAATGTTTTGTTCTAGAAGTGAACAAATTCTTCATCATGATCTTCTTCGGACTGACACTTGTTGATATCAAGCTACAGTAAACATCTAGCCTTCTATGGTTTCATGTTTTCCAGAAAGCAAACAGGTGCCTGGAGCTGTTGCACTCACTGGGACGTGACCTGAACAGGAAACTAAGGAGAAACTACAGAACCGCTAACATCAAATAAGTGCAGCATTATGTAAGAGCAAAAGAGTGGCTCTATTCAGAAAAGCTCCTAAATTGCTGTAATGGGTTTCTTTCCTCTCGTTCTCACTCTGTGCCTTAGAAATCATTAGACTAACTTTATTCATTGCTTATAAATAATTAATTAAAAGCCATATAATGAAAGTATATGGGGATCTATCATAGAAGTGGAAACTGAATTTGTGTGCTACATTCCAAGTCTTGTGAAGCAGATTTAACCTAACCTCACTACACAACTGCAAGTTTTTGTCATGCAACTTATGCACCTATGTACTCATATTATTTAACTGAAGAGCCTTACTGAAGACCTCGTCAGGCATCAAGAGAGTCATTGAGCTCAAACATCACACTCAAGCCTCTCTCCTAAAAACTGTTCTTAGACCATGTCGCTGGAGATGGTGCGTCTTGTTCTTGTGCAGTGTAAATGAGCTCCAGAACAGCATCTCACCCCCTCGCTTCAACAATCCCAGGAAAGCCATCTCTCATAAAGACTTCACTGCCCACAGGCATCTATGAGAACAGAGCTCAAACAAAATGAAGGCTGACAAGCACACAAACTAAACACAGAAACAGAAAAGGAAAACTCTGTATTAACAACCTAATACTGGAATTATGGAGATCCATGTGCACCAGTGCATTGTTGGAAATGTTACTTGAGCAGCAAAGTAGCCTACTAGAATGATTTCTGAAGGGTCATGTGACACGGAAGCCTGCAGTGATGCCTGTTTGAAATTAAGATTTGCATCACAGGAAACTAAATTGTTCTATTAAAGAAACACTTTTTTGTAAATAGGCTTTTTTTGTAAATAAATTCTCCAACTCCCCCAGAGTTCATATATTTTACCGTTTTGGCACTGTTAGCTATCGCCAGACCCGAAGAATGGCTAAAAGTCAACTTAATAACTCTGGGGGAGTTGGAGAATGTGCCAATTTTCTGTGGGGTGTTCGTTTAAATTGAAATTAAATTTCTCAATGTTCAAAAAGGTCAAAAAACAAATCACAACAAACCCAAATTTTCACCAAAAATAACAAAACAGTTAACAACTAAAACACTTGCCAGACGGTTATAATGAATTATTCAAATGTTCTGTGAAAGCATGTGCTGCTGTATTCAACGTGGGACATTTACATATGGTTCTAATAAACATCATCAACAAATTATTATAATTATTATTAATAGAAACAATGTTTTTCCTTTTTTCTTCCTTGTCTTTGAATTCTTATTACATGTAATAAAACTACTATCGCCTCAAATCCACCTTCTTTTAGACCCCTGACCCCTGCACACTGTGGAGAGCCTCTCCAGTCAGCAGGATTACACAGACTCTAGTGCTCATCCACACACTTGACATCCAGCTTTAGTACTGCACTTGTGCTCTTGTCTAGCTGCTTTGGTAAATGCCACTAGCACAGTATGTGCACTTTCTACTAAGCTGGTTTGCAGAGAAAACATGCGTAAATGTCAATGTCCCTCCTAGTAGTAGGTATGTCTTTCTCAATCTCACTCTCTCTCTTATGTAACAGAGCTCTTCTGATGCTCATGTACAGTCACATGAGAGCAACTGGGCTCAGAATTGCAGTGTGCCTCTGAAACTAAACGGCACAAAGGGGATTATGAGGAGTATTGTAAAATACAGGATGATAAAGATAGCTGTGTGAAACGATTCATATGGCAGAGTTTTGCTAAGATTATTATATGACACTGAACGACATAAAATCATGTGGCTTATTGATAAGAGGTGTGCTAGCGCTTTAAACTAATTTGCAATTTCACAGACAAGGGACTAGAACACTTAAGGTACATCACATTAGAGAAGTTTCAGATATATTTAAAAAAAGTCAATTGTTAAATGCCACACTACTTTGCAATACATTTAGACCCACATTTCCTTCATACAGTGCTTTTCGAAAAAGGAGAGTTTGATTACAACACATTTCCTTGATAACAAAGAAAAAATGTAGATGAGTGTATCAGTTAGTTACTGTATCTTACAACCGCTCAACTAAAGCTCTACAGAGTGCTCAACTCACTCCTGATAACACATAAAACCTATATGATAGCTGGAAGACTGTAAAGGAGAGGATTTGAGTCTGAGAATGTGTGTGTGTATGTGTGGGTGTTGAATCTGACACACAGAAGCGGCAAAAACACATGAAGTGACAAGAGGATGGAATATCTCGGTGAGAGAGAATAATCCCACGAGACGCATGTTCTACCAGCCTGATTCAGTCTAACAAAGAGAGAGTTTGACCACAGCTGCTGGACCTGAACACACACACACACACACAGACACTCCACATCAATGTCTGACTAAGTTTACTGCCTCTCAACCACTCTGAACAGAGGAAACCATGACAACCGAGCATAAAGAGTGTAGAGGAGGCAGGAGATGATATCAGCGAGGCAAATGGAGAAAATGCTGTGAGGAGGTGGAAGAGAGATCCACAGAGATCTGCTGAATATATGGCTTTAATAACCAGAATGAATTAGTTTACATTCCAGAGACAGATCTGAAATTAACAGACAAACAAACGGATGAAGAGATACATAAATAGAATGATGACTAATGCCTTTTAGCTTTATGCCTTTGTGTGAGAAAAAAAAAAACCTCGTGAATTCCCCATTGGCATGTTTTGAAAATATCAAATACGATTATATTTGCTGCTGTTAATATACTCTCACTAATATTAGCCTCTGGAAACATCATGTCATTTCAAATGTACAAGCCTTTTAATGTTTAATAACTCCCATCAATTATTAAATGGCTGTACTTTTTTTCTTTTTCAACAAGGCAGTAGCAGAAGAAAGGTTCAAACAATAAAAACAGAATCAAATACCGTTTCAAAGCAGTTAATGAGGCTAGTTAGTGTATGTTAATGAGTGCCGGGGTAATTTGTTAAAGAGCTCATGACTGACAGAGACTGAGGAGGGCTTTGATTTGGGTTTGTGTTTTTAATGGTCTCTTCACCAGCAAGGTCATCAAAACCAGACAAAAGCTGAACGCATCCTGCTGAAGAGATGTTTTACCACTGTGAGGTAATTTACCAAATATCTACACATCAGAGGCTGAACTCTCTTAATGCTCACTTGCTCTTTTGTTCTCTTAAAATCTTCCTAGCTCTCTATTTCAGTTGAATGTAGCGTAGCTAGTAATTTAATGTTTGCTATAATTATTTAATGCAGTAATTTACTAGGATGAACAGAAGTGTGCATGTTTTTCCTCAGAAGAGAAAAATAAAACAAACATGCAAGTGGAATAAACAGGATTTTTTTTTTTTTTTTACATTTACAGTAAAATAATAGTAGTAATAAATTAACAAATATAAATACAATTATATATTTAAAAAAAAAATAATTACAATTTAAATACTTTTAAATAATGTTTTGCATACATACACATCATACACACACACATATATAAATATAAATACAATAATTAAATTATTATTGATGAAAATGAAGAAAAATCTGTGTTTTGCCCTTCAACAGTACAAAACGTGAACACATGATCACATATCATGAACAATGATTAGTAAAACCCTAATCTTCCTTCTTGCTCCCTCAATCCTGAAGCACAGAAGCAATGACATGGTAATACTTCCATAAACTAAACACACACACACACACACACACACAACATGTGAGGGTGTAAAAAGGGGGAGGATGAGGGGTGAAACTAATAACATCTTGGAGGGGTGATTCCCCTTTTCCTGAATTACCAATTATATACATTATCATACGGACATGCACACACTTTCACTCATGCACAAACACACACAAATCTCACATAATTCGGTGTGAAATTATGGGGGGGGGGGATGTTTGCGGTGGATTAGTGCTTTCCTGTTTAACTCAATGGATCCTCTGTAGTGAATGAAATAAGCTCTCCTTCTCTCTCTCTCTCTCAGCACTCCATTACCCCTTCATCCCTTCCAGCACGATCTGTGCGTTTCAGCCAGCTTTTCCTCCATTTAACGTTCTCTGAAAACCCTTTATGTAACTTACAGCCGGAGCACATGAACGGCAGACTAAACCACAGCAAGTGCATCTCCTCAGTCCAGCATTACCCACAAACCCCTGCTGACCACTTCTGCCCACATGACTTCCACCCAGAGATAAGGAGTCCATCTGACCATAAACAGTCAACACAACATTTGAATATTCATGAGAACAGCATGTACTTTGGATCCCATACAAACTAATTAGGCATATTACAGTCAACCATCGAAATAAGGCACATTTTGGAAGTGATAGGGAACTGTACCTTGAGAAGGACGAGAAAGAAGAAAAAGAGAAAGCAGACAAAGTGAGAAGACAGGCATGAGAAAAAGAAGCAATGGGAAAGACACATAAAAGGGTAGAAAGGAAGGAATGGAAAAGGAAAGAAGAGAGCAGGAAAACAGAGGGAAGACAGGAATGAGAATGGGAGGAAGGGGAAAAGATAAAGTAAGAAGGATATGACAAGACAAAGACGCGAGAAGGAAAAAAGGAAAGAGTGATGAGTAAACAAGGATGAAGTAGAAAAAGAAAAAGAGAAGGATGAAAGGAGTGAGAGAGGAAAAGGAGAGAAAAACAGAGAGAAGGATGAGAAACGAGGACAAATGAAACATAAGTAAACTTATTTTTGCATTTTTTACAATAGTAATTTATTAACATTTGCATTTAGCTGTTATTTGTATGTTTTATTTTATTTATTTATTTTGCAGTGCTTTCATGCCAAGGTAACATTTCTATTTTAACTTGTTTTTTATTATGTATTTTTTAATTATTTATTTATATTTACTTTTTATTTCAGTTTCTACTATTTATATTGTGTTTCATTTCAGTCTGATTTCAACACTGGATGTAAAGGAAGGAAGAAAGAAAGAAAGAAAAAGAAAGTTAGATAGGAAAACAGAAGGAAGGTAGGGGAAGAAAGAAAGAAGGGAAAACAGTATATACCACAGTACTTTCATACTTCCTGACAGTCCTCACAGATCAAACAGTTACTAAACAACAAACACAACATGTCTGAGAGCCTCATTCAAATAGAGCTGAAGATAACAACATTAGCCCAAGCAAATTCAGCACAATTCTCTCTCTTACACACAAACACACACACACACACACTGAGGATAGTGGCTTCAGTACGTACTGCTATAGAGAGTGTCTATCCAGGAGAGCCTGGGCAGCTCGCGAGCGCTCAGGTGCTCCATCCCCCCGCCTGCCGTCTCCTCCAGCGCTGCGTCTCCTCCGAACTCTCCCCCGCTCTCTTCTCACACACTCTCTCACTCCCCTTCACTCACACAATCTCCTAGTGATTACAGAGGGAGCTGGACATATCTGAGGTTGATATAAGAAGCCGCTGTGTTTTGCTGAGAAGAGATCCACGAGTAAGTGTGTGTGACGGTTAGTACTACGGCTCCTCACATGGAAGACAACCGGCTGGAGCCGCTCGCTGCCAACGGTTGCTATGGGAAGGGAGGCACTCCTCCTCCGCTCTCTCTCTCTCGCTCGCTCACTCACTCAATCCTCTTTTCTTCGATCCACTGACTCTTTCATCCTTTCTTTCTTTTTCATTCACTCTTATCTTTAGTTAGCGGTGCTTGCCAAGGCGAGTACACTGTTACTATTGTTTATGCTCAGGATTAGTGATTGGAACAAATGCTTAATATTGAAGTTCGCAACTTAATGCTTGACTTTTGGTGATGTTGATATTCACTTGATAGATGATAAAAAAAGGTTGAAAAAAAAAAGCTGTTGGAAAAAAACCCTTGACTTAAGTTAAATTTCACAGGCAAAAAGCTCCAATGTCGATGTCGCTTCATACATCATTACATGTTTCTCGTTACAAAAATATCTGTTTAAATGTGATAAAATTAAATATTTATAATGTTGCTCACTTATCAAAGCAAATATATTCTAAAATATTGAATATATTGCTCAGTGCGGTTGTGTTTACACATTTAGAAGAGAGCAGGAAAGCTAAACCAGAAGCACTAACCTCAGGAGAGGATGGAAAACGCTAAACTCTGGAGGAGAGGAGATGGATGGATGGAGAAACACACGCAGCAGGAGGCTGGTTCAGAGACATGAAAGAATGAGGGATGCAGATAGACGGAAGGAGAGAGGGAAGAATCCACTGAGGTGTGTGTAAGGTCTGGAGCAGATGGGCCGTGTCAAATCTCCCTCTGCTGGTTCCTGTGGCAGCTCATCATCTCATTCTCACTGGTCCTGGAGAGGCTGATGATGCTCGTGTTGAGCTCATGCTGTGTGAGATATGCACAAGGACTCCCATCTCACACCAACACTCTCTACATACCAAGACACATCCAGATGAATGTGCTTCCCATGTGTCTTACAGTATATGGATCAAAAACTATCTAGTAGTATTGGTTGATTATTGGTTGAATAATGCATTAGTATTTCAGTTGCAAAGCTGAAATATTTTTTATGTATTATGAGCTTGCTATCCAAAATAAGTCTAACAGCATGAAATATTATGTGTTGTGACGCTCCGTCATGTGGTGAGGCAGTATGTTTTTCTGCCATGTCAAACAGCATTAATCCATCATGACATAGTATTTACATTATAACTGCACTAGTGAACTTTAATAATAACTTCAACTGAAACGGAGTTATTAGTATTATGATATGTGATTTAGCTCCGCATACAGTAAATCTTATTTTTCTGCATTATATTTTTTCAATATCAAACATCACTTATGTTTCATTGTGGAAGAGAAAAAGAAAGAAAGAAAGAAAGAAAGAAAGAAAGAAAGAAAGAAAGAAAGGAGTCAATATTTTTCTTATTATTTCTCACTTTTATTATTATACATATCTTATTCTCTGTCCAAATATTTGTTAGTGATTCCAATTATCTATCTATCTATTTTCACTTTTTTGTTGGCCATTACACCAATTATTATTGGCTTATCATTATTGGCCAGAATTTGGACATGTGAGCATCCCTAATATACCATGCTTCTAGAAAATGCATCAGCTTTACTAATTATAATAATAATACTTTTATCTGAATACCTCTAATTAAATTGATATACCAAACAAATATAGCTCATCTCAATACACAGTATCATGCTCTTTCATTAGGATGCCTTAATTAATCTCTCTGAACTACAAAGGACCACTTACTTCACACGACACATCTCACCCGATCATGTATATACAATGAAATCAATGTTTACAAGCCTTCCCTTCATTCAGCTGATAAAGATGGCAATTAACAGAGAGAGAGAGAAAATGAACTTCATGCATCATGCCTTGGGCAACAAGAAACCCCCATTACAAACCCCTAAAAAGACAGCCCTCTTCCCCCAAACCCCACCCCCACATATACACACAGGGCATGGGTTGTGATAAGCCAGACAGAACAACTTCAATTAGGACACAAAGGCTCTGGGAGGATTCCACCCCAACCTCTCACAGCAAGCTGCCGGCACTAAACCTAACACAAAGAATACCATCAACACACACACACACCAAACACAGTACAGTATACTCATTCATACTCGTTCATTACAGATTCATAAATAAACCGGGCATCTCCGAGTACCCACTTAAACACTTAAGATCTATATATGTGCACACACTCATAAACACATGCTCTAACGTCTCGCCAGAGGTCTTCTGAAGTCAGACCTTTAGAGAGGCCCCCAAAGACCCCAAATTAATGCACTGTCTCTTGCCAAGTGTGTGTGTTTGTACGTGTGGGCAAGTAACCGTGCGCACTCTATGAAAGAACAAAGCAATCTCTGCCCAATCCAGTTGTGTCTATGCTATTCAAAGTGACAACGTTAAAACAAAGAGCAGAATAAAATATAGGTCAAGCACACATATAAAACACAGACAGAAACAAGTTCTTACATATGTGTGTGTGTGGCGCTACCCATGGCAGAGATAAGTAGCAGTTTATCAAATATAGATCTGGCACACACGCACACACACACACATACACACAGCCCTTTGTTTCTGGATGAAGGCCAACGGGACTCCAACACAACGGGGGCTTGTGTGAGTGATGTGCTACACAAACTGGGCACAAAGAAGAATAACATTACATTATGCAGACACTCTCAATGAAATAAAAACGTGTTTTTATTATTTTATTTATTTGTTTGTTTTGATTCTTTACATCTGTTATGAATTACAAGATATTACAGGCCATAACAATATAATCATTGATTTAAAAAGTGTCTTAAATAGCAGAAAATTTATTTTTGTTCAAATCAGTCAGTGTATTTTTTCCATCATGAGCAATCAAAACATTTGATAGTACTTTTCTTTTGGCAAAATTTTTTTTAGAAAAGCCCTAAATTGTTACTTAAGGGTTGTTTTTTTTCGTAGAAAAATGTGTCCATAAATCTTGCATCAGCTCTGTTAACATACCATATTTTGCCTTTAAATGAGTGTAATTATCTCTCAGAATTGTGTTACAGGAAATGCTGTCACTTTCACTCACTGCTAAGATCTGAAGCACTGAAAAGTATCCGTGCTAAAAACTTCTTACACCAACAGTTATTTTGTAGAAGGTCAACTCTGTTACAGCAATTTAAAAAGGGTTATTTAAAGGTCTTTTAATCACGTTTTCATTAGTGTCATGTGTTCTTAGCATTTATCCAGCAAGTGGAGTTTTTGGAAAAAATAAAATCAAACTCAATTCTGTTACACTGCTGTCAGCCTTGTTGCTCTACCTTGGTAACAGAGTTTGACGGCAACAGACTTTGGACACCAAATGTACCCGCAATTATAGAATTAGCCATATACACACATACATATACATTATATACATACTGAATTAATATGGTTTGTAATGAATTATTCTGTCCACTGATACTAAAATTATCTTAATGTTATGTCCGATAATGTGTGGACTTTAGGGCTGAGCTGAAGGAATACTGATGTTTCAACCCCAAAATCAAGCTTGACTTTTCTGGCAAGTTAATGCTGCTTTCAATTCATCTTGGAAGTCGGATGACAGAGCTGCCTGGGAATGACATCACACCCAAATCAACTGTGTTCCAAAAGGGATACATTTTTGGCAGTATAAGATTTAAAAAGCATAAAAAGCAGATAATGCCACAGTATCAAGATCACAAATAGAGGTTGGATAGTACTGTGTGTGCACCACTACATTCTCAGAGACACAAACAAACATAAGTGCTAATGAACAATATATCACTACCCTTTCTCTTCAGTCATATTGGATTGTGAGTCATAACTCTGACTTGAGAGGGAATTCTAGGGAAAAGTTTATACTGTACTGTACTGTGGAATTTCCGAGTGCAAACGGAAGGCGCCATTAACTGTAATCAGACTCGCCTGAATTAGTAATCCTGCAGACCTTGATTGGGAGGTTATGTACACAACAACAACAGTATTACGCTTGACAGTAGGGCTGGGCGATATGTATCGTACGATATATTATGCGCATCTCGTCAATAAAGCCGGGTCTTTGATTAGCGGTAAATCTCCGTCACCTGTGTTCAAAAGGAACGTCAGCTTATAAACTGAGCCGTAGATCACCGAGAAGCTGCGCGTTGAGTTCGTGGGTGATTCAATGGCGTAACCTCTCAGTGATCTACGGCTTTGTTTATAAGCTGGCGTTCCTTTTGAACACAGGTGACGGAGATTAAACGCTAATCAAAGAACCGGCTTTATTGACGAGATGCGTATAATATATAGTACGATATTTATCGCCCAGCCCTACTTGACAGGCCAGCAGTTGGCACTTTGTGCACATACCTGTGGACTGAACATGTAATACCTATGCACATGAAAGCTATTCAATCACACTGTGGTGATAACAGTCCTGTGAAAAACTAAAACAAAGAAACTTCTCCAAAAAACAGATATTAGCCCATGACAAACAAACACACCACAGGACGTGCACACACACGCCACATTTGTTCTCTTCCTGTTGAATCACAAATGGCCAATAAAAAATTGATGCTTGATCCTGCTGAGGGTTAGAAAGCCATTAACATGCTCTGTGGCGAGAGCTCCAGACCGCTGTCATTAGCACTGAATGGAGCTGGATCTCATTGCTCAAAAAGATACTGAGTGTCGCCTTCTGCCCCACTGAATTATGGGAAACCTATAGAGCTTTTCCAAGAAAATAGTGCTCTGCTTATGTCTGTGCACTTTTTAAACCACATTTGTGGATGTATGCAATTTGTCAATATTGTTTGGAATAATTACCATTTATGTATTGACAGTCTCTTATGCTGGCCAAGGCTTTACTGTATTTCATAAAAATACCATATATATCATATTTCTAGGTCCTGTTGTTGTTTTATGCACTGAAAACGTCTGTCATCAAGACAAATTACTTGTTTGTAAGCACATTTGGAAATAAATCTCATTCAGATATTAATTCTGATTTTATTCCATCTATTCCTTCACCCACCTAATCTCTACTCTGAGCTGAACACAAGCCCCACCGCTGAGGGTATGACTGATGCTTCATACCCTCTCATTTCTGGCAGCAGCAGCATGGGCATATGACTACTGGGAGAAAAGATAAAACTGAGAGAAAGCAAAAGAAGGCATACAGACAGAGGGTGCATAGTGAATCATGGGGGATGTAGTATCATATTAATTAAAACTGACAGGTCAAGTAATGCAATTGCAAGCAACATAATCAGCCCCAAACCACACACAAGTTGAGCTTTTCTTTCACATCATCCACTTGGCTTCTGTGCCTCTGTTTGTTCTCTACACCGCTATCTCCCTCAAATCACCAGCCCTGTTAAGCAATTAACCTTCTTACATACCCAGCCCCTGTGCAACTTTAAAGCATGACTGTTTAATGGACTTTACTGCTAAATATTCTATACAAATAACAAAATAATAAATAGATTACCAGACAAAAACAAAACAATACAAAAAAAAGACATATATACTGCTAAAGATTTATAAAATGTATACATAAAATGTATA
>JAUMHQ010000053.1:17161149-17172606 GCA_032361165.1 Enteromius paludinosus
GTTGCGAAATTGCAGGCGCTGCTCGAAATGGCTGTTATTTCAAATAGCGTACCATATTTTAAACTAATCCGTTAACCAGTTTCAACCGGCTAATGAGGCTCGGTGGTCGGTCAAGAAATTTTTTAGTTTTCGCCATCCGTAGCATCAAGATCAGTTTCTTAAAAGAAGTTTCTTAAAATATCAGATACTTTGACTTTTAAGGCATAAAATGAAAAAAAAACTATGTTTTTATCTTGAAAAATATGTTAAAAACTTTTCTTAGTATATTTCTTTTGGTATCTCTTGTCCAGTGTGCCAATCATTTTCTCAAATCCCTCTTTGCTGAAAGTGCGTTCACAACTGAGGTGACTTGGACGAATATATCTCGCTATTCACGCTTGAGCGCAGTTGGACGCTAGAACATGACGAATGCATTTGTTTATTTAATATAAAATCGCAATATTTGCTGTAATGTAATCGCATAGGCTGACATCGCGATTGCGATATGATTAATCGTGCAGCAGCCCTATTCTAAACAAGAACAAACAACCAGCTATTAAAGGCCATTGTACGGTTTACGAACATCATCCATTATTACTGCATTTTAAAATGTCCGTGAAATTTTAAAACCAAACTTGCAACCTTGACAGAGACAAACATGATATGGATTTGGACAGTGGTTCTCGAATACTTCCTAAGCGTTTATCTTTATCACGCTCTCTCTCTCTCTCTTTTACACCCATGCTTTCCTCTCCAGAGGCCCAGATGTTCTTTGCACTCCATCCCACTGCAGCACAATCAACCCCAATCCCTGATTATCCCATATTAAATGAACCAGATCAGTTCACCAAATTGTCACAGACAAAGTCTAATAGAGCAAGTAATGTGCATGCTAACTTCAGTGACACTGACAGACATGAAGCTGTTATGTTTTCATCGTACCACAATACTAGGAAACTAAATTGTTTGTCAGGATGCCTCTTATCAATCCACTTAAAGAATTTACAAGGGTGCAGATGCCTTTTAAATGATGTCGTTTTAAGCATGTTTTTGCTAGCACAACATCAAATGTACTGTAATATTTGTCCTGAGTCACTCAACTGTCCAAATATATCCCTAAACTAACAGTCAATGCACAGTCTAGCATGATGTACATACGAAAAGTTCAGATTCAGAAGCGCCATTTAAAATATTTCTTTCTAAACCAAGCATTTTTTTCAAGCTCCTACATACACTCAAAAAAATGATTCCCCAACACTGTTCAGTTTATATAAATAAAATATTTTCATTTAACACAATTACGTTTGGTTCCCTATTTAAACAACTGCATTGTGTTAAAATGACTTGAAACAGTTTTGTTTTGTTTCAACTCAATATTTTTATTTTAAAAGCACATAAATGAATTTAATTGTGTAATTAGGAAGTGGATTTCCCATTCCCGTCATGCTTTGCAAAGATCAGGATAAGGATAGTAAATCTTGAAATAAAATGTTATTTTAATAATAATAATGCTTTGGGCATGCTGTGGATGTATCAAAATTATCCTATCAAGTTGGCTAATGCCTAAAGTTAAATAAATCAAACATTCACTGCATTCATTCATTTTTTATGAGTTAGGGCTACACATATTTATTGGATGGAAATCCTGCCTTTAAATAAATTGAGTTCATCCAATGAATCATTTTTTGAGTGCATGTGTAGGTTCAGTAATTTCAAATGTATAGCAATGAACAGGTTCTTTTTATTGTTATTAAAATGAAATGACTTAACAAAGACAGGAGCCTGAGAAAAATAATAATTTGAGAAGAACATTTCAAACTGCACTTAATAGGTGTTTGCACCTTAGCTCTTCATATGTTACCTTAGCACAGTAAATATTTGGGGTTGGCATCTGGCCTTTGATCAGCATAAAAGCTATGTATAAACTTTTATGCAGATGGGTCCAAAGAAAGTAGCAACATGTGAGTGTGTCTCATAGGGCAAAACATGAGGTCCCATCAGATCTGGGGCCTGTACCATGAAGCTGGGTAAGTTTAGGATTAGTTTGTGCCAACCCTGGGTTTTAGGTCCCATGAAAGAAACTCGGCTTCAATTGGTGTTCATTGCCATGGTAACTTGCGCTGCACGGCTAACCTGCTCCGGGGCAGGTTATGTTCTGGGTTAGAGAGCTCAAAACTAAATTTGACCAATCAGCTTCCAGCAAGATGTCTGATGCAATAAAGCCACTTGCCCAGCTTCTCTTACTCCACATTAAAGAATGCTACACAGTAAAAACATTGTTTGAAGATAAAATCATCAGATTTTTTGAGATTATTATTTTTAGAATGACTTTATTTTGTATATAATTATTATCTCCTTAATCTATTACACAAGCCAGTTTAGTTTGATAGTAATTAGGCTTTTAAATTGATATAAACACACAGTAGATTATATGCAGTATAAACATGACTACATATGAGTTTACATTTTTTTAGTGTTTTACGTAGTGTTTGTTATTTTAGTGTTATACTTTGAAATATTTATATATATATATATCTTTATAAAGTAACCTAAAGTACTTTTTTTTTTCATCTTTCATTGATAGATGGTTTCATCTTGCTGTGTGAATGTTTAAACTCTTCATATTGTTCAATCTTTAATCTTTGGTATGAATTGCACTGACTCTCTCATGAGAAGTGAATCTTAGTTTCAAGGCATATGATTGGCTGCTCAGTGCTGATGTCACACTTTCATGTGCACGTGCTACATTAACTCAGGATCAAGGCTGAATTGACAGAGAAAGTTGATGAATAGCTCCATGGTACCAACAAACCCAGATTGCATCGGTTTGGATTTGTCAACCCCAAACTAATCCTGTAACCCTGAGTTTGTTCATCTACATTCATCCCCTGGTGTCTCTTCCTCTTTCCTGTTTTAGTGTTATTGCAGGGATTAAAAAAAAAAAACCATCAGACCAGATTAAACTCATATCTATGTCTCAGTGGTGTTGGGAGTGAAAATTATGGACACTCAGCTGATAATATTGTACGAAAAAAGTTCTTATGCTTTTATACATTCTGCATTTAAATGATAAAAATGTCAGATGAAAAAAAAAAACTCAAAAAACTTACAGTATATGCTCCCCGATCTCATGAATGTGTGTATAAATAGTATGCCAAATAAAAACGAAAACTTGTGGTATAGATGCGCAAAATGAACTTTGGCGTATTTATGCTCCATAATGGGTAGGATTAGAGATATGGGGTAGATGCATATCATATGCACGCCAACAAATTTCCTATCATATGCACGCAAAAACTGCATATTATATGCACACCAAACACTTGCGTGTCCATTTCTGCATAGCAAGTTCAATACCACCAGTTTTCATTTTTATTAGGTGTACTATTCATAGGCCAAGCATTTTCATGAGACAGGGCTGGACACTAAATGACAATTAACCTTTTAGTTGATCAATAAGTAGTTGTTGTGATTATCATTAAGGCTGTGATGTGACAGTAGCCATATTGACATTCTGTATGCACTTTGGTGTGTTTATGTGTTTTAGTTTTGTTTGTTTAGAAACAGTTCTATTAATGTTGAGTAACCAACCAACAACCAGAGCTTCTAAATAAACCGAGGCAAACACTTTGTCAACAAGCTACACACTGACTGAAAGCTAGACTGGATCATAAATGAGTGGAATGGAGCAATATTCCAATATTCTCACTAGTAAAAGAACTTCACCAACATTAATATTTGACCAATTCATCAAGGCCATTGTAAACAATCCATCTCCAATATATGGTTAAGTATTAAAATGCAACCAACTACAATTTGAATCATGCAATGACTATTCGCTCAAAAATGTAAAACGAAGTGTACATACCCTCATGACATTCAAGGTACAGATTTGAAGAAGTTTAGGATTACTCATGACTTGCTCAACAATGAGTACTCTGCAATGACTAGTGTGGTTTTAAAAAAAAGTTAAAAACGTCTTAAGGATGAATGCGTTACAAACATGCAGCTTTTTGCTTTGAGGTTAATTGACAGACTGGTTTCAAGAGGATTACTTGTGGATTATTGTGATGTTTTCATCAGCTGTTTGGACTCTTCCTGTGACGGCACCCATTCACTGCATAGAATCCATTGCTGTGCAAGTGATGTAATGAAGCATTTCTCCAAATACATTTCAATGAAAAAAAAAGTTTTCTACATAAGGGATGGTCTGAGAGTGAATATGTATTCAGTACATTTTCATTTTTAGTAAGCAACGTCCTGTGACACACATTGCCAAAATGTTTCAATAGACTGACATGTGATTTGATAAGCGATAAACAGCGGCAGCTGACATTCCTTTTGAAGAGAACAGGGAATGGAAATGTGATAAGAAACTGGTATGGTGGGTGTTCTAGAGTTGTGAAGTCTGTCCTACCTGCAGAGGAGTCGTCGTCGTGGTCGGAGCTCAGGTATCCGTCGGGTGTGCTGCGTCCAGACCCGTGAGACCCGCGGAGCGCGAGGCAGGGAGACAGTCTGCCATCATCCGAGTCCAGGTCTCGACTCAAGCGGATGCGAGGATTCAGCCGCTGACTTTCGCGGACGTTACCCTTCGGGTTGAGTATGTTCTTTCGGAGAAAGTTCTCGTTGAGCTCCACGTCCTCAAACTCGTGGTCACTGTCCTGTTCGTTAACCCGTTGCTCGGCAACGCACCGGGAGATGTCGCGCGCCGTTGAGTGTTCTCGCGGAATATCGGGCTTTTTCCTCGGGGGGACGAGGATGGGTTTACCTGTCTTGCTGCCCCTGATTAGGTCCCGGACGAAAGGCGGCTCGTCCCCGCCTTTGCTGTCTGAGTCGCAGGGACTGTCCTTCTTTGAATCTGCCTCGTTGCACGGCATCTCAAAGTTACAAGTTTTCTTTTTCTGCGCGATGGTTGTTTGCAGGTAGATCACTTTGAACTTCTCCTCAGAAAGAGCTTGCTGCAACACTTTCAGATTGGCTTTGCACTTCTCCAGCTCTGCCTCTATGTCTTCCACGGAGCTGAGGTTCATCACGGGCGCTTCACCGTCGGGAAACTCATTCCTCCAGTGCTTCTCAAATTCCGCCTGTTCCCACATTGTCAAAACGGGGGGAAAGTCCTTGAATATGTCTCGTTTCCTGCTAAAACGACTCGGGTTCACTGTCTCAAACGCCTGCTGTTAAGTAGCGATAGTTCATTTTCTCTTTCGCGCATATCTACTCACGCGCTCACACACTCGCATTTCAGTTTACACTGAAAAAACTTTCAGCTTCCGCTACATTGGAAAGTCGTGACGTCAGCTGGACACGGAGCCAATCAGATGCGTTAGCCGTTAACATCTAGACGTGCAAAATCCCAGCCTGTGGTTGCTTTTTTACACACAATTGAGGCCCCACCTGTTGAGCAAACACACGTTTGCCTATAAATATACATTTCCGTTTAGATTTACGTTTAATAGTTACAGATTACAGATACAACATAAATAGATTTCTGAAAAGTCGACTAAATACTAGAAAATATAAAAAAAAAATGAAAATAATAATAGCATAACAGTATTACAGTTAGCATAGCTAATACACAATTCAGCAAAATAAAGTAACAAACAAATAAAAAGTAAAAAAAATTAAATAAAAGTAAGAATAATTATGTTGCTTTTTTGCATCTGTTTCATGCCTTTGTGCAGCGGAAAAAAAACTCTTGACTTCAGTGCAGACTTTTTTCTTATGTCAAACGGCTGCTACAAACTGTAATAATGCATTTTGTGTCTTGATCCCAATTCTGTTCTTTATGCATTATTTACAATATTATTGCAGACATCACTAAAGAATTACATTGATCATTGTCATAATAGTTGTGAAGAGAGTGGACGTTTACACAAAATGAAATTCGCTGTCCATTTTCTGTTCAAAGCTGCCAGAGCCTATTCTTTATTCAGATTCCCCTTCTCACCCCGATGTCAATACCATTAGCAGAGACGCTCAGGACAAATTTGATATGGGTATCATGGTGTCGCTGGAGAACGGGAATGGCCAGGTTCCAGCAGTTCTATGAGAAACTGAAGATGAGACATATGTGTACTGATAGCCACACACTGGAGATGACGGGGCACAGGGATCTGCTGTATGGATCAATCCGATTTCGAAAGTCTTTAGGAGCTTGAGGTGCTAAAAAATGTTTTCTTTCTTTATAACTATAGCTATCATTTTTATTTCTGCAGCTTCACGGTGCTTCTTAAACAAACCCCTCACAAGGATTTAAATTATGTCTGCTTATGCATTAGCACCGGACATTCAAATGCAGTTTCAGCAGGAATCCATATTAATAATTCATGACATTTTGCATCCTTTGATCCCACGATCAACCTGAGCCCTTGTAAAATGTATTTGTGTGGGATTTCTAGTGGTTTAGCAATTTATTATTATTTATTTTAACAGGTTAACAATACTCCCTGTTTAAAGAGATCACAAAAAAATTTAATAAAATGAATTACTCACGCTATTATGAATAATGTTTAACAGTTTTGTCCTGTCCTTTCCAAAACAAGACTGAAAATCTTTTCTTGTTTTTTTTTTTTATTACATGAAATGAATTAACAAATAACATAAGAAAGAATTTAATACAGGTTTAGACATGAGGGATTAAAAAAAAAAAAAAGTTACTGAAATAAAATGTAATTGTTATAAAAAAAATTATTTAGCTAGTTGTCGAAGCAACATCTTCTGATTTTCATTTAGTTTTACTAAAAAAAAATATATATATAGACATTAAAAACAGTATAATGAACAAAACAAAACACATAAACAATACTGAAACATTGACATTAGATAAATTATTCACCTTTATAAAAACTAAAATAATACCATTTAAGAAATTAAAAATAAAAATCAATTCAAAATCTTAGAAAAACAATAATAATATCTCCATAACACAAAAAAACCCAGACATTTTCATAAAAGAAAGGAAAACAATAACTAGCTATATAAAAAAAAATTAAAATGACTTGTTTTCTGTGTGGGAGGAAAAACTATGAGTAAGATGGTAATTTTGAGGCAGTGGGGGAGGAAAGAGGAGGTCTGTTACATGAGATGAGTGAATTCACTGAAGCTAATGCAGTCATTCCTCTGAAAGGGCGAGGGCTCGTCTCAACATCAGCTGATGCTGAACACTCAGTCTTCATGAACCACCATCAGGGTGTAAATATCTAACACTGTCTAATAAAATTCTTAGCATACCTAACAATTATTCACCAATTATTGTAGTTATACCAAAGCCACCGGGTGTAGAACCATTATAAAACCAGCATGTGTCAGAAACTAAATACCCGATTAGGTCATCCTTTATTTGATACGCATCAATGCATTTAACTCCCTGCTTGAATAGCAGCCAAAGAGAGAAAGTTCTCCTGTAAATTCAAGCTTGTTTTAGTAGCTTGCACCATTATTCGATGGAAGGTCAGTGCAATATCTTTCATTTGGCAAAGAAAGAAACCTTTAGAAGGCTTTGTTTCTTTATTCCAGTTACTTTCTGGACTCTGTCCCAGAACTGCAAGGTCATTTTTACTAAAAGCCCATTCAACTTTTACCGATCGGCAGTGACTTGTAAATGCATGATACATAACTTGGTTCAGTAACCATGGTGATTCACACATTAAAATCATGCCACGCTTTCTAGAAAACTGATGAAATGAATTTGTGAAAAAGGAGGGACGGAGTGACATGCACGATGCACCACATTACCCATCTGTGAGTAAGACACAAATGACAATGAGTCGACTGGATGAGGGTGATTTAACAAAGATTTAGATGCCCATTTCAGGGTAGTATGCATATTTGTCACTATGTGGCATCTGTTCACTAATATAAACATATAGTTTGCTGATTAAAGCAAATGTGGCTAAAAATCCCCAAATCCAATACAAACTGCAAATGTTGGAACTCAGGGATCCTATAGCTGCTAGAACAACAGTGCTTTTAATTATCTTGGAATCAAGGGCAAAAGTTATTTTCTCAGGTTTAGTAATGAAGTACTGCCCTCTAGTGGTCAATCGATCTTAAAGGAACATTTACTCTCCCTCAGGCCGTTTAATATGTGGATTAGATCAGATAGGAAGAAATTTAGCATTACGTTCATAGACGGATCGTCTGTAGTGAATGAGCGCCGTCAGAATGAGAGTCCTTAAAAGCACCATCTCTAGCTATAATACTGCTTTATATGCACAGATTAAGCAACATTTTCAAAAACAGTCCTAAACAAATGTTTGTGGCTTTTGGGGATGTACTTTTACACAGGTGGAAGCATTATTATGAATTATGGCCTGGTATAAATGTGTTAATGACGAATTGTTTCTGCCGCCTTTCCACTGCAGATACGTTAAAATATCTTAAAATATAACTTCTGCAGATAGACTGGATGCAACCACCCGACAGGATGAGGTCAGGTCTGTCTTTAGAAAATGTCATTTTCATTTCATCTTGGATATAAGGCAGTGTTTGTAAGCTCAGAGCTGCTTTGTCTACAGCCAGTACCGGGGAAACCTCTCGTTTCTCTTGCTTAAAGCACCTCCTGCTGGCAGAGAATCCGTCTAATTTACGCAGCAAACATATCTCGCTTGTTATCAAAAATATAATCTACTCTAGAAGGACTTAGCTGTTGTTAGTGATTCTGTTTGGATGTCTACCGGAAATTAATTTAGGGCCACAAAAGCACGCATGTGCAGTAATGTTTGTTTATGTTGTCCTTTACGACCGAAAGGCGTGTGCAGTGGAAAGCCCTGTATTCACACAGAAGCAGAATCCTGTATTTGGGATTGACAACCATATTTTCTTTACAGGTGTGAGTCTCGAAATGCATCGTTCACACAGCAGCCTCCAGTTGGGTTTAGAATTATGTCTGTGTGAACGTGCAACGGGAGTCAAGCCCGTATTCCTTACCAGAAACCGTAGCGACAGTGACTGAAGTAATAGCAGATGGCGACGTCCATAAACTTAAAGTCTTATCCCTTTTTTACAAGACAAGAGTCCAATTTAGCCACGATTTCTATCTTAAAGTTGTCATTAACTGAGCTTTCTCTATCTGCTAAGTATATATTATCCCTTGCATAACAACCTGCTGGATGTACATTATCCCTTACTTTAATGGACTAGAGATAGTTACTTATTATGTTTTGTCAGCTATCTGGACTCTCTTTCTGATGGCACCCATTCACTGCTTGAAGACCCACTGGTCAACCCAACCTGTTCAAATGAAAAACTCTACACCTTGAATGGCCTGGGGGTAAGCAAATTAAAGCTAATTTTCTAAATTAAAAAAATTCTGTTATTGTTCTCACTTTCATGCATTTCAAACCAGTGTACAATGTGAGGGCACATTAATACTAAAGTTTCATTTTAAAACTTTTTTATTACACAGGATCTGTTTAAATAAAAAGTGCAAATTAGATTTAATGAAGACAAACCTTTTATTGTTTGTTTTGAAAAGATCTGTGTGAGACAAAATAGAAATTGTACACAAAAAATGTAAATGGTTTACATAATACATTTACATTATGAAATGGTTTACTCCATATTAATTAATCTCATTAAGACTGACGAGACTTCATGTAATGCAAATGACATTAAAGTACATTATATTCCACATTTTGACAACATTTAACTTTTTCAAGCAAGACTCAAATCCACCTGGACCTTAACGACATCATACAACACAGTATGTAATCAACAGTATGGAATAATTGGTGGATGTATTAAAAATAACCATGATTCTTCTTCAGTTTGAAATAAACTAAAAACATCGGTTCACATAAAGTGAATATATTATTCCTTGCATAGATAGATATGACATTTTAAAGCATCACACCATTTCAAAAACAATGCACAATATCAATAACATCACAAAAACTCACGTATTTCTCTAAAACACACTCCTGCCAAAGCTTTTCAGTGCCTGTTGAGCTTATCCATCAATCTACAACGTCCACCATATAGTATACCAAATCACATTATTTATTATTACTGTATGTTCCTACTTGCAAGAGCTCTTGAAACTATTTCTATCAGACAAAAATTCGTTTCTATTTGTTCAATTAAGGCAATATTTGGGTTGCACCACTGAAATGAGAACGAAGTCAGGAACTCCAAGACTTAGACTACAAGACTTTTGCATCACAAATAGCACAAAATACAGAGAGTTTCGACAGATGATTAATCTCCCATGATGTATGATGTACTGTATAAGCACAGTGCTGAGAGGTTGTTTTAAGGCTGTTTCAGGTCAGTATTTGAGTCAACGGTGTGTTGAATCAGAGGCTAGAGGGCAGTGAAGACTGTTCCTGAGCTTGTGCATTTCATCAGGCTCTGAACTGTGCAGACATACACTAGAGGTAGACCTATGTAGTATTTTAAAAATCTAGGAATAGAAATTGTTCATTACCTACCATGGATTTTCCGTACAAAATAAACCTTATTTGAATTATTCATATTGTTAGAAAATTTCAAAAGCAATATCAGTTGTAATCTTTAGATGAACTAAATGAGCTATTTCACGTTATCAAGCGGTCAGATTTAAAGTATACACACACAACTGTTTTAAAGGGTAAAAATAGATCATTAAATAAATGTAAAATAATAGCTTTTTATTGTAATATATTTTTCAATTATTTTCAAATTACTTTACAATTTAGTGATTATATATATATATATAATAATTTGTTCCTGTGATGTCAAATCATAATTTTACACTGGTCGTCAGTGTCCCATGATCCTTCAGAAATATATAGTAGTCGGCATGGATCAAAAAAGCTCATGAAAGTTGTTCTAAAACAACAACGCATTTTGGATTTAGATTTTAGGACAACTTTGATCCCCTTTAAATATAGAAATATAAATATACACTCCCCTCCAAATGTTTGGATACACCCCTGGCAAAGTGTGGTTTTGGATAATATCAACATTAATCCTTATCATTTTTAGAGCAAATGCATCAAAGTAACTTGACATTATCATTGAAGATCAGCAATAGTAATTCGGCGTTAAAGTCAGACATGCCCCTTTGCCAGCTGTGATGCCTGGTTACTGGTTTAAACTTGGTCCAGGAGTGAAACATCTTTGGGGAATCCTTCAGGGGGTGCCGAGTAATATATCAAGTCAATGTTTGAATAAACTGACTGCCCGGATGCCTGTCAGAGCTGTAATTGCTGCTAATGCTGGATCTTTTGATGAATCTAAAATTGATGTATTTACTGTTTACGGTTTATGTAATAAAATATATGTAATATCACAGTTTGTGTTGTGCCTTATCAGTGCAAAATTATCACACATTAAAAAGGATTCATGCCAATATTGTCCAAAACTCCACTTTTCTAGGGCATTTCCAAACATTTGGAGAGCAGTGTATAATATTTAAACATTTGAAGGGTAGTGTTGTATAGGTTGTATATATATATATATATATATAGATAGATAGATAGATAGATAGAGAGAGAG
>JAUMHQ010000053.1:17195518-17207707 GCA_032361165.1 Enteromius paludinosus
TTTTGACCTGAAAATAGGATGTTTGGGAAATTGGGTGAGAAGTTATGGATTTGTGTTTACTGTTGTGAGAATATGAGTCATAGTTTTAAAAAATGTGTTTAAGCAATTGAGAAAAACTAATACCACATAGGTGAGCGTGATTTCACCAAGTACAAGATATTCCTGGATCAACAAAGATGTCAACAAAATTCCAATCAACCAATCAGAATTGAGGAATAATTTTTCTGGAAATATCTGTTTTAGGCTTATCATCAGGGTTAGGTTCTATACACCCTTGTTAATCAGCTATCACTTCTCACTGATTTTAGTCATGCATTTTGGGTAGGGACTGGGTTAAGTCTATATTTTTTAACAGTAATGTTGATTCAGGATCAACAAAAGATATTGATCATGTCTTGGCAAAATCACGGTGACCTAAAATATATGCCCCTGGTTTCACAGACATTTTAAAGGCGGCTAGTTCCAGACTAAACGTTTGAGCTATTTCAGCTGAAGATATTTTGCCTTAACATATCTTAAAATGTGTCAGTGACATTGTTTCAAAATGCATTTTTTTAGGGATTTTTTTTTTTTTTTGGTTACAAAACCTGCGGACATAATTTTTATATTTTAATATAAAGGCCTAGTCCTGGTTTAAGCTAAGTCCCGTCTGTGAAACATTACGGACTGCGAATACAGATTTTTAATTCGTAGCTCTTCGCGCCGAATTGTTCAAAAGAACCGATTCGCGGTTCGAATCAGAGTTCACAAGCGCACGCGCAACTCGCGCCAAAACGAATTTGCCGCAGCAAACAAAAATATTATGACATTAAAGAATTAATACAAGGTTAAACCACAGACACGGCTTAAACTACTGAATAAGCGTTTCTAATTCACACCTTTTCACCTCATTGACGATATTTCGTAACGTTACTGGTAAGCACAGTTCCATTCGCACTTGAACTTTTACCATTAGCAAAAACAGTTTAGCAAATTAGAAAAAAAGGTTAAGCATTACATACAAAGTTATAGGTTTTACTTATTTTTTAAAACTGTATCTGCGTATTTTGAGTTAAAGTGAAAACAAAAATAGATAGAAAAGGACGTAGGCTAACGTTACAATAGGAGAACTGTTAGAAGAGAAGAGAAGCAGACCCCAAATGCTAACTGATATAACGTTTACGAATTATTGTAAATGAATAATGACAATGAATTCATGCTTCACTTTTACACAATAAGTCGGTGTGAGAAGTGATCTGTCGGGATGTGGAGGAATGAAAACCAGAGACCAGCCGCAGGTAGGATTTTACATCTAACGTTATGATGTTATATACTCGTGTTACTTGGTTGGAAATACATAACAGAAAATAATGAAACTTGAATTAGTCAAAATTTGCCATATACTATCCAAATAATCCAGCTTACGTCTTTCAATTGAATGGATATTATTTTCAGGGACCACCCTGCCTAATCTGTCAAAATAATTGAACTGCTTATCTGCTAATACAACACCTGGCTTCAGTTAAAGTCTTATTCAGGTTGCTGGAGCCTGAAATCAAAGCATCATTTTGTCTTTCTGCAGGCTGTCTCTCCGTGCCTCTGTTTAATCAAAGGAAAAGGAGCAGGCTTCCTTTGACATCTAATCCCTCAGAGAGTGAGCTCTTCACTACCAGCCACTACAACGAGACACAAACCTCCTCCTCTTCCTCCTCTGCTCTTCCCAGTATGTATTTCCACTGAAATTCAGTGCTTTATTTCAGTGTTCAGATATTCACAGATAATTATGGAAATGATGTTACACACTGAAATGATTTGTCAGGTTACTCTAATTTGTTTCTATATAGTAGTATCTAAATTAGCTGTTTTTATTCATTTATACAAAGTAAAAACGTAATTGTGCTGATGATATAACTTAATTGTGCAGTTTAGAGTTGGGCAATAGGAGTTTTGTCATCATATTGTGACAGTATTAACTATCAATCAGTTTACTATACAATACGCTTTATATGAATGTACAAGTATGTTTGTGGGTGAAGCTGGAAATATATTGCGAGTTGGATTTATTATGCTATATGGAAATCGGTCAGTTTTGAGAATGAATTGGAAGGGTAATTATAGTATGCACAAGGAAAAATCTACATATGTCATATCTTTTTATAATGTCATTTTCTGTCTTTCGTTGTTATGATTTTTAAAAATATAACCCAAGGACTCTCTTTAGCTTTGGGTCAGAGAGGTCAGTGGAACCAGGGAGCCCTTTTATCACAGCAAGCCAGCATGAGATCTGCTCCGGCACCTGGTGTGGTGGGACATGGATATGCACCTTTACCTCACCCCAAAAAACCTGCCTATGTCTGGTACTCAACATATGCTAAGAAATAATGATTACATACCAGAAAGGTCTGTGAAATCACAGTAAAGAAGACTGTAAAGATACAATTTCTTCCTGACCTGAGCCTTAAGATTCTTAAGAATTTAAGTAACACTTTGAAGGAATAGTTTGGAAATTTGGTTAACATAAACTAGCATTGAAAACATTTGTAAACCGTTTATTAATCTTAGTTCATGTTCACTTCAACATATTATAAAACATTACAAAAAAACAAATGATACAAAATTTGTATCTAAATATTTGAGCTAACAACAACCAACAATGAACAGCTGTATATTAAACACTGTATCACTCATTAAGGTTAGGTAATGCATGTAGTCAAACCTTGTCGTAAAGTGTAACCTAACCTAATATTTTGAGGTTAAATAAAAAACACATTATACACATTTTTAGTTATCCTGAAAAACATTTTTGATATCACATTTTGTATTTGTCACCATATTACCTCCAGGTCACAGACAGGGCAACAGAAGCCTCCAGTGAGACAGGATTCTATGCCAGTAGTTGGATCCCAGCTTCATCGTGGTTTTCCAGGGAGCAGTTCAGTTTCACATGGCCAGCCCAAATGGTCCAGCTGCATCCAGAATCAACAGTCATTTAACAGGCCGACAAATTCCCCCAGAAGGATGTACCATCCCCAGCAGTGTACCCCCGCTGCAGCAAGCACTCAGGGCCATGCAGCTCAGAGTCACAGTGGAAAGGGGAATCTCAGACCTGTTGGACAATCAGCCAGTGCAATGTGGACAAAAGAAAAGATGACCGCCTCTCAGCAGCAAGTGTGTGTCACTTCATATAAGCACCCCATTCACCTCACAAACATATTAACATATCAAATATTTTCTGCCTCACAGTATGTTGTTTTATTTGTTTAGCTACTGTAACATTTCTGATTTACACTCTCTCCTGCCGGATAGAAGCCCCCTCATGACACATTGCTACATGTTATTACTGCTGTTATTGAAGGGATGAAGCACTGGAGCCAGTACAAGAACAAAGTACCAATGCTGTTTGAGATATTTGGTGAGGAGACAATGACACATGCGGCCCCCTTGATTTAAATCTGTCTAACAGTCCCGTCTCTTTAAAGCTACTCTGGACTCTGCCGTTACAGCTGGAGAACACGGAGCAAAGAAATTTCTCATGAGGGATGGTAAAGAGGTGGTCCACTGCCTGTACTATGAAAATGTGAGTCTGAGAATATTGATTTTTTTCTTTTTTTTTACAATTGTATTATTTTTTATTAGATACCGTTCAAAAGCTTTGGATCAGTAAGGAAACATTAGATATAAAAAAAAAAAAAAAAATACTGTTTTTAATCATCAAACTAGTTTCTGGTCATTCTGAAAATAAGCATTGAAAGGGCTTTTTTTTTTTTTTTTTTACAAAGTATTTGGTTTATATCAGAGATGACTTTACAGATCTGAACCATCATAGAAATAAGGTGCTCTCTCTAGTTAATGACACCCACTTATTTTTCATTGTGCACTTTTCATTTTTAAAATAACATTATGTTATGTGATGATGTCAGTGGTAGAGACAAACATCAACCTTAATGTTCAAGTCATGTGTATTTGTTCTTCAGGATCAGACACTTCCCAGACTGATCAGAGGTCAGGTGCATCACTGTGTTGGAAACTATGACTGGCAAAAAGACACAATGACTTGTGTGTCAGTCCGACCTGCTTCTCTGTCAGAGCAAAGGAATGCCCTGGAGGCTGTGAGAGTGTCCGATGCAAAAATGAGGGATGTGGTGCTGGCTCTCAGTGAAATGTGATGTGGATTGAGTAACAGGAGAAAGATTGAAGTAGCACAGAGTTCTATTGAAGTTAAAGTTGGTTTTGGTTTAGTTAAAGAATGACCTATAATGGTCATTGAAAACAAAACAGTTTGTATCTGTATGTGGAGCATTTGATTTATTTAGCAAATTAGATTGCATTCATATTATTTTCATGTATACGGATTTAAAATATTTTTGCTTTATATGCATATATCATCTTAAATTAAGTTATACAATGTAATTAAATACCGCAAATACTTGAGTTATAATTTAGATGCATAGAAATGTAGTTCTCATTAAACTATGCATTCATAGTTTATTCAAATTCGTGATCATTTTATTTATTTATTAACATTTGGTGCATATTTTAGTTCTAAATTCATTATTACTAAAATAATACATTATTATATTGATGCATTTTGTTGCATTAAAAAGGATTTCTACTCCATTCCCATTTTTTTTCTTTTAGGTTTATGGTGTCTTCATTCAAAAGACATCAATCTGCTAAGTTTATGAAATGCTTTATTATAAAGAAGAAACACATAACAGCGATTTGTTAAAGATTTTAAAGGTTAAACAAACACAATGATGAGGTAACATTGCAAAATATATCTTTCAAAAGGGAACCAACCATCAGGATGCCATGTTACAGAATTATTTACAACCAAAACACAGCACTAATCTACAAGATCTAAGATCTACCAGTGGTCAGACTTTACATACAAGAACTCAAGAATGCAAGTTGCCATCACCATCAAGGCAATCAGAGGATGCCAGTATACTCCTCCATAAACACATTTAAAGGGCCTGTCAGATTTGACATCTCATGCCAGTTTAAAGTTGTGCTCTGTCCTCTGAGCCTCAGCTACCCTTAGTAGTTACAAGTACACACATCTTGGGGAATGGGTTTTTTTTCGCTGTCAGCACATCTATATCATAATAGAATTTGGTGTTAAATCTACGAAAGAGGGCAGTTGAGTGCCAATGTTTTAGCCAGTTTAAACACAACACACAAATGGATCAACACAACAGCAAAAGTGAGCCAAGTGCAATATGGAATGATCCAAGTAGAAGCTTTAGCTTCACCGTATTGCTGTGCCAAGTGGAAATGCATTAGCTTAATTTGATCGTTACAGCAAATTTCCCACAGAAATACATCAATCTGTCATGACAAATCAGGACTGAATTGGTCTTCCTGTCTTGTTTAATGACTTGCTAGTTTAGCTTTCATTGTTTTCTTCTTTTTTGCAACCTCTTCGAAACAAAACCATCAGCTTGGCAAGAGGCGCCAACATTAAAAACGTTCCGCTGTCATCATTAAAGATGGAGACGAACAGAAATAACCACACAACGTTAATCCAACAAGAAAGCATTTACAAAATCTTTTAGAAGTAGATTACCTGATGAAAGGTACTTAAGTCTTAGCAATGGTCAAAAGGCACAAGTTGGTTGAAAGTTGGTGTTTTCCAGAACGTAGCGTCTCAGTGTTAACGAAGTCCAACTTTTAACTAAGAACAGCCTTGCTCCTGATTTGTGTGATCCTGAATAATTCAGTACTAGTAGGTGTTACGGTAAAGAACAGGAAAGGAGACTTCACAACATGTCCTGTTCACTCAGTTTGGGAAAACAAATGGTTTTACTTTGTGGGATCATTTCACTTTCACATACAGCTGAGAAAAGTCCATGCTTGTGGTCCATCCATGGCAGTCTGAAGCACCGGCC
Source organism: Enteromius paludinosus (assembly GCA_032361165.1). NCBI lineage: Eukaryota > Metazoa > Chordata > Actinopteri > Cypriniformes > Cyprinidae > Enteromius > Enteromius paludinosus. The sequence goes on from JAUMHQ010000053.1 coordinate 17,201,389, forward strand.
TGGTCTATACTGTCATTACAGTTCCTTAATGGCCCTCGCGGAGTTATGAGAAACCAAAATGAAGAAAATTCAGACAGATGCCTGGAAACTAAACTCGTACGGAGGATAAAAATGTTTCAGTTTGCTTAAGCCACAGTGTTGGTCCTTGAATAGGTACTATATCAGGTGCTAGTAACTTTCCGACTGTTTGAGTTCAGTTTCTCTCAATGAACTCGACCCATTAGAAGAAGTCCATTTAAGAAGGGCCTACCATTTGTTTTTGTTATCCTTTCATTGCATGCTGACAAGTCCTAGTCAAACAGTGTTGGAAATTGTTACTCAATTTTCATTTAATTTGCCATTTTTGGTTTGGATCCTTGCAAACAAAAATACTAATTTGCACCATGGTCTATTATCCAACATTTTCAGTAGTTAGTCCTTAGAGGTCATCAATCAAGAACAATAAATTAGAAAGAAGGGAAATAACTAAATCCATATCAACTCATTTTTCACCTGGCAGGTTGACTGTTACAAAAAAGACAAAAACAATGAGGATAGAAGGAATAAGGGGTCTTCACTTCTGCTCCAGAGCAAAGTCATCTTCATGACATCATTAATACCTATCACGGCAAATGATGCGGAGACTTCGCAATCTGTCCAACCTCAAATCTTTGATCTTTTAATAATTATTTATGATGGCTGAGCAGGTTGAATATTGTAGGTGGGGGTCTTTAGCGCTCTATAAAAGAGTGGGCAGTGGGGTGGGTGACAGCTGCTCCTTGGGGGCATACTTGGCGAAAAAGGGCAGGAAAAGGGTGAGCATGACACCTACGATAGCCAGCATGTAGCCCCATCCTATCTGACACTCCCCGGCGTAGTAGATGTCCGAGTCTCCGCAGAAAGACTTGACCAGGCTGGAGTTGAGACCGAAGGGATAAACCAGCAAACCAGACGCCATAATGACCACTAGAGCAGAGAGACAAGAGAGCAAATGAATGAGACATGGGTGCATTTGAGAGAAGTACAATGACATGTAAATATTAACATGGGACAATGACAAAACATGGCTTAGTGTTTACCTTGAATTTTTTAAAAGCAAACCACAATCAGAATTGTCATGTTGATGCACACATAAAAAACATTCAGTTTGTATGGCATTATAACATATCAACTTCGAACATATGGGCATTAGGCATTTTTAAATATTAAAAATGTATTAATCACATCAAAATAACATATTGTAGACCCCACAGAATAGGAGTGGTTTTAATATGAATGAACAATTGAGTGGTTGGTAACTGTCTTAAGCAATTTTAAGCAAATAAATAAATAATAAAAAAAATGAATCAAATTCAACATACTTCAATCAGAAAAATTAAAAGGCCCATAAAATGCTGAATAAAACAAGAAAACAAACAATTCATGTTTTACCAGCTTTAAAACAGTTTATTACTTAAGTTACACATTTGATAAAAAATGCATTTTATGAATATCTACATTCTGTTGGCTATCTTTTTGAAGTTTGGTTCTTCAATCAAATTCATAATTTTTACCCATAATACATAACAAACCATTTTCACAGACTCTGGTGACACTTTCCCACTGATATTAACATTTTAAATTTGGTAAAGTTTTGTATATATCATTTTTTTAATACAATGACTGAAAGAGTGACAGCAATTTTGACACCTTGCTCTCTTCTGACCACACGAGTTTTTAACTCAATTAATTTCCTTTTTTTTTTAAGTCATAGAAACGTCATTGCTTTTATCCTCAGCTTTTGGAGCAGCTGGGAAAAACATGTGTCTATTTACCACTATAGTTTACCCAACTATTACCCACCTCCTTAATTTCTGATCAGTGACTGCAACACTTGAATACTTGTAGCAGCAACAACAATGCTCAAGGTGGCAGTAGAGAGCCGTGTCTCTGCCTAACTGAGGATCAATGGAAGAAAGGCCCTCAATACAGTTTCCAATTTCGCCATGGAAATATCAAATATACACAAAACCATCAGCCCATGTATGTCTGAAATCAAAATTCATTGAATGATGACTGACAGTCCCTGAATGTGGGGGTGCACTGTGACTGAGGAAAGCCATTAGGAGAGTTTCTCTCAGACAGTATCAGTGCTCGCTGCCCATGGCATGGCTGTGTTAAAGTCATATACTGTCAAATAAATACTATGCTGACAGAGTATATGCATCTTTAATTTAAACGAATTAAGGTCACAACAATAAAAGCAATGCCTAATTATAAACTGTTCAAAGTTTAATGACATTTTAATGACTACTGTACATAATACAAATAACAAGAAAACACATTAAACTGTTACAAAAGAATATTATACACATTCAACACTTCTTATTAATACTTTTATTTTGTAAGGATGCACTAAATCAACCAAAAGTCACAGTAAAAGGTTACAAAACATTTATATTTAAAAAAAACTTTCTCTTTGCAGTTTACATGAAAATATGAAGACGTTTTCACCATGTTTTTGAGTTTTAGAAAACTGTTTTTAGAAAACTGATATTTTACGCTGTAATAATATTCCATAATATCACTGTTTTTACTGTATTTTTGATCAAACAAATTCAGTCTTGGTGAGAAAGGCTTTCTTCAAAAACATGCACAAAACTTTTGAATGGAAGTGTGTTTCAAAATAGTTTAAATATGACAAAACAACGGCAACTGTTCAACTGGTGCTGTGCGCAGTGGTGTGGTGAGTATTTTAGCACGATCGTTTGGACCAATCAGCATCCAAGATTAATTTAATCATCGCAAATATCACAAGGAAACCCCCAGTACTTCAGAAATCCTGCATAACGGTTTAATGGCTTTTTTCACCCAGGGGCACAGAGCATCTTAATTCATCTATTTATTATCTCTCTTCAGCTCCTCCACACAAAACGACCCAGAAGTCCCTCTCATCTGTGCTACCGCACCAAGAACAGTGCTTTTCCTTCAGTTTAATGGCCTCAGATCCAGCTGTGCTCTACATTGGCCCGTGTTTATCAGTGGAGGCCTGACATCTCAAAGCTGCTCTGCTAATGACACCATAATGCTTTTCTCTATCTTTGACTGCATCCACACAAGAACGCACTCAAACCCAGGTTCTCCGGCAGAGGGAATAACTGCTATCAGTGGATGTTTACACTCCGATGACAGGGCATTCAATGAGACTCAACAAGCTATTCAATAAAATTTCATTTCAAAGGCAATCTTCAATGAAAAAACACGCACAGATAGCACAACTGTATGGAGTTTAATTAAAGCAGGTCAAATCAACAAGGACTTCGCTGCAGAGGCTTGCAAAGCTCAGGGCCAATTGCAGTCTGGATCAGATAAAGGCTTGATCCTCTGTGTGTGTGTGTGTGTGTGTAAGGAATGGGGCAATGCTTTGTGACACTTCAAAGTCCACATCCACCCGATTCTCAAATTGCAGTGTTACAAAGTGGAATTGATGGTATTTTTGGTCATTTGTTGCTTTGATTCACAAATAAGATATAACATGACCACTTACGAGCGGCTAAATTTAGATTCAGGGTCAACGAGTACATAAGAGTCTTTGCTTTAAAAAGGCCATGCTCCAAAATAAAGACATATTACATGTTAAACAAAATCTAAGCTTTATTGACATCATTACAGCATATTGTCAGTAAATCGCTACTACTGTCAGTTTTTGGAACTGTGAACTTGTTATCTCTTCTTCTTTACTAGTTATTATAGCACAAAATAGATATGAATGAACCTTAGAAGGTATCTGGTTTTAACCGCCGAAAAACGCACATTTCAGAGTAGTACTACTGGTTATAGCATTATTTCTTCAGAGAAACAGCTATGTAAAGATAACATGATTCCTTGAGAGCAATAAGCTGTGTTTTCTGACAACTGGAAGTGGGCAGGATCATGCAGATTAACGGTGCAGTAGGTAATTTGGCTAAAATAGCGGCTGAAATGGGTACTGCAATTCTGGCTGGAATCTGCTTGAAACTTACATTACAGAGTAGAATTACTGGCTATAGAATAATATTTAAGAAAAACAGCTATGTAAACAATGTTTTCTAAATATCTACTTGCATATTATGTTATGTTGTTGCCTAATATAGTCAAAAACGTGCATACAGTAAGAGTTTCAAAATGTCCTGTTTACACAGCAGCTTACAATAGTGGCTTGAATGAACAAATAACCAAAGTCAAACCTGTTTTCTATTTGTGACTATCACCTGATATAACCATAGACACAGTGTCTAAAGTAATATCAAAGATAGCGATATTCATAAGCAAGGATTATCACATTTGCTGCTGCGTGAGCGTGGCCAAAAATCAGCATCCAGGTTGGAATTGCATGAAAGCAAGTACATAACAGACTTTTTATTTTTGGGTGATCTATCTCTTTAATCTCACCCAAGTGTAGCCACAGTGAGACACATGACATTAGTTATTCACTCAACATCAGTCCTCCTCCAACCTACAAACCTGGATATATCATGCAACTACAGTTTTATGCGAAAGTTTGGGCACCCCTAGCAGAATGTGAAAAACGTTCACAAAATAAAAGAGAAAATACCTGTTATTTTTTGTTAAGTGTGTCCTGAGTAAGATATTTACACAAAAGATGTTTACATATAGTACACAAGACAAATAAAATGGGAGAAATTATTAAAATAACCCCCCTCAAAAGTCTGGGAACCCTTGGTTCTTAATACTGTGTGTGGTTACCTGGATGGTCTATGACTGTTTTTTTATTTTGTGATGGTTGTTCATGAGTCCCTTGTTGTTCTGAACAGTTTAACTGAGCACTGTCAGAAAATTCCTCCTGTTCCTGCAGATTTTTCAGTTTTCCAGCATCTTTTGCGTATTTGAACCCTTTCCAACGGTGACTGTATGATTTAGAGATCCATCTTTTCACAATGAGGACAGTTTTAGGACTCAAACACAACTATTAAAAAACTATCAAACATTCACAGATGCTCTAGAAGGAAAGATTAAACTTTTTAAATCTGAAGATCCAGGTAAATTGTACGTCATTTGTCTTCTGGAAACATAAAAATATCTTCTGTTGCTTCCAAAAAGCAGTACTATATGGTAAAAAAATAAGAAAACTTTGAACATATTCATCATGTTCAAAAGTTTTCAACCCCCGGTTCACATTTTCACAGGTTGTGCCAGGGATGCCCAATCTTTTGTATAAAACTGTATATTCCACTGCCTCTCTAAATTTAAACATTTTGGTAGTCTCATATGAGCTCTGTGTTTGGTGTGAAGAGGTTAGAGGTTATATGGCATTTGTTATCTGTCCTATTCCCATCCTCAATCTTAAAGCAATACTGAGCTGCAGAAGCACATTTCTTGCTTGGCAAGGTTGACTAACCACACATACATGCGACCCATGGCCAGCCGCTGCTGTAATCCACTGGCAATATGTGCTTTGGTGACAAATTATTTGATGATGAGATTCAGTGAATAGTGTAATAACATTGTACCCTGCTCGTCTCGTGGTGCACGTCTCACTGGGCTTGAGTCTGCTCACCCAGGCCACAGCAGAGCGTTTCCAGCGCAGCCATTCATTATGACATGTTCATTGGACGTGATGAGGTCAGTGTCACCATCACTTTGAATGATAGCGCTGTATGGATCTCTTTGGGGACGATGGGAGACACGTGACAACCGGGTGTGAACTGCACAAAAAGTTGTGCATGACCATATTCTACAACATTAATCCTACCCAATACTTAAAATTAACAACTACCCTACTAACATCAATAAGCAGCAAAGTAGGAGATTATTGAGGCAAAAGTCATATTTAATAGTTTGTTAATAGCGAGAATTAAACGTTGAAATAAAGCGTGACTGGAATTATATCTGTAATTATATTTTAATTGGATATTATTTGATTGACAGCATGATCAGCCAATCAGAGAGATGCGAGGCACTTCATCCATTGGTGTTCTTGCTGTTGGAAAGTACTATTTCATACAAATATTCAAGTGCTGGAAGAAAATTATTCTGTGAAATATTTGGTGTTGTCTGTTCAGCACTTTACCACGGTAGCTATGCTAATATTCCAAAAATGATTCAATTATACTCTAATGTTGAATAATGATTACTAATTTTACCCCCAGATACTGCTGACATATACTTAACATTTCAAATATTTTAAATACAGAGATTACATGTTATATTTGTGTGTGATTACTTTATCAATCTATAATAACATAAATCTGATCAAATTATTACTTTTTAACTTAGAAACAGTACAGTAACATTTTCAGTAATATTTATTTTTATATATTTATTTACACCTCCTTATTTTCTCTCCAAACTTTTAGGTAAA
>JAUMHQ010000053.1:17212937-17224454 GCA_032361165.1 Enteromius paludinosus
TCTCTCCACCTTCAATACCACGACTGAGGTGAGACCCTTGAGCAAGCCAACTGCTCCAACTGCTCCCCGTGCTCCGCAGCACGTCTTCACGGTGTGTGTGTGTGTGTGGTTGATCACTTCTCACTGATGTGTGTGTGCACGTTGGATGGTCACCATACCTGGCCACAAGTCACTTCACTTTCACTTTCAAAGGTACTTGTAGTGAGTAGAATGTCTAAAGTGGACTGCACATCCTGTGTTCAACATTTTAATCCAAAAATGTAGTCTAGTCTTGTAGTCTTCAGCTAAATCCTTACCCATGAGTAATGACAAAAATCAGAGGAAATGATGGATGAATGAAACTGATGTACAAGCACCAAACACTCATTGTAATCCTAAACTTCACAAAAACTATAAACCGATTCTTCAAATCTGATTGGTAAATTACAACTGTATTCCAGGGTCAAAGAAGTTGGTAAAATCAGGTTCTGCAAATTGGACCATTAAAGTAAAATGCACTATTTTTGTAACCAGGACTAGAAATACTGACTGCTTTCAAAAAGCTTTTTCTGAACACTCCACTGGTCTGCCATTGGTCAGAAAAAACAGTCTCGAGCAACATCGAACCACAGTTTACATTTTCAGGGGAATCAACTTTCACAATTTTAGTGGTCTCACACTTCTGGACTCACACAAACACTTTCATCATCCTGTAAGTCATTTCCAAGTGTAAGTCTCAATAATGAGAGGAGGAGATGTGGCGGAGGGAAAGCAAGCGTCTCTTGGAAATTGCTATTCATTTGAGGTGGACCGGGAGCTATTTCCATTTCTCTGCGCAGGCGGCCAGCTGACCCTCTGCTCCCCTTCACTCTCTCTCTCTCTCCGCATGTCGCTCAATCATTCTGAGAAAGGGACGAGATGAGGAGCACCTTCGAGTGTCCAATATTACATTACATTACAGACTTGGCTGAAATTCAGAGCTGTGTGTGTACGGTTGAATATGATTAAAAAACAGAAGACTTTTTCAATATAAAAAAAGCTGAGGAAGTAAAATATAGGCGCTTTCTATCTAAAAGAGACAGCGAAGTACCGCAAATCTAATCGCAGCACATGCATTATTCTGTATAAAGCAGAGAGCTGGAAGTCTGTGGAAAATGAGCGGCCGTTTGTAATCACTGCATTTGTCAAATTCCAGAGAGTGGAGTCTGATTTTCTGCGCTCACTCCAATCATAATTACATTTGAAGTGTTTACTGTCTGTCAAACTCATTCGTTATAAGGGTCATCTCAGAGAGACAGCGACAGGGAGCAACTGCACAACACACGAAAAGCTATAAAAGCTCAATGAAAGAGAAAGAAGAGAGTGGAAGCGAAATACCCTGATTGAAAAACAGCGGCCGAGTGCTAAAGACAAATGATAACAGGAATAATAACGGAATCAAGCGAAACACTTGACGAAAAGCTATCAGCAAGAGAGCGCTTCTTTAAAATATAAAGTGAAAACAGCTCTTCAGCAGTCAAAACGTGCCTTTTGGGTGCGAGATAAATGTACAAATTATTTTTAAAGCTAAGGAATAATTATTTTAAAATAAAAAAACGAAAAGTAATTATTTCTATTCATTTTATATAGTCTATAGTAATTGCAGCACTCTTCCACTTCCACTGTCTATCATGGATCATTTTCATAAGGATTGCTATTTACTGTATTTATTTTACATACAGTAATATAACTGATCTTATTGACTAAACTATACATTTTCTAATACACATATGCTACATTTATATGCTACAACACAAAATGATTAAACGCAAACGATCCTAGTATGTGTACACTGCTATTAAAAATATATCAGATGCATTCATGAGGTACTGTATGTGTTCTTGCATTTTTCATGTGTGATTTGTGGAGTCTGTATAAACTGGTTGATGCATCAATGTAAGCGGTTAACCAGTCATCTGAATAAGACTGAGGACTCTATGCATTGATAATTCAGTTTAAGATCTATTCGGGCAGTAGGCATTTGTCTTTATGTCACAGGCCATCTATCTTCTTAATTGCTTTCACTTCCAGGTATCCATTTACATCGTAACACATACAGCCAATTTACATGCGAGACGAAGTGCTCATCTTTAAATCAATGTGTTCCCTAGAAGACAAACCTCTCAGGGTTCCAAAGGATAATAAAATATAATTTATTGAAATAAAATAAAATTATAATAACTAACAATGCAATACAGCAATGAGAAATGGGGGCGAAATTTAAATGGAAAATACCAAGAACATGTCACAAGAAACGTATTTAATAAAAAATAAAATAAATAGAAAACATTAATAATATATTTTTAATGCTATTTGAAAATTATTTCTTGCAATAATTGCTAAAAATAAAATAAAATAATATGAAATGCAATTTTCAACAAAATATAATTTCTTTGTTTTTTAATTTAGGTGCGAAATGTGAACTTAATATATGTTTTCGTACGTTCTTAATTTAAGTCTACAAACTAAATTTTAAAAGGTTTTGAAAAGACTTGTTACACTCCTCGACCTCATCACTTGTGAACAGAACATCGATTTCCAAACAACGAGGCAGATGTGTGTGTGTGTGTGTGTGCATGAGTCATGCACTGTTACTCATGCAGGTAGAAACACTACAGTAAAAACAAGAGGATTCACTCAGGTGTGATGATTGAATTAGAACTACATCCAGACCTGTCTGCCCGAGAATGAACACATGCTTTAAGATGACTAACTAACTCAGCTCAAGCAAGTCTCTTGGTGAAGCCCTGCTTAACCCAGTATCTGAACACCGTTCAGTGTGTGTGTGTTTGGGTATAGCTGGTTCGTCTCGAGAGAATATAGTCTGTCAGAAAGACAAAGGGCACACACCTGAGCACTGAGCTACCATTAATCTGTCTGAGAGTGTGCATGTGTGCATACGTGTGTGTGTGTGTTGAAATACATCCTTAGTTTTTTTAATGCATATCTATGAATATATGTCAGGCTGCCCTGATTTTTGCAGAGGTGTGCCTGCATATATATTTCTCAATCTCAGTCCAGACTCAATCTCATGGCCATGTCTGTTATACATATATATATTCTTATACACACATATATAGCTATGTGTGTGTGAGATGGTTTGAATGGTAATGAATTCCTTCAGGAGTAGACAGAGTTCGTGCAGAGCCACGGTGATAAAGCTGGGGTCTGTCGTGTCTGTGGCCCCGCTGGAATTAAGATGAGATAAAAACCATTCCCATTTCCCGCTTTAGGACCAGCAGGGGGCCAACAGGGTTGACAGCTGCCCGAATGAGAGACACGCGGGAGGTAAAGAAGAGCCAGACAGGAGGATGAGAAGTCATATCTGATAGATCTGAGCGCAAGTGTGTGAGCTAAAGGAATGTGTGTATGTGTATGTGTGTGTGTGTGTGTGATATGTTGTAGTGGTTCATGTGAAGTCAACATCAAAATTTTGCATGGGAGTCACTGACAAATAAAAGTTTCTTTGATAAATACAAGGAACTATCCTCTAAAAATCAAGTGGAAAACATACGTGCCAAAACCTCTGTAAACTTCCTTTTACAAAACGTTTACATATTTCTACAGGTATTCAATCATTGATTCACTTATTCATTCAAATACACTGCGTTTAAAATAATAAGTAAAGAATAATTAGTTAATAAATATCATTTTTTTTTTTTTTGGGGGGGGGGGGTGACACCATGATGCTAAACTAACCATGCCTTTTAATTAAAAAAAGGCTTAAATTTAAAGCTAGTGATGCGGAACTTCAGAGGATGAAATTTCATTATATTCCTTATAAATTACCTTTAATTAATTAATAATTAGAAGGTGTTTTAAAAAAAGCTAAGAAATACTAGATACACGTGAAATTTCTCAACCGATACTATAACTCAGAATGATCTATCAATGACGTGACCATGCATATAATTAACAGTAATTAAGCTTCCTCTATTGTTTTAATAGCTTATTAATGAACTGTGGATACGTTAAGTCACATTGCTCACAAACTGTTTTATTTGGCATCTTTCTTGCAGTTTAAAAGCTGATTAAGCTCTTATATGTGACATCAAACATTTCGGTAAGTTGTACTATATTTTTCAAAATACCTTCTGATATTCATTCTTGTATATTTTGTGCTATAACTTCAACTATAAATGCATAATTAGTATTTTCTGTCTAGAGAATGGCACAAAGTGCATTAGGGAACGATTAGGTTTAATTGTGCTTTCAATTGGGACGAATAAAGTCTGATATAATTATTTGTAAAAAATTGTTTATAATTTTAATTTGCATACTTTTAGGTTAATTAAATCTACAAATAAATACATAATAAAATTGTAAATATATATAAAAAATAAATTAAATAAAAAAAGACTATAAATAATTAATTAATATTATTAATTAATTATATATTAAATAATAGAACCAATTGTAAAAAAAAATAATAATAAAAATAATATTAATTAAAAATTGAATTGCCACTAGTACTGTCAGGCATTTAGACCAGACAGTATCTGTGTGTTGGAAAAGAAAATGTTCGCAAAGCAACAGTCTCACTCAGCCATCATTGAACAACAAACGCATCCAGAACACAGTAAGTGATTCAGTTCAGTGCTGATCCTCTGCTTGGGCAGTTTAACTGTTCAGACACCGTGCTATCTAATCAACACAGCTCACCGAACACATCACACACACACACACACACTGCAGTGACCACCTCTGTCAAGCTGAGCAAAGAAACAAAGAAATGTATTATATGCTCCGATTTGATCTTCTGAAAAGATCAGCAATAGACCTTAACATGTCATTCAACTGTTGACTCTTCAACTCCAATAGGTTTTTCCTTGGCTAAAGTCATGTTCAACGAACATACACACAATTTTGAATGTTAGCGGTTTTTGGAAAGATGTATTTAAGAATACCAAAACATTATCAGTTTTATTACATTTTCCCATATGAAACGAATACAAAGAACCTTTTTTCACCACCTTTTTTTAACATTTGGGTAAAGTCAAAAATGCAAACAAATACATCCTGATTGCTATAAACCACAAAACTTGCACTGCTGCAAATTTGGATCATTTAGCTAGTTTTATCTGGCTGTCTTTATGCTATGTCTTGCAGTTCATTGTTCTCTGTAACACCTGTTATCCCCCACCTGTCTGCCAACACCCTCAAATCCCCGAGCTGCTCCTGTCTGAGGTCTGTTCCCGGTTAACCTCCGCTGCTAATGAACGTCAGAGAGACAATATGGCCCTGCTGAGCCCAAATCACATATTTAGGGACTAGAGACAGTTTAGCGCCAAAAAAAGGACAATAAAAGCACAATATTTTATGTTACTTGTGCACACAATGTTTTAAATGATTCAAGGACACATAGCTTTGTCTGAGAAACATACCAAAAAATACAACATTATTCATCATTATGACAACATTATTATGTGTTAAAGTATGTTGCATCAGTTATCACCATGCCTTGAATAATGCTAATAAAATGCTCTCACTTCACTTCCAATTTATCCACTTGGGAGAATGTCTTCAAAAAGCTTGCCTCAAACAAAAACAGTTGTTGTCTTTTTAAGATTTATCTGGACATGGCCTCAATGTCACCTGCACAGTTTACTGACATGTCAGCAGTGCTCAAACCCACAATACAATATTTAAGAACGGCCTTGTGGCCATTCTTAAATATTCAGTTTTTACTAATGGGAAAAACTCTTGTGACATTATGAACTTATAAAATAAAATATCAAATAAAATAATAAATTAATGAACACAAACAGCTCTTGTGACACAAACTCTACTCACAAACACACACAACTGATGAGAACAGCCTGAGGATTCTCAGTCTCATGAATTCATCTCTAGTGTAATTGTAGATCAAGAAGATTTTTTCTTTTTGTCACAAAGACAAAAAGAAAAGAAAAAAAAAACACCTTTATTTTCGTTTCTCATTTCATTTCTTTTAAAGGAGTCATTCAAAGCCAATTTTTCCACAAGCTAATATGATTCTTTAGGGTCTTAATGGAAAGTTTGTATTATAGTTTGTTTTAAAATTTCTCAAAGATCATTGTACCCTGTCAAAAACAGCTCTTTAGAAATCACTCTGTTCTGTGTACTCCCCTTTAAATCTTCACGAGCTCCGCTGACTCCGCCCCTCTTTTCCGAGGCACTCTCATGGTGCGTTCACACCAGACTCAAATGAAGCGTTTAGCGCGAGTGATTTACATGTTAAGTCAATGCAAAAACGCGATTAGACATCCTGCGACGCGATTCGTGCGAATACAGCAAATTTCCTTCAGAACCATACGTAACGCGTCTTCAGTCACTCAGATGTCGGGGATAAATGACTACTGCTATGTTCTTTAATACATTCAACAACAAAACACCTCAATCTCTTAGGAGTCTTGCTTGTCTCTGCGTCTCGGTCTGATGACGGCTCACTCAGGGCGGGTCTGAGGTAAGACACCAGTTCAGTCTGTGTGACACGCTGCTGTCAATCAACACATCACATCAACATGCATTTGAGAATGGCTTGATTTCAGAAGGGGCAACTTATTTTTATTACACTAAAAACAAAACTACTTGTGGATCTTTATCATTGTAGGGTGATTGTGTACTCACACTCCCAACACACATTTCAGTCCAAACTGCTTGTAAAAGTGCATGTAGCACCAGATGACCCCTTTAAAAGAATAGTTCACCCAACAAGGAACGTTTTCTAAAAATGTCCTAACCCTTTAGGCCATCGAAGGTAAAGATTTGGAGAAATTTCGCATTACATCACTTTCTCACCAATGGATCCAATAAACTAATCCATCATATTTAAAACTTCAAAATATTGCTTTCTCTCCTATGTCTATTATACTGCATTCTACAGCGCAAAGGCCTTCTTTTCTAAATTAGGAGAGAAAAACGCAAAGATCTGGCTGCATTTACAAATGAAAATAAATATTTTGGTGGATTTTGATGAGAGAAGCATGCGGGATGGACTTTTAAACTGGAGGAAGTGTTATTATAGACTGGCTTTTTTAAACATCTTGATAGATTTGCTTTTTACAAACAGTTTTTCACTTCACAAAACTTAATGGACTTATGTGGATTATTGTGATGTTTTTATCAGCTTTCGTTGTTGTTTCTCTGATGTTTTTATCTCTCCTTCTGACAGCACCCATTAGTTCCATTGCTGAGCGATGTAATGCTGAATTTCTCCAAATCTGTTTCAAAGAAGAAACAAAGTCTTCTGGCCTGAGGGTGAGTATATTTCATATAATTTTAATGTTTGTGTGAACTACTCCTTTAATGTTGCAAGTCATATAAACATGTTTCAGGTCACAAATCTGTTTAAATAATGAAACTTTTCAGCTGCGTGCTGTTTACCTGATAGTTTTTTTTAATCCATTGCGTCTGGTATTCTGTGTGTGTATCAGAGGGCGACAGGGTGTAATTTCCTGTCATTCCACTGCTATGATGCTAAGATGAGGTATTTTCACCCATGAAGAAACACAAGACATGAAATGATGGGTGTACAGACGGGGTCTAACACAGGTACACCACACTCTTTAATCACAGCGTCGCTGCGGTTTGGCCAGGAGCCACAATTTAGAGACTTGATCATGACAAAAGCCATTCAAAAGGTTGGGATGCAGGGTTTTTTTTTACAGTACCTTTTATAGTATCTTGCTGGTAATGCATGAACGGAAATGTGGATAATATAGCACAATACATTTCACATATATTATCTGGACAATACATTAAATATTAATGAAAAATCTTTCTTTAGTGAATAATAATAAAATAGAATAATTCTGGTCCAAGATGCTGACTGGACAAACAGAGCATTCATAAGTGTGCCAATGCACCTTTTACTATATTCCTGCCTCCCATAGTGGAAAAAGTGTTTTTTATTTAACTGAATGTGCACTCCATACCTTAAAAGTATTCATATAAAATAAAGCAATTTCAGATAATTATAATATTAATTAAATAAAAGGCAGCTTATGTTTATTTAAAACACTTAAAAAAATTAAAATTACCCTGTGCTTTACCCTCAAGCCATCCTACTGTAGGTTAATATATCTCTTCTTTCAGACGAATCCAATAAAAGTTTTTACAAAACTGTCTTGGCTACATTTAGTTCACACTTAAGTTTTTTTTTTCTTTTAAATATACTGTTTTCATATTATGTCATATTATGGGGGGGATGAGCTGTATGGTTAGGGTGAAACAACACAACAGAGAATTTTGGCATATTAAGCACTGCCTGATACATGTTGCATTCAAATGAGCAGGACTACATTAACACGATTTTACCAACCTTCATTACGACTTTATTTACTATGTATGTGCATGTGTGTAAGCGACAGCTGTGTGCCTGCTGGCCTGTATTGAAGTCACGCTCTCTGCGGCCTGATGCCATTAAGAGCTATCAGCACAGAGCGGCAGGGCAAACTTAATGAAGCCGTTATCTGTCAGCCAGGTGTATGTGTGCAAAGAGGACTCTTGGGAGAGACGCTGGTGGAGAAATTATAGCGCTCATTGATGAAGATTACAAAACTGAATGACTTATATCAGTGCTTCTCAAAGTATGGTGGTAAGGGAGGCATGGCAGATTGCCCTGGTCCACAAATCTGTCACACTGATGATACAAACACTAGCAAGAAAAACAAGATCATGTATAATCACTGTTTATCAGTAATGGCCAGCATCTGAAGTACTGATTTAAATTTGAGTCTGCATTTAAAAAAAAGGTTAACTAGCTGTTTAATATCAATTTTGTTATTTAATAATTCATTTGATATTTTATAAATTAATTAAAATAACAATTATAGAAATTTTTCACAGTAACAAAAGTTTAGAGAAAATAATAGCACAATGTAGGCCTATTTAATGTTATTTTCAGTTCAATCAATCAATAGAAAACTTCAAAAGAAAATGTGTAATTAATTATAATTACTTTTATTCAATTTTAGAAAATTAGCACAACGTCTCTAGCAGAGTTGACTTCATTAAGCTAAACAGCTTTTCTATCTGCTACAACGCTCATCAAAAGTGATAGTATTTTTTTTTAAAGATATCTATACTTTCATCAATACTTTTGAGATATCAATTCCGTCACAATGTCAGTCTTGTCTCACGAGGTCCTCGTGTTCAGTCTTTGTTTTGATTCTGTTTTACATGCGTTTTTGCCTCGTTTGTAACCTTGCCTCTCTCATTAGTGTTTCCAGCCGTGTTTCGTCTTGATTTTGTTGTATACTTAAGCCATGTTCTTTTGAGTTTTCAGTGTCGGTTGTTAATTGTATGTTAGAGTCTCTGCGCATTCGTCAGCTTCCTTGGTTTTCATGTTCAAGTGATTAAACGTTCTTTGTCTTTGGAATCCCGTCTCCTTCCCACATAACCCAACACCTGCCCCTTAACCTACCTTCCGTTAATAAAACACAAGATAAACCGGCAGATACAACTACCAACATTATTTAATAAAAAGGATTAATACTCCAATTCTTCCGAGGCAAAAGGATTGATTTGTGAGAGAACGCCATCACCATGTCTCCGTCCGCCGTGACTCATCTGTGCAGCAGCTGCTGCTTTGCTCAAATTCAAAAAATACCGCCAGGAGAATCCTTACGTCAGCCTTGGTTGTTCATTTCTATTGGCTCTTGTGTGTCTCGTGACCGACCATGCTGTTGTAAAATGCTATGGGTCTTTTGTGTCTGGTGATCGATTGCGTCATTCTACAGGATGAGAGTGTCTTTTGAATGAGGAGCGGGATCATTTCAGTGATTAAAACCTTGTATTTTACTCTCTTCTTCGCATAAAGACATCGTTTGGCTTCAGAAGGAACTTGTTTGCTTATGGTCAGTTTTTGCAATAAATACCTTTGACTGCACTTACTGTATATTGTCTGTGTGTGTGTTTATATTGTTCAGAAGTGGGTAGGTTTAGGGTAAAGGTGGGGCTAGGTGCTACAATGAACGTACACATTTTATACAAAATGAATCCTTTTTTCCATGAGTGGATCACGGCTGATGCCTGTCACTGATTTACATTGTAATCTTTTCCGTGAGCCCATCACGGTTTCCGTGACACTAACATGGAATTTTGTGTTATTACACGGAATTCTGTAAGATCAAGGTTACTTTGCCATCACAGAAATAAATTACATTTTAAAATATATTCAAATATAAAAGTTATTTAAAATTGTGATACTTTTTCACAATATTTTGATCAAATAAATGCAGCCTTAACGTGACATTGCAAATCTTCTCAAGCTGAATATTCGAACAGCAGTGTGAACATACCAATGTACCACTGACAACAGCATTGATGGAGTTTTCCACTTACTTACACAACCTGATACTGTATATGTACTGTACATACAATCAGTCAGAGACTGAAGATTGTCAACCTTATGCTGCACACATCCACAGTCTTCTGAACGGATCAAGCGTGCAGTCTAAACTAAAGAGTATAACCATGACAGACAGCAGATCAGAGACAAAGTACGGTGAAGTGAACATCACAAACACTCATTAATAACACACTGTGGAAGAATACACGGCACTTCAGCATACTTTACACATTACCACAACCTGACTCACTGTTCACTTCAACTCTGTTATTCTGACCTAAGAGCAGCTGTCTATTTGGAGTCAGTCTGAGATAAAAGCTACATTTTATTTACCTGCACAACAAGTTTATCTCTAGGGCCTGAGCTATCAAAGGATGATCTCCAAGCATTGCAACCCACTCTTTCACAAACACACATTTATAAAATAAACAGTTCAGCCCAAGTTCACCTGATGCATTCATAATATACTTTCTGAACTTCCAGCTGGTACACATGAATCTTCTGAAAATCCTGTCATTTATTTACCCTCATGACATTTTAAACCTGTGTGTCCATCAGTGTTAATTTCGTTGACGGATAATTTCCTTCAAAAATGACTTTTTTTTTTCACCGACAAAAAAACGAAAACTAATTTGAGATGACAAAAACTATGACGAAAAACTATTGACATTTTCATTTCTACATGTTATGGAGGGACGATTGGAAAAAGATTATTTCAGGACGAATGTGCTGCGTGGATCGGAGGTTAGATGTGTACATGAACTGTATTCATAAGCTATACACTTGCTCCACGTCTCATAAAACATAAAAAAATCTCAATATGTGGAATTAAGAGAAGAGCAGGTATATGGATAAGTTGGACGAAGGAAGAGAGAACTCAATTCAGTCCGGTTTCTGAGCGCAGACACTGAAGCATACACACACAGCACGTCTCACACAGCGCGAGTAAGTTACTCTTGAATGGAGAATTGCACACAAAATTATTTCAAATTGTCAGTTTTGAGGTAAACAGAGTCAATTACGTATTACGTGAATGTAAACGGTAGGGAACATGTATCAGTACATTGCATTCGTATGTATTCGGTTTTAAAGGGACCGCAGCCTAATTTAGTTGCTATTGTCAAAGTCATGGTAATCAAGCAACAAAAGTAAAATCACTCAATGCC
>JAUMHQ010000053.1:17318458-17330876 GCA_032361165.1 Enteromius paludinosus
TGGACTCAATGTCTTTTGAAGACTTTGAAGTGCTTCCAAACCGCCGACATACTCCGTGTTTGATGCGTAATGACAGCACGAGCGAGACGGGAGGATGGGAGAGGCGTGGCGACAATTTCGGCTTTTGTTTTCGGCGCTATCTTACGTTTCGGCCGAAACCGATAATGCTATTTCGGCCAAACATTTTCGGCGGCCGAAATTTCGGTGCATCCCTAATTTTAATATGTGCCATGTATTATCAATAAACCACAGCCCGATTAAATCCCATCAAACGCTGAGCTCACAATGTCACTCTTCTGTTGATCTTTATTGCATTCGGATGCTTTTGCTACAATTAGAGCTTCTTGTTTTGAGTTCCCGAGGGAACAAAGCCTTGAGATGGTGAGGTCAACGTTGAGGGCATTCGAGGAGAAAACTGGTCTGACATGATAAGCAGTGAAAGGCTTTAAATCTTATAATTAACATGTTTATTTAAAGCCGTCATGGTTGTGGAACTAAAACTGGAATTTATCATTTATATCACAAAAGATTTACATTCCAAATAAACGGTTCTTTTGAACTTTTTAATTCATCAAATAATCCTGACAAAAATGTATCATGCTTTCCACAAAAATATGAAGCAGCATAACTGTCAATATGATAAAAAAAAATTCAGCTTTGCCATTACAGGCCTAAATAATAATAATAATTTACTGTATATTTGATCAAGTAAATGCATTGTTGATAAGAATAAGAAACTTAAGTATAAATATTGGAGATATTCCTGACCTCTTGTGAGTGAACCACCAGAGTTGGATGTTAATACAAGTTGTAAACAGGGCTGAAAAAAGTGAATAAATGGGATTGACACTAATTTGCTTCCCAATCCTCTCTGGGCTTGATCTGATTTGAAGGTAACTTTTCCCCTGAGTCCTGTTCCACAAACACAACTCTCATATATCTCTTACCTGCGACTAAACACAACAGGAGGACATTTCCATTAGCCAGAGGCTTTGTTGATTTACTGAACATCCTGACAAAAACATAAAGAGCCAAACAATTCTGCTCATCAATTTACATATCTATTAAGGAAACTGCAATATGTTAAAGAAGATGCACATAAAATTGCAGTTAGATATTGTTTGATATTTTTCTTTAGTACTAATTTTTTTATTTCAATAAAGAATGAACATCACCGATTCAAGGACGATGCAGAACCGTACAGATAAAGGAGGAGTTCTCTAAATATGATCCTGTAAGACTGCAGTGAAAAAAACCTTGGGTCATGTACTGAGTGACTGACTTCGATCTGAAAGCTTCTGCCCCTTATGCTGCTCTGCTCTCTGTATAAATGCATGGAGCCGGGGTGTTGTATATCTCTGAGCCTGACAGCTGATCTGTGGCCCCTGTGCCAGTTTAATATGTGAGTTCTCTCTGTTGGGACTGCCATGCTTCTGCTCTGCTCTGCGTGCACTCTCTCTCATTCCTGCACTGAGAGGAACAGAAAGGCTGAGAGAAAGAGGGAGAGAGAGAGAGAAACTAGGCCTCATCCATCATTTCATTAGACAGCAATGTGGCGACCATGATAAAACTCGCAGCTTCGGTGGTTTGGTTCCGGGGGCTGAGAACCCTTAACAAGTTCAGATGCAGGAAATTACTGCTGCCTTCTCAAGATAGAGACTACAAGGACCTCCAGAAGAAAAAAATAGAGCATGTGTTGTGAGAGAGCGAATGGAAATTGTTAGAGGTAAGGAGCTATCCTATGAACTGTGAGACCATCCCCTAGTGCATTACATTTACATCGCATCCTACACCAGAGGGTTTTTTAACTGGGTGCAGGGCCTAGGATTCGGTAGAAAATGTACTAAACTTAATTAAACTATAAAAAAAAAAAGGTCAAAACATTAGATTCATCTTTGCTGGAGCACACTGAAGACTATTGAGCAAATAAAAACAATTGCAGGTTTTCAAAAAGAAAAATAGCAGCTTGAAATATTCGCTGGTTCCCATCTCCTACTTCTCATATCGACGAACTTTGCTACACTGGTGTTGAAACCCGGGAGATAGGAGGAACAAGCTGTCAGTAATCCCTCCCTGCTGAGGAGGTGAGGCAGCATGGAGGAGCGGAGGCCACCAGTGGCTGCCCGAGGCGGTGGTGCTGGAGTGATTGTGCAACAGGTGGGATCCTGTGGTCCCGGTGTCAAGCAGAGGTGGCCGCTTTCTGAGAGTGACATTCTCCTGCTGCCGTCTGCCATGTTGAGAAGGAGGCGGGAACATTTAAACAATTTAAAATTAAAATTAAAAAAACTAAAATGAAAACTTTGCTGTCATCATATACATCATTTACTATATGAGACAAGCGGATTGGTCTCAGTTGATTCTGCTGCAAATGATAATGCTCACTTAACATTGAAATAATCTATAACTAATAATAATAAAATTAATACTACTTATATGATCATTCTGGGTGGTTTAAAGAGCATTGCTTGATTGTTTCGTACTGTTCCAATTAAAGGAATTCATCGAATCTATACATTATTTGGCGTTCAGTTCAGGTTTTGTTAATGTAAAGGCCCATTCACACCAAGAACAATAACTACAGAATTAATTAATTATATTATATATATATTGCACTTCTGAATCGCTGTGTCACTGTCAATGTCAATGGATTTTATTATTATTAAGCACTCAGAATTTTGGTTGTTTTCTGAAAATGATTCCAATAATGTTGTTATTCCATGGCTACATCAAAAAACAACAACACATACGCTCTAAATAAGTGGTACATGTTCTTTTGAATAAGTAATTTCTTTGTGTCCATTTAAAAGTAACTTGTATATGGTATGGATATGCATAAAGGAAAATTGTCCCATTTTATTGCCTACTAGGAAAAATTTTAATTTGTTATTTTTTTATTTTAATTTTAATTAAGGAAGTCATATACAACTAGGATGGCTTCGGGGGGAGTAAAATGTGGGGTAATTTTCAGTTTTTGGGTGATGTATTCCTTTAAAGCACTGAAAATGTCTACAGCGTAAACTATGCAGGATAAGACAAACAACAACAAATTCCATCACTCAGACTTCAAGATGTTAGGAAAAACATTAACTGCACTAGTGAAGACAGCATAGCTTTAATATCAGTCCAACATCCAATGTTAACGTCCTCACCGTTCTGTCACATCTAACAGTTTGAGCGAGACTTTACCGGTTGGCAAGCATTACTTCCTCCACACACTCCTTTCTTTCAGCACATTCATCGCTGTCCAACCTCTGCAGCCCAGGGCAGAATGACTTCCTCAACAAGAACTAATAACTCAGCCTGTCAACAGCACACTCGTGCCCATGGGGACTTAGACACTGATGGAAAGAAGCTCTATTAGTGATTATGGGTCTTCTTACTTTAAGGCATCCAAACATGATGATGAAAAAGTGCAACTGGATATAGCCTGCCATCAAATCATGATAATAAAAGACCAAATTTTAGATGAACACAAAAACAAATACAATTTAGACATGATGACAGATGTGACCCTGTTTTTTGTTGTTTTTTTACCACCAAAACACAACCCCTCTTCTGCTTTCACTGTATTTACAGATCCAACAAGCTTCATCGTTTAAACATGCACTTTTGGCTTAACTTCATTTAACATCTTCTCTATTAGGAGTATGCTGCAGGAAAAATCAGAGTCATAATATGTCTGTCAGCATCGAGACGTATCGAGGCATCCTGCATGTGCTCTTTTGGCTCACAGAGCTTTGAAACATGGAGATGATGGAGGTAAAGAGAATCACAAAAATCCACCACAAAACAATTGAGTCTAAAGAAGGAATAGGATATTTTCGCAAGATGAACTACGTGGGCAGTAAGCAAGAATATCAGGTTTTGCTGATCCAACTGTGAGAGAACTGGAATCTGAGACCAGAAACACTGACATTTTTTACACAATTGCAGCTCTATTACCAACAAAGGTTTATGATTCCTACTCATTTTGTTTATTAAGATAGAGGTGATTAAGCCTAAATACAATTGGGAAACAGGGTTGTATACGCTGTAGACATTTAGAGCAGTGGTTCTCAATCCTGGTCCTCGCGGGCCCCTGCTCTGCATATTTTTCGTGTCTCTCTTTGTTAACGCACCTGATTCTGATAATCAGCTCATTAGAAGAGAGATCCGTGCATTGGCTGTGTTCCCAATCGACATGGTCCCTACACAGTGTCTGTTAAAGTTCACTTCACTTCGGAACATTCATTCACGGATTTGCATCGTAAATAAATGAATACGATTTAAATTACGTCTCGCACACACTGTGCTAGATCAGTGGTTCTCAATCCCGCTCTGCGCATTTCTTGTCATTTGTTCTGTTCGAACGTAAGCGCACTGCGAAGTGGACATCCCCTAATACTCCGCCATGGTTCCAGTTCGAAGTGAATTTAAGTGTGCGAGACGTCATTTAAATCGTATTCACTTATTTACGGTACAAGTCTGTGAATGAATGTTCCGAAGTGAAGTAAACTTTAACGGACACTGTGTAGGGACCATGTCGATTGGGAACACAGCTAATGCACGGAGCTCTCTTCTAATGAGCTGATTATCAGAACCAGGTGCGTTAACTAAGAGAGACATGCAAAATATGCAGAGCAGGGGGCTGCGAGGACCAGGATTGAGAACCACTGCTCTTGGGAGCTCATAACCCTGACTACCATTTAGAACACTCTAATGATTGCATAGCAATGCCTTGTTTAAACATTTTCAATATTTCATAGTGTACACTCATAGACTTTAAAAAAACATTTATGTAGTGTCTGTGACGTCACCTGTAGGAGAGTTTTTGAAGCTCAAAGTAGGCGGAGCCGACCATCTCCATGTTGGAATCGCATCACCGCGCGTCACTCTCGGATAATCGAAAATAGGCATAGAGCCGAGAGCGGCAATCCACCTGCCACTCAAGTTGTAGCGATCTTAATTATTTAGAACTTTATCTTGATATAATTTAAAAGTATGAGTTATAAAAAATCACAGTTCAGCTATTTAGATCAAAATAATTTTTTTAAACCAGAGTGTAAACATGTTTTTTTCTGCTGTAAAGTTTGGGTATTTAAACATGGGGAGTCTATGGGATTGCCGCTTGCTAACACCTCGACAACCACCCAGAACCTGTTCACATAACACTGGCAACCATCCAGAACATTCTAGAGAATGACTCTGAACCACCCAGAACACTCTAGTGATCACATAACCCTGCAACCATCTAGGGCTTTAGTCCCCTATACCCTAGTTCACTGTTCCCTACATTAGGTCACTCATTCAGTTTACTTAAACGAGTGAATAAAAATGAGTGCATGAATTCAGACACTGTATGCATCAGAAGGACTTCCGATTTTACGTAGTTTGTGCTGCTGTTTTAATAAGATCCATAAGTAAGATTAAAGGATTTATCTTGAACTCTGACACATAAATATGCATATGTATATGTACAAAAAATGTATAGACTCTGGTTAAATCTTTTAATAATCAATTTACTATGAATTTGTACCTGTGTTGTATGGATGAATGGATGGATGAATCAGCTGTGGGCACCATTTTCTGGTGAGATACGTGAGTCACACAGTGCATTATGGGGGTTTTCTAGCTGTTCAGTGTGCAACACTCATACACTTGTTATTGCTTTGCATTGTGGGATTGAATGAGTGCACTTGAGAATGTCCACTATGGTTTTGGACACAACTAAAAATGTCAGTCCCCTCAAATAGTATAGGGGGCAATTTCGGATACAGCCCAGAACATTTTAGATATTGCAAAGCAAAACCTTGGCAACCACACAGAAAACTCCAGTGATCACATAAACCCTGCAACCATCCAGAACACTCTAGAGATTGCATAGCAACACCTTGGCAACCACCCAAAACACTTTCACATAACACTGACAATGATCTAGAACATTCTAGATATTGCATAGCAACACCGTAGCAACTTCCCAGAACACTCTAGCAACCTTATCAACCATCTAAAATAGTGTAGAGTTTGCATAATAATACCCCAGAATACACCCTAGAAACTTTATAGCAACACCCTGAAAGCCACCCAAAACTCTTAGCAAGCGCATAATAATACCCTGACAACTACCCAGAACATCAACCACAAAGCAATGCCCTGGCAACCTCACAGATAATGTTAGCTTGGCTTCAAGCACTTCAGGGGGAAGCACCATTTACATTTTCATCAGAAAATGGAAAAATCTAGTTTGGAAAAATGTTCTCATTCGGCAAACCTGTTTTACAGTGGATCGGCTTGACTAACAGATTTTCCCATGTTGAAATGCTCAGCTTTGTCAAAACACGCCTGTCAGTAACTGAACACTCTCATTGCTGTCCAGATCACTAGTAATACAGTGACAGTCACATGCGGGCCAGCCTGCGTTATTTGAATAGGTGGAGTGCATTGAGCGTTATACGATGGGTGACTAGAATCTAAACCCGTAGGTTCATTGTTTGAGGGGGCAGATGAGAGTGTGATGAGAGAAGAGCGGTTGAGATGAACGTTTACACCGGTGAGTCAGTGAAGAAACACTCGAGTCACAGCTTTGAAGGAGAGTGTAAGATCAGAGATTTACAGACAACAGAAATTCCCCCGTTATTCGTGTCAGTGAGAGAAAGACTGAGAGACAGAGAGTCAAAAAAAGGGGTAACAACAAAGAACGAGATGTGGAGGGGCACTCAAGCAGAAAAGAGACGTTAAGAGTTAACAAGAAGTGTGACTGGTTGGTCATATTGATCCAGAGCTACGAAGAGCTGATTTGACTCATTCTCCTGGGAACAACCGAAGAGATTCCTTCAGTTCAGTTCATCTGATTTTAATAATCTATTTTCACCCAAAAAGAGACAAAACTGGATGCTCTTTAAGATCTGCCTGTAAGACCCTAAATAGAAAAAAGGTACTTGCCACCTGTTGGATGAATTTCACAAAGCTTGTTTAGTATGTTTGGGTCACATTTCATCTAGAAAAGAAAATGTGATGTGGAAAAAAATATTATATTTTACTTAAAAAAAATATTAATTTATTTAATTAAACTTTTTGTTTTTTATATATATATAAAAAAAAAACATTTCACATAAAAATTCCCTACAAATCTTTTTTATTCTACTGCAAAAGTTGCTTTCATATAAAATATATATATATATATATATATATATAACTGTAATGAATTTCTATTTCATGATAAATATTTGGCAAGAAAATATTTGAATTAGAAATAATATCAAATTTCTTTAAAGTTTTTAAAATTGTATTTAAATTACAACAAAAACAAACTTCTTTAGATTTTTTTCGGTGGTAAAAAAATATATATAGTCATGACAATTTGGTGAGAACATTTTTTATTTATAAAACAATATAAAAAGTCTTAAAAACCATAATACATATTTTACAAATAACAACGACAACAAAACTTTGTTTTCTTTTCTTTTGGTAGAGGGTGTGACCTTCATTTGCAAGTTTGATATCTGATATTTGAATATTTCACAGTTTGCAGCTTCATAATCATTTGTTAATTTTCATATTCTTAAAATTGGATCTGTATACTGTAAGTGTACTATAGCAGCAAAAGTGTGAACTTTTCAATCACAGCAGCGCACACAAACACATTAGATATTCATGTATGAGTACGCAGGCTGATACAGATTTCTGTTTTAATCTACATTTTTACACATGATTATTTAAATACACACATTTAATTATCTGGACACCATTTTTTTTGGTTATGCCTGAAGTATGTGCTCTGAATTATTCCCTTATATAGGCATAATTCAATTCTGAGAAAATTTGCCCATATGTGGGATATTAGACTAGAGATGCTATGATACCAGTAGGCTTTGATTCTGATATTGGTTAGAGATCATAACGCTCATGTTAGGAATTAAATGAGTAACGCATAAACATGCTCATATGTGTGGTTTGTGTGACTCGATTCAGAAGTTACATTACTGCAGTCAAGAGTTTTACATTGAGTAGGTATTCCAGTTCAGAGAACAAATTTGCTTGCAAAGCCTCATGGGACGTACACAATCTCATCTCTCAGCATGAAATAGAAAAAAATTCTCAGAAATCAGAAATTTCCCAAGATTCAACACAAACATAAAACAAATCAATACGTTCCATGTGTCAGCCAATAAAATTGGCGAAAAAACCCAGAAGAAAATCAAAGAGAATTCATTTCCAAAAAATAACTTTTTACTCATTTTTAAAACGACACTTTTTCAGCGAGAAAAATATTTTTGGATTCTTTTCTTCCAAAATTATTTAAAGAAAAAGCTGCGCTCAGATGGAAATATAGCTGACAGTCATTCATTGCCAACATTATCTGTGGGTCAGCAAGGACTTCCTCTGCCCTTTTTGCAGAAGTGAGTCGATATTTTCCGTCAAGACATTTCTTACTTCCCTTTTCAAAATAAAGTTAATATTGTGCTAGAATACATCACGCCCCGCAGTTACCTCTGAGCAAATACCAGATCTCAAATAGCAGCAATGATATGGATTAGTACTTAATATAGATGGAAAAACTAATAACGGATGGGTGAAATGTTATCTGAAACATCGGTTAGACTTTCAGTTAAAAAACAAGACGATTGTGATCTCTGAAGAAGGGGGAAAAGTACAGTCTCTTTTCTTCTGAAAATGAAACTGGGGGTGATCAAGCTAAAGAAGAAAAAAGAAAAAAGAAAAAAAATCCCCAAACGGCCATGTTGATTTCGCTTATTCCAGGAAACCTGGTGAGTGTGACACATGCAGGTCACAGTATACGGTGGCTTCTGAACTATATGACAGGGAAATCGATGAGAAAAAACACTCCCTGGTAACAAAGTGTGTTTGTTTACATTGGATACCTCAATGTGAAATATGCATCATGATCTCTGTCAGCTGTCGCCTTCCAGAAAAAGTGAGCTGAAGATGCATTTTCAGAATTGAGATTTCCATTTAAAAAATTTAAATGACCTTCGCTGTCAGCTTTCAAGAGTTAGAAGGTGAGATGACTAAACGACTGTTATATTTGATAGTGATAGTTCACTCGTTATTCACTGAACGTGCACGGAAAAGAGCAATCACATTTTATTAGTGTGAATATTCTTGCATCAATTAAAGAAAACTCCTTTTGTGTTCCGTGGAATAAAGAACGTCATGTGGGTTTGGAACAACATGAGGGTGATGAAGTGACGACAATCTCATGTTTGGGTGAGAAAAATGAAATGCATGAAAAATGCATGAAAAAACTTACAAAATAGTCCCTTTCCAAAGCAAAACTGGTTCTGTACACTAAACTTCAATATAGACTTCTTATAGCATATTAGATATACATCTTACTGAAGATATGGTGTTCCATTTACATTTATTCATGTAGCAGATGATTTTATTTGAAGTGACTCACAAACGAAAACAATGGAGGCCGTCAAAATCAACAAAAGAGCAATGTGCAATTGCGAAGGTGTATATTATTATAATTGTTAGGGTTTGATAGAACTAGCTGGAAGACCTGCCAAGAGAGTTCTGACTCGGCAAGGTTGAGTTGAAGGTTATGGTCCTTCCTCCAGCAAGAAATGTCTGATAGAATGAGAGGTAGAGCTGAGTGTCATCAGTATAGCAGTGACATGAAAAGCCATGTTTCTGATTGATAGAACCTACTTATGGCACGTGGGCAGAGAAGAGAAGTGGTCCAAGAACTGAGCCCTGAGGCATCCCAGAAGCTAGATGCTGTGACTTAGACACCTCCCCTTCTCCAAGACCCCTCAGAGAGGCACGACTCAAACCACTGGAGTGCGGTTCCTTGAGATGCTCTTTGCCAAGAGGGTTCACAGGAAGTCTGGTGGTTAATCGTGTCAAAAGCAGTGGACAGATTCAGCAAGAAAATGGAATCCACTCTTCTCAGTCTTAGAGCTTCAACACCACCACCTGTTAACTTAATCTGGTATTTACCGAATTCTTAATTGATCTGGTTATTGCAGTTAACACATGTTGACTAAGAATACATGAATACATTTAACAAATATTATATACTTTTGTACTGATGTACCATTCTACTGTTGTTATTACCATTTACTGTACCTATTTTTTCTTTCTTGTTCCTTGGCTGCATTGAGCATGTTTGTGACAAAATAATTTCCCTCGGGATAAATAAAGTTCCTCTTTTTTTATCTATATTTTCAACTATGCTCAGGCATGTTAAGCTTAGCCACAAATGTGTGTGTATATATATATAATACCCACACACTGATAACAATAAGAATAACAGTTTTCACATATGATCTTGTCTTCTTCTGCAGGTCTCTAATTTGTGTTCGTCCCAAGCACACATACTTAAAGAAGCAAGAATTACTTTTAAAATAGCTGTTCTTCAGACTACTGTTCAAATGTGAGGGACTAGATTTTTTTTTATGTTTTTTGAAAACAAGTCACCAAGGCTAAATGTATTTAAAATAGTTTCTATTTGAATATATATATAAAAATGCAATTTATTCCAAAGCAAAGCTACATTTTCAACATCATTACTCCAGTCCTCAGTGTCACATGATTCTTCAGAAATCATGCAGATACGCTGATTTTGCTACTCAAGAAACATTTCTATTAGTCCCAGTGTTGAAAACAGTTGTGCTGATAACAATTTTTTTTTTCAGGATTCTTTTGAAAAACTTTACGTAATGAAATAACACCAAGCAACAATTTTCTTTCAGTCTTAAAACTCTTTATTTATTCTTTTAATTGAAGTTACAAGGTTGTCCAGACTTGTTAGATATTCACAATGATCTCTCGAGAGGAACTACAGCACAGCTGAATGACTCTGAGATGTTTGATGTTTTTTCTCACGGCTTTGTTAAAAATATTTTTTTACCTCAAACATCCCCTCCAAAACACTTCTCCCCTCACTATCATATTGGCACAGCACCGACAGTAAAGTGGATGACTAGTACAAATGCAAGGGTCTAAAATAAACCTGGCGTGATCTTTCTCTTTGAGCCTCGGCATCTAAACGCAATCCAGATCCCACCTGTGACCCGAAGGCAAGATGATGAGAGAATGATGGCTCCCTGAAACCTAAAAATCACAGTATTAATATTCTCCACAATTCGACGACTGAAGCTGCTTTCTGGATTTTTAACAGGTGCCGTATAGAACACAGCAAATAAACTCGTCTCGCCTGACCTCAGCAAACATCACTGCAGCAAATGTTCCTCAAGAAAGCAAGGCAGTCACACTCGATCATGTGGAGAAAAGAAGGCAAAAACCAAGGCAAAACAGGACCGACTACTACAAACATCCGCACCAATGTAATAACTAGCATTGAAATGTTCAAAAGGAATGTCTTCAAAAACACTAAGAAAAGGTTCAGTCTCGAAAGGATATTTGAATGTCACCACAGCACTTATCCAACCATGAAGGAACCAGGATTCCTGCACGAACAGCAAATTTAGACGGACACTTTTGGGCCGTCTGCCTGCATACTCAACCAATTGTTTTATAAAATTATAGCTTGAAATGAAATAAAATGAACAACAAAACTATCAATACAGAATGTAATATCAGAGTTGAACCCCCCCCCCCCCGGTCTCATGAGCAACACTCTTTTGGTCCGTGATTTTAGCTTTAGCCTTCAATCAAATATACCATTTAACGCGGGGTGAATGAATTCAGTCTGATTTCTGTGAGGGAGGGTGAGATGTTGAGGTGCGTTACATAAGCTCCACATAATTTGCCGGGAACATGCCGAAGTGGCCATCCGGTCCGTATCCTCGCCACCAGCCTTCATCAATCATCTCGATGCCGGTGATGATGTCATCCGGGTCAAAGGAGATCTCTGTGTCATCAGCTGAGAAGACACACATAAAGCAGATCAGATCACCGATTAAATGGAGTAAAATGACATAAAAAACCACCTGAAGGCCAAAGACTACTTCTGTTTTGACACAAAAGCTTAGCAGAGTTAGAAAAATCAGGTTGCATATCATGCTGCTGACCGCATCTGTGCTATGCATACCAGACATTACATGTACAGAAAGCGCTTCTGAAGCCGTTATCATGAGTTTGTAACATTCAAGTGCCTTTTTGTCAGAAAGAATCGGAATCGTGGAGGTCAATATACATGACTCTGATGACACGAGAAAAGCAACGTGTTTGACCATTTTCAATCAGACCTGGACATCTCTAGGTGTGTTGCGGATAGATCTATAACCCGGCGATAAAGAGTATGTGTGGTGTATGTATAGGTACTTGTGTATGTATGTACAGTACAATTCTAACCTATCATAGAATTAAAACTATTGAAATGGGGTGAAAACTTATGATGAAACTCATGTTTTATTGGACTCTTAAAGGGCTAGTTCACCCAAAAATGAAAATTAGATGTTTATTTGCTTACCCCCAGGGCATCCAAGATGTAGGTGACTTTGTTTCC
>JAUMHQ010000053.1:17342787-17364256 GCA_032361165.1 Enteromius paludinosus
CATGTGTGTTTTATAAATACTTAATGAACGACCAAAGACATCTCTCTGCATGTTCATACAGTCTATTTCTGAAGTACATTGGATGTAAAGGATAAAAACTAATAAATGTGCAATTTTACAGATATGCTATGAGAGCAAGATGTGTGAAGGACAAACACATAGTGAAATTAGCTACTTACTGTTGTTCGATGATGGAGAACACAACAGATTGTGCAATGACAAAGCAGTTTGGGTCCACTTGTCCGTCTTCCCCACAGATTTTCGCTAGCAAAGGAAAAAGAGTGTTTTGTTTAGTCTATCCTAACAGAATTGTAGAACATGAAAACAGAAAATTGAAACATTTATAAGTGCTCTCACATCCAAAAAAAGCAAAGTTCTTCCATTCATCCATTAAAAGAAAAGATATTTAACACAAAGACTGTACTTAAATCTAAAATAAGGTGTGTAATGACAACAAGCTTCCTGAAGATAAATCCATATAAACCAGGCCCTCATTTTCTAATCACCCAGTATCTCCTATAAATATAATTATCTTGTTCAAACACAAATAAAAAACTGGAGAACATCTTAAGCAGTCTAAACAGAGAGGTCATTGTGATAAGCAAATTTCTTACCCACAATGTCGTTGCGTATCTGTTCGGTGATGGGAATCGGCCTAGCAGCATCTGGAGATATGTACTTAGTGAAAATGTTAACAGCATCCCTCTCTATACCTAGAAATGAGACAAAAACCAGTATATAAAAGGAAATTGAAAATAGAATACAGAGGATAAAGATGAGGGACAAACCTTGATCATATTCAACATCCCTCTTCATAGACTTACAAAAATTTTTTAATTCACATTTCAGCCATGGCTATTTATCAAAGCCTCAAGTGTACTTCAGTGTCATCATTATTAATCAAACAAATGGCCTAGGGACAGATCTTACATGTACACCTTGTTAAACATTAATATCAAACTCAAATACAGGATGGGCATATATTTCAAACAGAAGAGCATGTCAGTATGCTTGCATGAAGTGCTCATGAGAGAGCAGAAAAGTGTATTGTAACTATATTTATGAAACGAATAGATAAGACCAAAGATTTTTTCGAACTATGGTTGATGATCAGGCATATTGAGTAGTATGACTCGGTTTAAAGGCCATGTTGAAAGTGTTTGAGTTTCACAGGGGTCTGTGAGATGAGGAATCTCATCAGAGCTTGTTTAAATGTTGAAGCGCTTTTCATAAAATTCATTTTTAGATGCTGAGAAAAGCCAGAGACAGCCTTATAAAATGCAATGAAGTGGACAAAGACTGTTTTCAGACACCAAAGGCTCTTGCAGCAGAAGCCATGGGCTGATAGGATCTGACTCCCCTTCTAAGCTGATTTGATGTCTTTCGGCTCAACTGACTTTTCCCATTCACTGCTTTTACAGCCTGGAGCTTCTTTGTATTAGCCATTAATGAATACTCAGCTCCTGACTTCTGTTCAGTGTAGTCCACTGCCAAGATGCTAAATGAGATCATTTACCAAGCCTGCTCTATAAAACCAATGCCGCATGGATATTAAAAGTCATCGTCTGATACGAAAGGAATATGTTGTAATGGTAAAAGGCCACTAACCATGAAAAACCATAAAACAGGATATCCCTTACAGACATAAAGGAATGCTCATAAAAACTCAAGCTCAAGGTACCGTTTTTGTGAAATTACCGAGGAATACTGCAAACCGTGCAGTTTTGAACTAGTTTTTGAAAATTCAAAAAAAGGTTTTATAATATATATTCATCATTATGGACATGAAAAAAAAGCCAAGCAAGCACGTATGCACCATTGTAAGCATTTAAAACATGCAAAATGTATGCACAAAAAGAAAATACTGAAATGAAAGGTAGATAAGATTTATTATTTAGATTATAAAAGTGTGTTTTTCTAATCTAAGTGTAAAAATAAAGAACATGAGAGAACACAAATATCTAAATATCCAATACCATTACTATACATTTAATATATATATATATATATACACTAAATATTTGATTTGAATTTATTAGCCAATAACCAATATGGTACCAATACATCAAGCATTCCCGTTTCTAAAGGACAAAATATAGGCAAAGCATCACATGCTGAAAATCATCACAACTTGAAGACAGTAATATAAAAATCACCAAACCTTGCCCAAACAAAGCTTTATCTTTTAACTGGTTTTACACCAAGCCTTCCCTAGTGTTCATGTCAGTATACCAGGAAGGAATAACTACCTGAAAAGCCAACAACATATTTAACACATAGCTAGAGATTCATCAATGTAATAAAGCAGGGCCACTTTAAGACCTTTTAGACAAATGATCATATCCAGTGATAAACATTTAAAAGTGCCTTAACAAAATTCAAGCTTTGAATTACTGTTTTACATTGTAAATGCATTCCAGTAAACATGTTTCCTACTTTTACTGTGGTATATGCTACTTTAGTAGAATTTAACTTAAAATCCCTCTTTAACCCTAAATTACTCAGGAGGTCAACTCAGCTCAAGTACTTGTAAAAAAATACCAGTTGGAAGGACTACTTGCAACAATCAATCAAGTAAAATACTTTCAACAAGTGGGTTACCATAAGTTGTACTCACTTTTCATAAGTTTGTCAGAGACTCCACTAGTGGACTGGCCTTTAACTGGAGTGCCCGTCCTGGAGGAGGGCTGTCTGGTGGGCGTTTCTGATCTTAGGCTGGGCTGCAGGTGGGGAGTCCCAGGCCGGGCCGCCCCCTCTGAGCTGACAGAGTTCCGGTGGCCAATCAGAGCCCCGGGATGAGAGTTAATGTCTTGGGGGCTGGGGGTGTGAGGTCTGGAGGAAGTCCTGGAGGAGAAAGTGTCCTCTTCATCTCCCTCATCCAGAGTTGAGGGTCTGCTGGGGTCGTTTGGGGAGTCTGGCGAATCAGGGGACCCCAGGGCAGCTGCAGGTTCAGCCAAGGTGCTGTGTTTGACTGAGTTGAGGCTGTGCGCTCTGACTCTAGACCAACTTGTGGATCGAAAGCTCTCAGCTTCAAGCCAGAAGCGGACCAGGTGCTCAGCTGAGCGAGTCTCCATAAACTGTATGAAGTAGGGCATGGCCACATTATCCCGCAAGATCTGGTCTACGGTTTTAGAAAGCCGAGACCGAGTTTCTTGAACATAATAGTTGACGCTGGAGCGACCTGAAAAACAAAAACACCTTTTAAACCCCTTTGTAACAATGCATATTTCCTTAACACAGAGGCAACTTACTTTAAGTGCCCCTATTATGCCATTTTTAAGGCTGCTAATATTGTTTTGAGAGTCTCCTACAATAGGCTTACATGCATGCAAGGTCAAAAAAAAAAAAGTTTTGTTTTCTCAAAATATGCGATTAATATCACCTAATTTTCCAGTGATTATAAAAATGATTTGTTCAAAGCAGTTCTAAGATGACAGGTTTGTGGGCGGGGTCAAGTGGCCAGCCAACATAGAACATGGGCGGGAATTATGCAAATGTGTTATCCTGTGACATGTAGCGGTCACAGATGTGGGATTCGAATTACGACTCCGACTCTAATAACTGTATCTATCATGCACTTATGGATTTATGATACATTTATTGATCTGAACTATGCAGATTGTTTGCATTCACATACAGCGACTTTAAACATTGAATAAAAGGCAGTATTGGAAATGGCATTATAGAGGCACTTTAATAACACAAAAAATAAATAAAAAAATATCACAGATTTGGACTAGTAACAACCAGTTAACCGATTTGTGTATTGAAAGTCTGCTTAAATCGCACTCTTTTTATATATAAATAATAGCCAAGAAATACCACAAAACAACACAGCATAAACAAACTGTACAACGAAACAAACTAAACTGAAAAATATTCAAAAACAAAACCCAATAAAAAAATTAACCATTCATCTTTATCAATAAAAAAATAAATAGAAAATAGAAGTTACTAAATCAAAAACACAAATCAAAGCAATCTTAGAAATCAAAACCAGATTGTTAGGGAGTTCCAGGTTCTTGCTGTACTGTAGGTGGTTGCTTACTGGTCTCTATATTGTGGTTTTCCCCAATCAGCATGTTTAATGTTTCATACTTCAGATTAGACTGGTCAAATCAACAACAGTAATAGTGACGCCTTTAACTAGCAACACTGAACTCAGAGCACCTTTAATGCCTCTACTTTAAACCCATGGCTTCTCCAGACCACACCCAGCCATCCATTTATAATATACAGTAGCAGCATAGATATTGTTCCATAAATAAACACACACACAAAACCAATCTTACAACAGAGCTGTGAGAATGCTTTGAAAGGCCACACCTTCCTCTTTTAACACCACAGGACACCCGAAGATGATCTGATTAAAACATTTCCTGAGATGTGAACTCAGGGGCCCAAACAATGAGTCCAGTATCAGAAAATGCAAAGGATGGTACCTGAGAGGAACAAATTCGAACCTCTTTTGTGTAGGAGGCAGCACGTTAAGATTTGACGTTAGAAGCATTGTCATTACCAAAGTCACCCTGCAACACTGGTTTGTCAACACATACAATGTTACATATCTTTCTAAACGTAAAGGAGGGGTTAAGACATCAAACAAAGACATTCTATCTAAGGGCAGATGATAACATTAAAGATGACTTCTACACCAAGTATGATAACCAAACCTTCTAAGCATGGCCATGTTTATTAAGTTAGATAAATGCTCAGGGGCAAATTTTGAAAACTTTGTGTAATTTTACGGTAAAATACTGTGAAATGTATCGTTTTTGAAAGAGAAAAAGGTGAAAAACATTTAATTAATTAATTGATATTATCATTGAAATAACTTGTGTTTCTTCTTAATGTCACTTACTGTATGTAGAATTATGTACATTAGGGCTTTGTCATTGTCTTCTGTTTTTAAATTCATGTTTTTTGTGTATAAACCTGTGCACTTTAAACAATACTAAACGCAAGTTAATACCTCAGCTCGTAGAAAAGTTGCTTGAATTAATTATGACTCATTATGTGGCTTTCACTTTACCACCTGTGTTTTCTGTATGGTTGTCAAGATGGCAATCTGGCAACCACAGCTTCCATTCATTTTTGTTTTACTGTAAACTTCACAAATTTTATCATTGTAGGGCAATCCCTGAAATTTGTCCAAGTTTTAAGACCACCGAGGCTGCAGGGAACAAAAGTATTTTGAATGACGCATTTTTGTTAGCTGTATAGTGAAAAAGCACAACTTTCACAGCCTCACTATAACTTGTAATGAAGTGAAGAAGAAGTGAAGTGACTTGTGACCAGGTATGGTGACCCATACTTGGAATTTGTGCTCTGCATTTAACCCATCCAACATGCGCACACACACAGCAGTGAGAAGTGAACACAAACACACACCGTGAACACACACTTGGAGCAGTGGGCAGCCATAGCCATACCCTTGAGCAAGCCACCGTTCCCCCAACTGCTCCCCAGGCGCCACAGCAATGGCTGCCCACTGCTCCGGGTGTGTTTTACGGTGAGTTACGTTTTGTCTTTGACGAAGGTATATATGCAAGTATACTGTAAAATATATCAGTAAAAGTGGAAAAAAACATTACTTTTAGAAAATATATGCATTTAAAATGTACATATTTAGCCTTACCTATCATGGAAAACAGGCTAAAAATAATGATTTCTTATACTAATGTGACAGATCTATTTGTGAAAAAGAAACACTTGAAGTATACAGACAAACAAGCAAGGAAACATTTGCAGTCTTCTTTAAAACCAGGTTAAAGCGGAGAAGCTTGTGCAGGTTTTCACCAATCACAGAGCTACGACAAGGTTAAGAGATTACAGCACTTCACACACAAATCCAGCGAGCCAGTGCACTGCAAAAGCCATTTCAGTAACAGCTTCACAAAATCCCTCCTCTAATGTGATAATTCCTTCTCCCTCGGCCACGGCCACACACACACACACCACATTTAGTTTAAAATGCTCAGCACAAAAAAGTAAGTCATAGATCAAATGTTACTACCAAGTCAACCAAGTAAAGTAAAAAATATAATGAAAACTCAACCTTCTCAGTTAAAGTCTTTACAGATGATGGAAAAAAAAACATTTAGCACATAAGTTAAAAGTCCCTTTGTTTATGTTAACTCTACATTTTAAATGGGTGTGTCTAATGTACCTAGGTCTCCAAAGTGTGCTGCCTCCATGTGGCTCGGCTGTTTTTTGAGGATAGCAGTCCGGCCGCGGGCAAAGGAGTCCATGTTGGCTGAGATAGCATTGATGGCCACATGGCTGGGTCCCGCTGCCTCCAGGATAGCATGATGGTTACGGCCGCTAAGAGAGGGAGAGTGGGGCGACACTTGGGCTGGAGAGGAGCACACAGAGAAGGAAAATTAATACACAACTGAATTCTTGATCTTCCTGCAGTTCCGATCTACAAACCTGCTTCGCTAAGCTTTGGAAGAAATGCTTACCACATGCTTGTCCTAACCTAGCCTAAGCCTCAACTGGCTAGTTATTATTTTAAAGCGATCTCTGAAATATGAACATTTTACTTGGAAAACTGAGGTTTCTGTCCCTTTATTGAAAGGGAGAGGTAACCAAAACATTGTAGATCCAAAGTGACAAAGGTGTCATTAAAAACAACCCAAATGTTTAATCCAAGTCCAGTCTTTTTACATGATGAACATATGAATTCAGGCTTTTATTTACCTATAAACACACATCCATAGAGCACATCACATATGGTAAACATGAAAAGATGTGTGCGTGTGAGTCAATCTGTTCTTCATATGAAGCAATCACATCAATTCATAATAGAATTGAATACCCTTACTTTGCAGAGATTTTCCATTATTACAAATAAAGAAAACAAATGATTCATAAAAACATGCTAGACATAATGGCTATTTAAACAAAACATGCAACATGTAGATAGATTTCTAAATGTGTGAGATGCTGCACACGAGTGTAATAATTCAGAATGAACATCTAGAGAATGTTTACATAGAAACATAATAGAAAAGCAGCACAGCATAATGCAAAAATGACAGAGACAAGATATATTTCCACACATGTGGTCATAAGGAACTAAGATTACAACCTGATACACATTAACCTGGTCTAGCCTACTGTTCTGCATTCCAGCATGTTCTATGGCATCTCACTACAACGTCACAAATCTGACAAAAATGACTACGATGAAAAAGGACCAACACGAAAAAAGTACGGACGGAATCCAAAACACGATCTTCAGTACACGGAGTACATATTACTGTATATAAACAGCATAACATTAGCACAGTGAAGCAGTAAAAGGACTCTCACCTTTGCTGGCTTTGGCATCTGCTGGTCTCTCAGGTTCCTTTCCTTTAGCTACGAGATACAGAACATAGAAATATAATTTAGAACTTGTCCTAACGCTGGTCATTAAACACTCTCATTATTCATTCAGAACAGCAGACATCTTTCTTTGACACCCAAAATAAAACAAAACGGCATTCAGTAAAGCCCACAGTTTTGACTCTTTCCACTTTACATTTTCTGCGTAATTTGCATGGGGTGAGGCCTTGTGTGGAGAAAAAAAAAACATCCATGACAAACAGTCTTGCATCATGAGGCACAAAATTACAAGATTTTCTATTATTTTTGAGAGAAGTGCAAGCAAAAAGTGGGCACGATATTTGTCTATAGAACATTATAATGCAAAATATCAAACACTTCATAGTCCTGTGCTGTGCAGACAACATACATTAACCCACATACTTTTGATGGATGAAGAAAACATACACTATATTATAAATGCTGCACATACTAAGAACAAATGTTCCTGTTAAATAGGACATGGGCTAAGAGGGCATCCTTCCTTCCCTTGGAGTAGCCACGTTGATTAATGCACACTGGCTGAAGTCACAGGATGCATATATATGGTCTTTGTCCTGAGGGATTCTGGGAATTTTAGAATGATTGGTCACTCTACTCAGTAAAAATACAAAACTACAGATTAATGATTACGTGTGAACATCTAAAACAGCTACTTATCTCACCAAATAAGTATTATTTTATATTAACCTTTGCATTAAAGACGTTTCCAGAACATAAAGATTTTCCATTCCTGGAAATCACAATTTTAAACTTGCCAGACATTTTCAGCTTTTCTATGACTACGAGAATCCTGTAGAACGTTCTCAAATTTAGGAGCCTCGGCTGATTTCCAATGGCACCCCAGTAAGTCTTACTGAATTCATTACGTGAATTCAATTATAGGTACAAATCCGCTTAAATAGGCCGACACTCAAATATTGCTTTGGACAAAATGTGTCCCGGGAGTCAAAAAGTGTTGCCCACTCAGAACCACTCATCTAAGTCCAATAAAATATAATGCCTACAGCCTTTCCAAAAAATAGCTAAAAAGAAGCCAATGAAAGCCATACTTGTGAAAAAGGGGGAAAAATCATATTACCTACAAGAATAAAACTTGAGTTCATTCAGAAGGATGCTAAATAATTATTAAAAGCATTCTTGTTTCATTTCATATTATAAAAGTTGACATGACACGGCTAGCCTAACTGTCAGGCGACTGACACTACATGTCATGCGTGTTACTTCAACGTTTAAAACGAAAACACAACAGGATTTTTAATTTTTCAGAAAGCAACGTGAATTTTAACAATAACACGTCATTATAATTGACAAAAGGTTCTAATGTAGTGACCTAAAATAACAAGAACCGTGCACTTGACAGGAATATCCCTTCTCTCTAGTTAATGTAGACGGTGTGCCGACGACAGCAATGCACAAGAGGAATTTAATGGCCATAACAATAATAAAAGAGTTTTAACGTAACATTCAAGTGGACATGAGCTCGACATCGGTCCAGAAAAGCCCACTCTGTCCGGCGACCATCCCATCATGATCGAGCGGAGCACTTCCTTACCTTTCCGCCTGAAGAACGACATGATGAATCTGACGCTGTGAAGGCTCGCTCAGCTCAGAGACAACATCCCGACAGCTCCCGCGTCCCTTCATTCATAACACTCTGTCGCGCACAGTTTTTGCTTTGATCATCCACATTTGCGGTCACTGGCAAAACCCAAAAACGTCCAGTCCCCTCTCAGCTGGCCCGGTCGCCATATTGTCAATAAACGCCTCACTTCCGGAGTGTCTGCGGCACAGCGCAGCTGCTGGAATTATGGGAAAAGGCCTGACAAATGAAAAGACTTCATTCAGTTTGGGGAATAACGCATTACAAGTAACGTGAGTTACGTAATAAAATTACTTTTTTCCAAGTAACTAGTAAAGTAACGCATTACTTTTTAAGTACTTTTTTTTACTTTTTCAAAAAAAGTAACGTCAGTTACTTTGTTTACTACAGGGACCGGGAGGGGACGTCTTGTTTGTCGTGGCATAGAGATGCTATGGTGAGGGAACGACATCCACCTGCGTGACTATACCAACCCAGGATTATCAGAGATGGATTATTCGGTATTATTTTACTATGTATTAATATTAATTCTGAAAGAAATTAATGTATTATAAAAATATTTCATATTTTTTTTATGTTTAGTTAAAAGCGCTATATAAATAAAGAATTTTTAAATTTATTGTTTTATTATATAAATTATTATATTGCACGCAATGTAGGCTAAACACCATTTATATTAAGTTTATCATAAATAAATATTACATTACTATTAAATGTCCATTAACTCATCGTCATCAACAACATCCACAACCCCCTTTTTTTCATTTCGATCTTTTTACATAACTTTCTGACTTTATAATATTCAACAATATATAATACAACTATATGCAATACAATGTAGCCTAATAAAGCTTTATAAATTATGAAAATTATAAATTTATGGCGACTGGAATTTAAAATGCAGTTTAAAGGTTTGAATTAATTTTTTTTTTTTTTATTTCTGCGAATTAATAATAATTCATATAGTCTTATAACAAGTGCTGCTGTTGAATCATCTTTTTCACTTTTATTTGCAAATGAAAGCACAACACGCATATTATCATCACGCACGGACATAAACAGTCTGCAATCATAAAGTATACTAGCAATAACTATACAATCGGTAATTAGGTATACACCTATACTCCGGTAATAAATATATGAAATAAATATAAAAATATAGCCCTAACAAGTTAATATAATAGAAGATTATACAAATAGTATAGAATATGCATATAAAGCATGAGGTTTATTCATGACACTTTTTGGTGTGCTTTTAAATTTGCTATAAATAGAACTTATATTAAAAACAAACACTTATGCTTTGCCCATGTTTTACAAGTAATGCAAAAGTAACGCAAAAGTAAATGCAATACTTTCCATAAAAAGTAACTAAATAACGTAACTAGTTTCTTTTTTAGGGAGTAACGCAATATGGTAATGCATTACTTTTAAAAGTAACTTTCCCCAACACTGCTTCATTTCTGTGCATGCCACATATGATTTCTCAAGAGTAATATTTCTTCAAGAATAGATTGTGTTATTAAATAACATAAGATCTCAAGTAGGGTCTGGCAGCTAGGTAACATTTTGACAAAATATTTTGTCCTGCATCACTCCAGTCGTTGTATGATGGACATTATAAATGAATCACTGTCAAATTAGCTTAATAATTGCATACTTCTAACATATCATTATTTGGCTTTATGTATACTTATATATATATACACATATATAGTTTGCTCAAGATTTTTTTTCTCCCTCCTCACATAATAATCTTGTACCCTTGCATCTGGTATATGCTATAATCAGCCCCTACATGCTTGGAGTAAAGTGATGGTACGTACTTCCACAAATGTCGTCAAAGCTATGTAAAATCAAAGTACACAAAATCAAAACATAATGGAATTAAAATGTCAAGACTTGTGAACTCATCAAATTTCTCTTAAATACTTAGATTCTGATTCAACTGGTTTATACATTGCTCTAACACTTTGTGAAGAAGTATATTGCTATTTTATTTCTTAAATGTTCAAGGACAAAGTCTCTGACACCATCTTTTAGTTAGAGTACCAATGAATGAAAGACAAAACACTTCACCATTAACATCTTTAATTGCATGAACAATGCCAAAATAGCTGTGCGTTGTAACAGAGGTAAACAGAAAAAAATACCAAAAACAATAATGATTCAAAGTACCTCAACTTGACGTGTTCTATCCAAAATCTGTCTAATGTTATAATTTCCCTTTTTATTTCCCCTTATTATTTTCAACCGTTAAAGCGTTTATATGAAGCAGTATTCATAGGGAGTTTCCTGCTCTGAGTGTCTTCTCCCAGGAAGAGCGGAGAGCATCAAGCAACCTCCGTGCAAAAACACTTTGGACGTCACCATCATTGTTGCACTGCCCAGGAGTCCAACAAACAGAGAAGAAAAACTGCAGAGAAAAAACAAAACAAATATGAATTATAACTAAGATTGAAAGTCAAGAAAAGGAATAGTCCATCCAAAAGGGAAAATTCAGTCATTTACGCACACTCACTTTGATTTAAATTTCTCATTCGAAATGTAGTTTTATAAGCCAATTTCGGGAGGAAGAGCGACCTAAGCTGTTTCTAATTTCATTCAGTAACGCCTCCATCGTAAGCCAATCCAGTCCCTATCTCTCCACTATAAATAATCCAACTTCCTTCCCTTCCGTATCTCGTTTTTTGCAAACCCTCCGCCCCTTCTCCTCCGTTCGCTCCTTCCAGGGGGGCACGCAGGGTTCGAGCCGGACTCCGAGCCACGCCCTCGCTAGGGTTCGCGTCACTAGGGCTCGGGGTTCACCGAACCCCCGGCTCACCCCCGACAGCACACCAAACATGCTTTATACTATTATCATTGAGGAAGCGCAAACTCGTGAAACAAACAATAAGGTATTTTAAAGAGATTTGGGTCACCACACTGTTCCCACTGACTTCCACTGTATTTTTGTCCAGTTAATGGGAAGCAAAACTATTTGTTTACCAATATTCTTCAAAATATCCTCCTTTACATTACACAACAAAAAAGAAAGTTCATACAAGTTTGGAACAACATAAAAGTTAGGAAATAATGGCAAAAATGTCATTTTAGGTACATATCCCTTTAATGTGTGCATTTTGACGATATTTTAACAAAATGGCTCTATGTCAGATTATACTCACCTCTATGATCGGTTCATGCTTATTTCTTCATGGCCTGCTCGATCGCAGTCACGACTGCTTTGAATTTTGAGTCTGAGTCAACAAATCCATCACCATTCTGTCAAAGAAAATATTGGAAAAATGTAAAATATTACAGATAAACTTATATTTAAGCCATACACATTTTTAGTAGCACACCAGTTAAGCAAAAACACAGTACTGTGCAAAAGTTCAAATGTGTAACAATTTAACAAACAAATGCCATTTAAGTTTGAAACCGTATCAAGGTGACATCTGCCACATTATGGTAAGTGCGGTGTATAAAACTGTGATTTTTGAAAAAAAAAGACAGTGAAAGAAGATACATGCCTTTTTTGAGTGCACCAACTTCTTGTTTACCTCCACCTCAAACCAGCCTGTGGTTGAGGGTGTGCCCTCACCGGTCTGAGGATTGGGACATTATTATGAAATTAGAAAGATAATTATGAGAAAACAATATGCTTGTTTAATTTTCAAAATTACAACATTATAAACGAATGACAATCATTAAAAACACATACTATCTCAAGTTCGCCTGGGAATTCACCCTCAAGCAGCGCCTTGAGTTTGGTGAACTGTTCCCAAAACAGAAGAGACAGACATCATATAGTTGGACAAGATTCTTTCACAAGCTATTATGACATAACATTACATCACATACTCTGAGTAAATAAATCTTACCTTGGGCCTGTACCCTCATCCACCACTAGGAGATGACAAACACACACAAACATACACAAATTATTAACATATCATCCACTTCATTGGTCAAACAGTAATTTGCATGGTAGCTATGTTTTTTTAAACCTATGGAAAAAGTGAAAAGAGAGATCAAGTGAATGACGAACGCATTAGTGACCTTCCTGATTCCAATCATATAATCTATAAGACATGGCTCGCGAGCATGTCAAGAAACAAATATCTATGCTGGTAACCAAACAATTCAACTTGACAATGCTGCTAAACATTGGGCGTTCCCCTGAGCAATAACAACAGCAACGCGGCCTGTTCTTGTGATTGTTGCGTGACAAAAATTAAAAGAGCTTTAACCGCTTTAGTTCTTTTTTTTCTTTCTTTCTTTGTTTTTTGTTTTTTGTTTTTTTCGAAAAACTTCAATTTTGATGTGTAGTCCTTTGGACTGTTAAAATAAGAAAAGCTGAAATGAGCCTCACCATGTAAAGTGCAGCACAAAATAAATAGCAGAATGACGTACCAGTAAATGATATGAACTTGGACGGTCATGCTGCCAGCCGCTGCGGTTCTTGACGGCATAAAGCGGTGATTGTGCTGTGGAGAGTGCAGACGCTGAACTGATCGAATTACTCTCGGTTCTGGAAAATATTTTAATGCCGTTTCCAATGAGAATTTGAGGCGGAGCAGGTTGCGTAAAAACAAAGCACACCTCTCGCGAGACTTTATGTACTTCCGGTACTG
This sequence comes from Enteromius paludinosus, assembly GCA_032361165.1. Lineage (NCBI taxonomy): Eukaryota > Metazoa > Chordata > Actinopteri > Cypriniformes > Cyprinidae > Enteromius > Enteromius paludinosus. The sequence goes on from JAUMHQ010000053.1 coordinate 17,356,381, forward strand.
CACCCTTTAGCTACATGTTTACCAAACAAGGGGATTTTTTAATATAGTTACACAATTTTGTCACGTTACAGTTTGTGTGCAATCAGCCGGTCATAACAGTCAGTTTAGGACATTTTATTCTGCAGTAAACGTACTTGATTTGAAATATTGATCAGTTCATGTTTCCTGAAAATGACATGTGATAGTGGTCAGTCACAATATGCAGCCTCTACAAAGTAGTATCCCACAATATGCACAAAATCATACAAATAAAATGTCCTCTATAAAATGAGCTCTACTATTGAAGATTAATTGTTGACCAACATTTTTTAGCAAACAAAAACTTTTTTAATGGTATTTGAAACGCAATAAGGCACTTTTAAGTGTTGACATCAGTGTGCTTCATGGCAAGCAAGTCTCAAGGGTGTTTCTGCAACTAGGGAAACAGGTTTCACAGAACCCTTGGGCAATCTGAAACATCAAAACAACTTGTCTTTTGAGATTTGTTCTGTCTATGGAGGGTTACATACATCCAAACTTTGCAAGCAATAAGTGATTTTAATGCGTTATATGAGTGAATACATTCATTTAATATTATGAATGACTTATACATTGAATAAACAATGTCATCATAAACTTTAAGAAATGCAGACTAATCATTATTGTCTCCAGTCTCTGTGCCAGAGTTCTTGCGCTGTCTTTTGGATGGTGGCATTAGTTGTGCAGGTAGCTCATGAGGGAGCCCAAAGCCCTCCAACTTTACCTCAATAAGATGGCCGGCCAAAGCAAACTCTTCATCATCTAACATGCCATCACGGTCCACATCTGCGAGCTTCCAGATACGTCCCAGAACTGAGCTGGGCAGATGAGTGCTCATCATCCAGGCCTTCACTTTAGACCCACTCAGCTTTCCCTCATGAGGTGAGAGGTTGTAAAAGATCTCATCATACTTTGGTTTATCTTTTGATACCACCCATTCTTCATCTGAGACAGGACTTTCTCCACTGGATTTATAGTGATTAAACGGGTTCCCCCCCATAAAAGGTCCCTTTTGTGACCCTAGAAAAGGTCCTCCTTGCACTAAAAGCTGGTCAGCTGTTTCTTTTTCTTCTTGGTGTAGAAGAGGCATTAGCTTGGCTATGTCAGTGTTTAGGAGCTCATCCAGCCCTGCTAAGAGCTTAGGCTTGGGGGCTTTAAACTTGAAGTCATGACTCATGAGTCGTTCCTGTGTGGGATGTTAGAATGAAGATGCTTTTCAGACAGATAACATATGTTTGCTCAATTTGAACTCTCATGCATATAGTAGTGGAAAAAGCATTTCATAATGGGCATGCTTGATTGTAATGCATCTAAACACCTGCATCTTGGCACAATCTGGAAAATCTCCAGGTGAAATCTGGTATCTCTGTTGGATTCTTGAATAGATGATGGGAAGGTCATAAATTAGATCTCTCTTCTTCTTTTCTCTGCAGAAAACTAAAGGCATTTCTTCTTTTAAAGAGCTAAGGATATAAGCATGGGCCTGTGAGCAAAGAAAAGAAATAAGAGAAGCCAGATTAATGATTTAGCAGGACTATCAACTGACTGAAACAAAACAAGCAGGTGGATGCAGATCCATTTCAGTCACAGCTAGTACATTAGTTAACAATATGTTTTCTCAAAAATAAACCTTTCAAAAATTGTTAACCTTCAAGAGAATCACATTTGCATTCTTAAATAAAAGCACATATTGTGTAGTACAGCATAGGTCTTTAACCCTGTTCCTGGAAAACCACTCCTACAACATTTAGCTACAACCTTAATCAAATACACCTGACGCAGCTAATGAAGTTCCTCGAGATTGCTTGAAAATACACAGCAGGTTGGAAATAAACTTGGCAGGACAGTGGGTCCCCCCAGGAGCAGGGTTGAAGACCTCTGTAGTAGAGATACAGCATATTAAAAAAAAGAGATAAAGACAAATTTGAATTCTGTCATTTAACTCACCCAAAAACCTTAAGATATTAGTTTATCTTCGAAACAACAAATGAAAATGTAACAATATACATTTTCTGCATATGGTAAATAGAAAAAAGCAAATTAAGTTTAGTTTACATCACATAATGTTGGCACTTTATATCAGTAGTCAAAGTATGTGGTATGTAGATGTGTCGAATTACTTTGTAATCATTTTTCAACATTTGTTGAATGGTGATGTGCCAATTATTTTATTTTAAATTCTAGAAGAGAAAGACTGTACAATGACAACTTTGTCAATGTTTCTGAATACACTAGTATATCCAGTAGATGACCTCAAAACTAATGGACATGGTTTAATAGTTACTGAAGGTCACTTGATTTCATGGAACCATATCAAGAGTGGAGAACATAAAGGTCCTCACCCTCACAAGTCGTGCTCGCTTCACCAGATCATTGAGTTTTCTCAGTGCAGAATTTCGTGGCAGGTTCTGAATGTCTGCAAATAGCTCTTCCTCCTCTTGCTCAAACAGTTTTCGATTGTCTGTCACACGCATTGGAGAGGACCAAAATGAGCCAATGTAGACCCTCAGAACCTCTGGTGTGCAGAACACCTTCCCGAGGGACCACATGAGTGCGCCATAGACTCGCATCAGCTCCTGGGAGTCCACCATGTCAGCCTTGTTGAGCACCACTCTGAGCTTGTCCTCATTGCCTCGCAATGCCATTATAGTGTGTGAAAACTCATCAGAGATCTCTAGTTTGTGTGCATCACACAAGAGGATAATGCGGTCGACATGCTCTGCAAACCAGCGAATGACTGCTGGAAAGTCATACCCTGAAAGAAGAATAAGAAGTTGAAGAAATTCACAGCTGCTTGTTCAGATATTTAAGACAGTGCCATGTAACATGCACCAAAGGACACTGCAAATTTTTTATGGTGACATCAGTGAGAAAAAATTCCTTTTCACCTTCTTAAAAAACAAAAGGGGGGGGGGGGGTTGCAGTGGTTAGCCATGCCAAAAAATCTTCCAGTGAATTGTGAAGAACATTGTAATAATCTGAATCTCATTTACTTATTTATTTATTGGCTGCTTCCAGCACCATTTATAACACTTTGTACCTCTGCTCATTTTGCGTTTGGCCACAGACAGGATCCCTGGTGTGTCAATGATGCTGATACTCTCCAGGACTCGGTTGGGCACATGCACACACTGGAATCTGGAAAAGTTTCATGTAAATTCAGTATCTTTCAAACTGACATAACATGGGAAAAACCCATCCACAGATGCTCCCTTAAAGGGATGCAGTCAGATGAGCCAAAAGTGATGCATTAGCTAATGTTTTCCTCTCTTGGATATGTCCGCCCTTTCACAGGAGTGATTTTTCCTGGCAAAGTCAATTGGACTCTTTCAGTACAAGTTCAGCATAGTGCATTCTCCCCCTGTGATTTGTATTTCTTCTTGTTGCGTTACTGCTTCTGTCTCACTCACCGATTGAGGAAAGTTGTTCCAAAAGGGCTGAGTTTGCGAAAAGGCTTGTTGGGATCAACAGTTAAAGCATTGCCATGAATTATTCCCTCAATCTCTCCATGCATTATGGCAGTGAAACTGTCAGTTGTGGGCTCTGGGCCTATTCGGCTTCCAGGATACTCTTGTTCAAGAAGATATCTGCCACACATTGAGACACAAATTGAGACGAAATATGAGATTAAATGGATTACTGGATACAGATCTGAAATTAATCTTAGTGCTATTATGATTATGCTATTATGTTTTCTATTATGATGTAGCCAATAGATTAATTGGTGTAACACATTTATTTAACTGTATAGCACTTACTATTGTGTATACTGTTCTGAAAATAGATGCAGTTATTGCAATGTTCACCTGATAAAAGTGGTCTTGCCTGTAGAGCACTGACCCACCACTAGTATCATGGGTTTGTTGTCAAAATCTGCATCTTCAAGGCTTGATGAGTGGAAATCTGAGAAGTCATAATACTTCTCCAGCGGGAGCAGTTTTTGCTCGTAGAGTGTCTTCAGAGCTTCAGTAACTGTATGAACCTCCTTCAGACATTTACTACCCCTGTTCTTCATTTCTTTGCCAGCCATTGAGCCACTGCCCTTCAGTAGAGAGTTTGCCTTGTACATGTGGACACAATAATACATGTTTTAATATACTAGTTTATCACTATTGTGACATGAAGCAATTGTTGACATTTAGTTTGCTGCAGGTGTCTTGGCATGTTAGAAAGAAGAAATCCCAAGATTCACTTTTAACAATTAAATTGTAGCTGGACTCACTTCAACAGCGATACAGAGCTGAACAGATGTACTCTTAATAGTTACCCTAGACACATCTGTACAGCAGAGGGGAGTAGCCTACTTATTCTCAGGACTCTCTCAGATCTGCCTAATGGGAAGAAAGTGGTCCAAGTGGGTGGAGTGAGACATATGAAACATTCAGAAATGATAGTGTCATGGCATCTGGTGTCTGGATCTTAGCCCATAAACATGCGTTTATGCTAACATGTGCTGTATGTTTAAAAGGACAAAAGCACTGAGGGTGGACACCAGACTGTGGGGATTATTTCATATTACTTCTTAGTAGGGGCATGCACATGTACATACATTGTTTTATGTTAGATTTCGTAATGCATTCAATTGCAAAAACACTTATGCAAGTTTTTATAAACAACAATAAAGTTCTTAGACAATAGGAAACAGATCTTGTTTTAAGCTTAAATTACAAATGCAATATATTGTTTTAAAAGTAGAATAAGTGAGTTTATTCTAGTGAGTTTAGTTTTCAACATAGCTAATCACACCTAAATAAAGTCATATCAAAAATGCACAAAAAATGGCTAAACAAATCATAAACTTCATGTTTAAGCCATATCTGGAGCTCGTACCTGTTTGCAGCCAGCTGGGATTTTCTTCATGGATGCATCAGCTATTGTAGTTCCCTTTATCACATCTCTTCTTCCTTTTTGGTCAAATTACACACAATAAAAGTTGATGTTCTGATTATGCTTTTTGTACGTTTTAAAGGGTGGCGGTATGTAGAAGTCTATTGTGTGCAGAGATCCAGTGCTGGATAAGAACAAATCTCCTCCTCCCCAGTCAGAAACTGTAAAGCTAAAGCATCGCCAACCATTTTCCACGCCTGTTCAGTACTAACAGCACATCCCTCTCCATCTTACATTACATGTATAATTTACTGAGACAATATAAGGGAGAGGTCGGTCTGAGTAAGCCTTTTAAATCATAAGACCTTACTGAAATTATGTTGGTGAAAATATCAGTCAGTTGTCACATACTTTACTATCAAACTGTTCTTAACGGTGCAATCTGCTACAAAATAAGGTTGAATATATAACTATTCAGTCTATAGTTTTCTTTCAACTGTGTAAACCAATACCAAATACAAAGAGTGACTTTGTTATAACTTCCTTTAGATTTAATATGGATGAAATATGGATAATCAATCTGAAGTTTGTACAGGCATTTATTTTTGTATTATTATTTTATATACCAACCCTCAACAGTCCCCTTCAACAACTTCTGCCGTTTCATTTGAGGCATTTCATTGAAAATCTGAAAGTAAAAAGTAAATTAATTTTAATTACATTATTATATAGGCTATATACTGTAACGTGTGAAAAATGAATGAATGAATAAAATAAAATAAATCAGTAAAGCGGATTTGTTAAGATCATCATAATGGGTAAACAAATATGACACTAATGACTTACCTTGAAAAGGTTTTTGTAAATGAAATACAGTTACATTTTGTTGCCCTCTGCTGGTATCACAATTCAAACACATTCAGTTATTAGGCCTATTCACATTTTAAATATCTTAAATATTCAGCCACATTATAAAATCTGCTTATACCAGTAACATGCACATATATACGAGACCTCATATAATGTGATAAATTACCCCCAACCCCAGTTTGAAAGTGAATCAAATGAATCGGTTCTTTGAATCAACTAACTGAATCGAACAGTTGAAGAACCACTAACTTATATCACCGATCGCCGCGGCCGCGCTTTTTTACTGACTCTGCACTGTTAGCATTTAAATTTAACGTTAAATAATTAGCATACGTTTGAGGGGACACCTAACCAGCTCGGTAAGGACATAAATACTAAATACTAAACAGTCTTGTTTATTTTAAATTTAGACTCAATGCGATTTGTATAACATTACGACGTTAATTTTACATTCATGTTTGTAATGTGACTCGAGTAACAGAAGTTATACTAGCTAAGTTAACCTTACCTTCCCGCCCGTAAATTATGAGCTGTTTATCTTTAGGGAAAATGCGTTTACTTGTTAAAATGATATCGCGTTAACGTTACGTTACCTTCATTTCCGTTGGTTCAAAAACCTAATAACTTATCTGCTTGTCGCGTGAGCTCGCGAGACTGAAATGTTTTTACGCGTTTGACCGAACAGTAACATATTAAACCGTCGTTCTAATAAACTTAATTGCATTTCTGTATGTATTATTTATGAATTGCATTTCTCCATTGAGCAACAGCGTCTCATCTAAGTTGATAATGGAGATAAAAGACCCTTCAGATCCGAGTCCGTCTCTGCTCTCATCGTCCAAGAATGTGTCCAGAGATGCCACCATCATCACAGCACCACCGTCAGACCTGCAAGACCCAGTCATACAGTCAGAACTGTGGCCGGACGCCATGTATGCTTCTAGTAAGAAAAATAACCAATTTAATCTCTGTGCTCTTCGTTTTGAGTTCTTCTAAATGTCCAAACCAGATTTTATGTCTTTCTCATTTGATACAGAAAGCAGAAAGATATCCACAACCTCTTCGTCAACCTCTGTCTGTCCTAAAGCAGAGGATGTTGAGTGTCTGACACCTGTGCGCTCCGGGAAGAGAACCAGAGTCTCTGTGAATAAGTGCCGTGTTTGTAGGAAAGAATTTAAAACGACCAGTGCACTTAAAACCCACCTCTTGATCCACGGACTGGATGGGTCTTATTTCTGTGGCATCTGTCAAAGAGCATTTAAACATCAGCATCAGCTGTAAGTATCTCACATGCTGGCATCTGAGTGATTCAGTTATGATAGCTGATTCTGTAGGCTTTTGAACTGGGATTACAAGGGGCCACAAGGCAGATGCTAGTGGTCTGTTTAGAGAAAACCAAAAAAAAGTCCCCAAAAAAATGCATATTATAAGAATAATTCAGCCAAAAATGAAAATAATTAGTTGATTCACCAGATTCTGTCCTATTGAGTTTAGATCCAACTTCCCCTAAACACAACTGCCGCGAAGTTTGAAGTATAGCAAGACCTTGATTGGTTAGTTAAGGTGTGTTTAATTAGGGTTGGAGTTATTATAAACCTGTATACATTTTCTTTTTCTATTGAACACAAAAGAAAAAGAATTTTGATGAATGTTGATAACCAAACAACTTCTGGTCCCCATTGACTTCCATAGCTTTTTTTCCCCATGTTACAGCAGTTAGTGTGGACCAGCACCTGTTTGCCAATTATTACCAACATCCTTTAAAAGACATAATTTTATTAGCAGAAGAAAGAAGGAAATAAGGGAGAGGAAATAATGGCAGAATTTTTATTTGAAATTTTGGGTGAACTTTCCAATGGAACAAAACAGGTAGTGTGTGTCAGTCAAAACACAAGAGGAAATAAAAGAAATAAAATAGTAAACAAACAGATAGCTCTATAGAAAGTAGAAATAATACACTATAACGTAATTACAATAGAAACTACATGTTTCTATTGTAATTATTAAAAATTAATATATTTATAATAGAAAGTTATTTTAAATTCAAGGGTGGGGTCATAACTGACCAGTTTCATCTAGATAAAAACCAGGGGCCTGTACCATGATGGTGGCTAAACAAACTCAGAGTTACAGGATTAGTTTTGGGTTGACAAATCCAAAC
>JAUMHQ010000053.1:17368534-17402028 GCA_032361165.1 Enteromius paludinosus
CGGATGAACTTGTCTTCAGAAGCAGAGGTTACTCTTGGTCTTCCTTTCCTGGGTCGGTCCTCATGTGTGCCAGTTTCCTTATAGCACTCAATGGTTTTTGCGAATACACTTGGGGACACAACTAAAGTTTTTGCAATTTTCCAGACTGACTGACCTTCATCACTTCATTAGCTGATTGGTTCTTGCCATAATATGAATTTTAAAAGTTGTCCAATAGGGCTGTCGGCTGTGTAGTAACCGGAGTTCTGCACAACACAATTGATGGTCCCAAACCCATTGATAAAGCAAGAAATTCCACTAATTAACCCTGATAAGGCACACCTGTGAAGTGAAAACCATTTCATACATACTACTCGACCGTTAAAACAGTCGTTCTATATGGATTCAATATTACAACTTTTTGCATGTGTAAAGGGTTAAAAATGAACACATTTGGTCCTTTCTGTGTTTCAGTCAAAGAGCTGTTAGACATGTGCTGTTCCAGTGTGCTACCAGGAGGAGGCACCAATATCGAATTCGCTCTCCACTGCCTTCATGAGGTTCAAGGAAACATAATGGTGAGCTTATTCATCGTACTGAGTGTGTCCATTCATAGATGTTTGTTTAATACGGCTGAGTTATTGTCAACTGTCAGGCAGCACTGGACTTACTCTTAATGAGAGGAGATTTCCGGACCTCCTGGCACCCTCTGAATGATTACCACTACACAGGTACAAACTGTACACATCTCATATCCAAATACATAAAAGCATTCACAACAAGACCTTCATAAACTTGATATCACTCGGTGTAACCGGCAGGGTCAGACCACTGGACAGTGCAAGAGATGAAAGTGTTCAAGAAAACTCTGGTTGAACATGACAAGGACTTTCACCAGATTCAAAATGTGGTATGAAAGTTTTAAAAAAGGGGTTTTCTAAATGAATTCAGTTTCAGAGTGCTGAAGGAATTTTTCATAATTTTTGAATAGGTTTTTGATTAAACATCTGAAGAAAGGTCTGTGGTTATTACATGCCTACAAAATTGAGTTTCTAAATATACTAAATTGGTGTTTGCTATGTAGTTGCAGACCAAATCAATAGCCCAGTGTGTGGAATGTTACTATAACACGAAGAAGCTGAAGAAGTTCAAGCAATGTGTACGAGCCACAAATAAAAAGGATGAAAGTGGAGAGATCTCTGTAAGTATCATTTCGGTGCATGGACACAAGATGGTCATTACATCTGAATATGCATAATCTAAAAATACATTAAAATACTCAGAAGTTTGAACAGATAAATGAGAACATAGGACAGAAGACAACTATTGCTCATTTTATGAAACTTTTGTACTATCCAGCAATGACAGGAAACTTAACAAAACACCATAATTCCTTGGGAAAACCTTTTTACAATGACAAATTAAAAAATCATTTTACCTTTAAACCCAGAGGTGTGAAGAGCCACCGTTTCCCCTCAGTGATGGTGGAAACTCCAGATGGTGGTGGGGAAGCAAGGACACAGGTCAGAGCAGAAGACTAAAGTGAACTGAATACCAAAAAAATAAAAACTTGGAAGTGCTAAACTGTGCTTCAGACTACCGTAAATAATCAACTTATTGCCAAACGATTAACATGGGCCTTGAAATTAGGCATACATTTCTTCAAAAAAATAAGTTCTCATCAAAAGTATAGCCAAATTTAAGTAGTTGTTTCTCAAATTTTGATCCAATCCAATAAAGTTAATAATATTTGATGTTTTAAAATGAATTTAACATGACAGGGTTTCATAAAAAAGGTTTCTTGGTTTTTATTTTCAATGTTTCTTCAACTGTTTGACAAGTTTGGGTACAATATGTTCTCTCAGTTCAGATTTATGTCATTGAAAACGTACATGGTTTTACAATTCTACCGATTTCCCTTTTTTCATGTAATATTATCTACAATTCATTTAACCTATAAGGTTTTTAAATTGCAGTTTAAATCTTATACCATTAAAACGGCTCATGATGTCCATGTATAACACAATGTCAATTCATAACATGTTTGCTGCTTTTGCTATCACTATAAGGTGTTTGGTTGTCTAAGCATTCCTTTGTTATTCTAACAGAACAAATGTTTTACTAGTATTGTTAAATATGTTATACAAAATAAATGAGAACTGATAAACACCATTTTCTATTTGAAATTCCCAGACTCCACAGTATTTTTATAGAACACTTTAATCTGAACATGCTACCGATTGAATACATTGTACATTTTCTACTGTTGCAAGTGTGAAAAAGATAACTAACACCTCATTTGAATGTACATATCCCCCATAAATATAAAGGAGGAAGTGACAACGTTGAAATGCATGCATGAGGTTGACAGTGCATTCCATATAATGCCTACAACACTGTGTAAAGTAACAATAATATTATAACACTATGGTGAATGAATCAATAATACAAGTGTCTTTCTGGCCTGGCAATTGATTGACCAAATTTGATTTGCAGAGTCTACAGAGATTAAGTTAGCCTGATATCAGCACAGCAGTGATTTCCCATGACCAAATCACAGCCGTGCTGATATTCAGAACAGAGTAGCTGTGTAATGCATCAGAGAAAAGTCAAGCATATAGTAAAACAGATTTAGGCAGAATTTAGTAAAACAGTATCTACATTAGTCACAAGACAATGACTAAACAAATCCTCAGACCTCTTAGAGACCAAAGACTATGTTAAATGAGTGTCACAAATTCCTTGTAAAAGGAATACGTTATTTCAAAACCTATTTACATAGCAATATAACTGTATTTATCATAATTTGTATGTCTAAAATAACTAGGTAACTAAAGGAGCTTATTGTTGGATGAGACAACTGTTCAAAGGCATCCTTTACTTAAAAAAAAAAAAAAAAAACCTGTTAAAGGCACGGTCCCCCAAATATTCTGTCAAGTTTACTCACCCACAAATCTTTCAAATCGATATGTATTGTGTGTTCTGTCAAACACAAAAATATATATTTTGAATAATGTGGTTAAAGCAGTTGTGGTCCTTGTGACTTCCATAGTATTTTTCTATAGGGTGAGTAAATTGAGGATAAATTATGACAATTTATATTTTTGGGTGAACTCTCCCTTTAACGTGATTTGTACATGTGTACATAAACAGTGATCATGACTCTTCCTCAGACACACGAACCTTACTTTCATAGGACACTAGAGTCTGGTAAAGACTTTCTCTGCTTTGGTTTCCACTGACACTGTTCCACTGCTCAATTTCACGTGCAGAGGAGCCACCTTTCAGCAGATCCACATAGTCAGTGTTCTGATGAAGAAACAAAATGTGGTCAAGGTGTTTAGACCCCAGTGTGGCCCTTCTTTGGGTCACTGGGGACTCCCTAGGGGCAAAGGCACGATTGGCGGACACAGACGTTGCAGGTATGGACAAGTATTTCCGTGCCAGTCTGGCCACAGCAGGAAAGCGATGCTCTTTGTTGCGCCACCATTGTAGGGGTGAGAGGCTCCGTCGGCAAAGAGGCTCTGCTATATAATTCTCCAGCTGCTGGTGGATCTCTGGCATTCGCTCTGTAGGATCCTCGCCCAGAAGAATATCGTACATGCTCTGCGGGAGAGGACTCATCCGTATACGAGGCGTATGCTGTAAATCTCCTCTCAGCGGTGAGGTCATACTGGTCCCGCTAGAACGTCTTTTACGGTCGTTGGCATTCTTGAAAGGTGATCCAACCTCAAGCGTGTTTTCAGTGAGCTGCTCTGGAGATGATACGGCAACAAAGGGCTCGCTCGGCTGCAGCTCAACGCTGTCACCTTCCTCTGCTGATCCAACCGATTCTGGGGAATCCAAAGAAGCCAATGCAGGAACTGGAAAGGAATCATCCAATCCAAAATCTGCAGGTTCTCCACGTTCATCCACAGGTTCTTCCATTACCATGCTTTGTCTCCTCTCTCCATTCATTTCTCTATTACTTGTGAAAGCCTGAACAGATAGCAGCTCTTTCACTTTGTCGTGCAACTTGGTGCGGGCATGTGGGCTGAGAAACCGCAACTCTTTGAAACGTGGGTCCAGAAACGAGGACGATACGGCAGGGCAGTCCAAAAGAGCATCTTCATCACTCAGACTCCAGCGTTTGTCCATACCAGCACGAATTCTCTCCATAACTCCCCTCACCACTGGACAGCTGCACTCTGCAATTTTCTGTCCCAGGAGCCGAGACACTCCTTGGAGGCACGGCATTAGGGCTGAAATAGGTCCATTGATGTCCTCGCTCAAAAACGATGCTGCAATGCGGACCGTTTTGAGCACGGGAACCAGTTCGTGTATAAGACGCCACTGGTGATCTGCCAGATTTGTTGCTACTTTTTGCTCCTCTAGGACAGAACTTATTACCCACTTGAGCTCCAGCAGGCTCTCACACATCTCAATGGCAGTGGTCCAGCGCCCTGGGTCATTCGGGACCAGGCATACGGACTCCTTATTAACAGCCCCTGCTTTCTGGCTCAGTGCTGTAGAAGCATTCACATCATGCTGGAAATGTAGGACGATGGCACGGGCATCTGCTAGAGCTTGTCTGACAGTCTCCACACAAAGCCCTTCCTGGACACAGAGATTAAGGGCTTGTCCTGCACAAAGCAGAGGTGCCCATCCCTCTGGAAGATTACCCGGAGGAGGATGGCTGGGTCCAGCAAATTCTTGTTGATATTCTTGATCAATGGCCATATTCTCCTGCCTCCTGGACTCAGATCCACCGGGGGTGTCATGCACGACACAGAAAACATAGTTCTCTGGAAGCTGGAACTCGGAGAGGACTGCTCTCAAGGTGTCCGCAAAGCTTGCCTGCCCTTTCTCAGAAGTGCTTCTTTTGAATTCTGCTATCGGTCGGGTCTCAAGCACACAACGAGCTAGGCGCCAGTGAGAGTCAACAAAATGGGCGCTGACTGTAAGGTAGTACTGACCGTCCCCATCAACCCCACACCCATCTACGGATCGCCAGTATTCGGTGCAGAGTGTCAGACAGTGGGAAGCTAGACTTGCCTGTAGATGCTGCTGAAGGCATTGCTTCAGGATGTGGTAGCGATGCCAAAGTAGACTGCCGAGCAGAGATGGAGAAGGCACGGGGTAGTTAGGCTCTAAGCAACTCAGCAAGAGCTTAAACCCCCTTTCTTCCACCACAGACAATGGCTGAAGGTCTTTAAAGACCATTTCCAAGATAAGATCGGTCAACACCTCTGCTCGCTTGTTGCTGCAGGCCTTTGTGCCACTGCGGCTGTTGCTGCCTCCAGCAGTGCTGCTCATCTCCCCTGCAGGGAAATTATACATTAGGCAGCCCAAATCGGTTTCTTGGTGCACAATAGCATTTGAACTGGAAGCACTGCTTCCTGCTGCAAAATCAGGGATATATGATGTCCGAGCAGGTTTGGTTTCCACCATCTCAGCTGGCAGTGTTTCTTCCTGCTCCTCTTTGACAGTAACAGGTAGCACTGGTTGGAATGGCGCATTGCCTGTGGTGTTACATCTGTTACCATGTAAAGAACTCTGAAGGTGAGAATGCAACGCTGCAGGAGTGGGGATGCCTGCTTTGTTGTGAGGGGGAACTGCTCCTTCCCGAATACTGTGTTTGCGTCCCAAGTGTTCTCTCATGGAAGTAGTGCTGTTGTGAAAAGAAAGCTGCCTCTTACAGTGGTTGCACTCAACACGATGCAGACTCAACTGTGTGTAGTGGTTCCACACTTTTGATGTGCGGCGATCAGAAAACGGCAAAAAACGCTGCATTCTCCGACGAAGAATTTGACCGCTGTGACTTCCAGGATGTCTTTGAGGTGGGAGATCCATGTCTGTGGTAAAAAATAATTTTTTTTAAATTAGTGCATGTCATTTAAGTACAACATGATTACACAGGAACTTGTAGTAAAGAAGATGTGATCAAATCTTTAATCCTAAATGTGTACGTTTTTGTAACGTGTTTTCATAGAAATAATAAGAAGTCTGGTTAGATTGTGGTCCTTGCAAACTGGTTTACTGGGGTCAACATGTCAAAATGTCACAGTTATACAAACCCCCCAGTGCTGCACACAGTCTTTGTAAATCTAAAAAAATAGCATTACCAATCTTCTTGTTTATTTAATTGTAACATTTTTTTAATGCCATGACATTCTTCCATTACATTTTGTGTTGAAGTGTCTCACCTCACCTGTCCAAGTCAATGCACAAAGTAGTTCCTATAGTTATTTGTGAGCATGTATTAAAGAGAGAAAGTAATAGAAGCTATTTTACCATTAAAGAAAAAATGTTTAGCTATAATATACACAGGGAAATGCTATAAAAGACCAGTTGTATGAAGAAAGGTGAATTCTGTAACTTGACACAAGTTAATCACCTTTTGGCTTATTTGCCATTTGTGAGTGTGTGAGATTATTTTAAAACAACAAATATACCATCCATGTAGTATCTTATGTTATTAATAATACTGGTACTCGATAAAACTGTTTAAATAATATCAGAAATCTGAAAATATCGGTTGTACATTTTACAAAATAAAGTATATCATCATGTCACACAGCGGAACAAATAAATCATTTTTAGCGGAAAAAAAATCATAGAACAAATAATAAAAAAATCATGTAAGGTATATCGTTACAAGAGCGTTAAGCGAGAGAACAATGACCATCCAATATGATACTAATGAAACAATTCCGCTATTATTTACATCAAACGTCACTGGATGTTCTTCCGGGCGAGCACAAGGGCCATTACGGTTTGATCCACTTCCAGCTCGTGTGTTACCTTAAAATAAACAACTTATTTATTTTCTCGTCGGAAAATAGGTAATACCTTACTAATAACATATATTTAAAACAAATCTCAGAATTCCTGCACACCCTCCGCTCGTTTGCGACCTGCACACTGGATGTGCTTGGCGCGGTGGCCGCTAGGGAATCAGGGTAAGTTTTACAGCGTAAAGAGAAACGAAAAATATATATCGGCCGCGTTTGTATATCATAACTGCTCGAATATGCCATTTCATTCATGATATGTGGATTGTTAAATAATTGTAAACAAGCAACTATTGACTGACAACTACTAATAAGCAATAATGTAAAAAAACACAGTTCGCTTATTTTGAAAACAATTAATTTGCGACAACCCCCAAAGTCTAGGCGAATTTACTTCCGATTTCCGCATGATGTGTCAATAAAACAAATAACTTCATTTCAGGCGATGTGAATGGGATATTGCTTGGATATCATTCCCTTCAGTCTGGCTCAAATTTAATACGGCAAAATGGATTATTCTGGAAAAGAAAAGGAAGCGATGGCCATCATGGCTGAGGCAGACAAGAAAAGGAAAACGTCACATTCGTTATTCGGATCGTTTTTTGGGTAAATCCATTAATTATGTTTTTTGCACCTCTTAAATTTTTAATGTGCCAATCTCTAACATCACAATCTAACAAAAATTGTATGTGTCAAATACATGTCGTTTACAACAAGCAATGTTAATACATATGTTAAATTAACAAATGTAATCGATAAGCAATATTTTCGTACTTGCATTTTTTGTAATACGTGGTTGTTGGCATTTAGCTCTCGCAAATCTACCAGAGATTATCTTTCCAGATCGCACGAAAGTGAAATCAGACAGTTAGCCGAGTAGCATCGCATTGCACGTATAAAGCGTAATAATAAACAAGAGTTGTGCGCGCTGAATGTTGCGTTTCCCTCTCGTCTTCATTCACAGCAACTCAAAACTAATGCGCACGGAGACATATAGCTTCTTTTGCATTGGCTCAACACTTTTGAAACTCACCCATGCTGCCTTCGTTGGGCTCTTCCGTGCACAGTCTCTCGCCGCCGTTTGATACAGCGGGTATGTTGAGTCGATGTTTTACTCTGAGGTGTTTTATCATGTTGGCCGTATTTGACGAAAACTTAAAGTTCGTCTTACACAACCTGCAGTAAACAGTGGCATTGCTCTCATTTTTGATGTAGTACTTCCAAGCTACAGAGCAATATCGGGCCTGTGATTTCGCACTGATTTCTGACTCCTCTTGCTTCATGTTGGCCATATCAGGTCTGAAAACACGTTGTGTGAGTGCAGGCGAACGCTGCGAATAGCGCCTCCTACCGGTTTCATTGAAATGAATGAACCACCCCCTTGCTTTTGTTCATTCTAGGAGTTCTTCCAAGGTCGAGGAGGCCTGTGACTTGTACGTGAGAGCTGGCAACATGTTCAAGATGGCAAAAAACTGGAATGGTACGACACGCAGCAGCATTTGCATGAGGGAGTTTGTAAAGCACGTGTCATTTGAATTGCTGCGTTGTTTCTCTGTTTAAGCTGCAGGAGATGCCTTCTGCAAAGCTGCACAGCTGCATTTACAGGTGCAAAGCAAGCACAACGCAGCCATGAACCTTCTTGATGCTGGCAATGCGTTTAAAAAGTCTGATCCTCAAGGTACAACTCACATTGTTACTTTTAAATTATGAGCAATAAACATCTCTTGTCTGTAATTTCTATCGTGGCTCTTCTGAAACTTTTCTACACAGAGGCTATAAGCTGTTTCTGTCAGGCCATTGACATCTACACAGACATGGTAAGGAAAATGATCTAAAAAAGTCTTATTTAAACCCTCAAATTCAATTCAACAAATACCCAATACGTTTTTCTCCTCTTTTTATGCTAATACACAAATCTGTTTCCACAGGGACGTTTCAACATTGCAGCAAAACACCACATATCAATTGCTGAAATCTATGAATCTGAGTTACTGGATATAGATAAAGTAAGTGGGAAGTGATCTATTTATGTAAAGGTGCATATTTATCAATATGTGGCTCAGATCAATATAAAAAGTAATAATATACACTACTACTCAAACACTTGGGGGTCTGTAGATAGGAAATTAAATGTAGTGGCTGCTGCACATTCAGCTTTACAAATCACATTTTATTATACATTAAAATGTAAACAATTCTTTTACATTGTGTGAATGTTTAGTAAAAATGTAAGTAGTGATTTTCATTTGGAATGCATCCAGATGATCTCACAATGACCAAAATAAGAGCCCCTTCTAAAAGAAAGTGAAAGAAAAACAATGTTAAATTGCTATTATTTGTTCACAGGCCATTGCTCATTATGAACAGGCAGCAGATTATTACAAAGGGGAGGAGTCCACCAGGTACTCTTTAGCTGAAGTGTTGTAGATTTGAGCACAAAAGCTGTGTTTTAATTAAATGAGGGAATTTTGTACTAAACTAAACTAAATGTTAAACACACTCTCTCTCTTTAGTGCAGCCAACAAATGTCTTCTCAAAGTGGCAACCTACGCGTCTCAGATGGAGCAGTACCAGAAAGCCATTGAAATATTTGAGCAGGTCTGTGTGATTTGATCTTTTTGAAAACCTGTTTTTATTTGTCTCATTCATCCTTCATGTTGATCGTCATGTTGTCTGCTCAGATTGGGACTTACTCCATGGACACTACTTTGCTGAAGTATGGTGCTAAAGACCATTTCTTCAAAGCAGCTCTGTGTCACTTCTGTGTGGACATGCTCAACTGCAAGGTGACTGATTAACTCCCTTCCCAATCGGAAAACATTTACAACGTCCGATATGTAACTTTTTCCGCTTTCTCTTCATTTATCCCTTGTTCTCCTCCATAGCTGGCTGTACAGAAGTATGAAGAAATGTATCCAGCCTTCTCAGATGCTAGAGAGTGCAAACTTCTTAAGGTTGGAGTCTTTTTTGACAATACATTTAGTAACTTAATGTTTCTTCTGCAGAACAGAATTGTGATCTCAGATCCATTGACACTAAAGGCGGACTTATTGCAGAAATCTGTATCTTTTAGGTTTCCATTGTCTCTATTTATTGTCTTATTGTTTTGTATTTTATACAAAACCCTTTTGAAAGGTTGGAGTTGGTAAGATTTTTTCAATGCCACTAAAAAAAGTTGCAATAACATTTTGTAATAATGTGAGTCTTTACTGATACTTTAGATCAATTGAATGGTTCTTTGCAGAGTAAATGTATTTATTACTTTACATAAAAATCTTACCAAAAGTTGAAAATTTACGAGAGACTTACAAAGTAATCAATCACAATTTCACACTGAACAGAAACTTCTTGATGCGCATGAAGAGCAGAATATTGATGCATACGCTGATGCAGTAAGTTCTCTTTGGATATTGTTTCTTAATTCAATGCACACATTTTAAGTGTGGTAGTTCATTTATGAATTACTCCACCTAAATTCTAGATTTCTTTTATTTCATTAGGTGAGGGAATTTGACTCCATCACCCGACTTGATCAGTGGCAGACCACTATGTTACTAAGAATCAAGAAGACCATTCAGGATGAGGAGAATGATCTTCGCTGATGTGAAGTCACGATTCCAAGCTCATTTCCCATTCTTCCTCTCGCTTAACAGTGATTCCTTTCTTACCAGCTCTATAATTTATTCATATATGTGAAAACGAAGGTCACCTGTGCATTATACACATCCCAAATCCTATAGAAATGTAATTTTTATCCCAAAGAACACTGTGAAGTCTTTTAGAATGACACTGGGTAGAATTTATGTTATAAGCTATGACCACAATTGCAATTCCTTTATTGTAAAACTCATAAATCTGATTATTTTATGTGTCCCCATTTGCGTTCATGCTTGTGCAGCTTCAGTAGTGGCTTTATTTATTCTATTATTAATGGTTGTAAATGATCTTTTAATTTTCTGTTACTGACCAAGTCACAGGGCTTGTATGTGTCAGTGTTTATTAGCAGTATTTATTAGTGAATATAATCGATTTGTGCAAAATTCTATAACTGTGATGATCAGCTTGAATCAGCTGAAACAGTACTAATTGCTATCTTCTTGTTTTCCTCTATGGAGGAAATAATCAAGAAGTCATTTTGTTCAGTTAGATCTTATATGAAATTAACTTATTTTAAAAACTGATATTACATTTAGCATTTTCTACACCAGTAAAAGAAGAGTGAATCTGCATTAAAATGATGTATTTATAAATCCTCTTTCCACTGTCTGAAGGTGGACTGCTTAACTGTGCAATTTGTTTATCATGTATATTAAATACCTGAGGAACCAGCTTGGCATGAAAATGTTTTAGTTCTTATTAAACTGATATCAGCTGAGATTAATTTATTGATGTATTACATTAGGCTCATAATGGAATGTGGTTTTTTTTTTCTAAAATTAACCTAAATAGGCTTCTTATTTATTAAGTTATTACTTTTTGCAATATAGTGCTGTTCATGTTGACAGTTTCATCTACATACATGTTTCGGGTGCTTATGACTAGTCCTGAACCAATGCCGGACCTTAAGCATGGAAAAAGCATGGCAAAATAAGCCTAATGTAAAAAAAAGGGAAATAAAAAATAGGTGTAACAAAGTCAAATTTTTTAAGGCAAGCAGTGGAAGCATGCATTGTTTCATCAAAACCTATGTTAAACTGATTTAAAAAGCTAATAAATTATTTGATTCCCTACTTTTTTGTTGAGTATTAATATTAGCACTAAGTGGGCATACATACAGTTTTTAGATTGAAATGGATTGGTTAAAGAACTGCACGTACAGTATAAGACTTCCCATCAACACACCTTCTGAAGCAGGTTTATTTTTGTCTGTTTTAATCCTCCTCCTCCTCCTCCTCATCTTCCAGATCCTCTGTCTCATCCAGGGCCGCCGTCTGCTCCTCCAAGGCAGCTTTCAAAGCTTGCTCTTCTTCCACACTGGGGTCCAGGGCCTCTGTGATTTCAGGCCCACTGGGGTACTCATTTTGGGGCGGTGGAAGAACGGTTGGGGTGTATGCCTCTCCGATATATTTTATCCCCCAACCAATGTATATGTTTCCAAACTTCCTGAGAGTGAGCAAAAGAAGGGTTTAATTTAGCAGAAAAAGTACCAGTTTGATAGAAATGTTTGGACAGACTAAGTACGTTTTGTAAAGCAAGGTTCTTACCTGCCGCTAGCGTAAGCATAAGCTCCAGGCCAGAGGTTGGAGCGCAGCACAGCGATGGAAAACTGAGGAATGAGGTTAGAGGAGATCATGGAGCTCCAAGGTGGGGTGTCGTTAATCTCTGTGGACAGAGCACGTTCTGCATGAGAGTTCAACATTTAAACTATGCTGAAGGTGTTTCATGTAAATGCTTTACAGTGTGACTTACTTGCATCCTCAGACAGAGGTGTCAAAAGAGGAGGCCCGACTTCCGGCTCTGGCTCATCAGGTTCCTCCTCCCTCTCTTCCTCCTCTGCATCTTCATCCACATCATCCGACTTCTTAGTTATGTTTACCCACACACAGCGGCCCTAACATTCACACATCAAAGGATATATGGTTACTCGTATTTGTTTGCTTTAGTGTGCCACTAGAAAATCAGAAGTTCATCGTACCATTCCAAACCTTTACGACTTTTCTTTGTTGACATTTTAGGAATGTTGATAACTAAACAGTTTTGGTTACCACTGACTTTCATTATATGACAAAAAATTAAATGGAAGTTAAAGGGAACCAATGGTTTGTATACTAACATTCTTGAAAACATCTTGTTTTGTGTTCCACAGAAGAAGTAAAGTCATACAGTTTGGGAATAACATGAGAAATAATAAATAATGGCAGATTTTACATTTTTTTTGTGGACAAATTGTGAATGCACAAGAGTCGTATCATTCACACAGACATTTTAGAGCAGAAAATTCCCTCTGATTCTTACCTGTGTAAGTATATGCTGTACATGATGGACCCATAGATTCAGAGACTCAGCCATCTCATTTACATGGATGCCCTCAAAGTTAGGATTCTCCTCATAGCTGTCTCGCAGACCATCATCCTCACCTTCGTCCTCCCCAAACTGATAGAATCCCAGAGGGCTGATATGTGTGCCTGCTGAGATCCGTGCGATCTGGGCACGCAGGTAGTTGGTCTCATTGCCAGGAAAGGGAGGATAACTCACAACAGGAGCATCGAGCCTGCCTGTGAAGAACCTGCGGATCTGTCGCGCCACTGTGATCTGAGCCGGGGTGACCATCGGCAGTCTGACCCATGGCAGGCCAGGCTCTTGACACACAAAATAAGTGTATTTGTTGACACCAGTGTGATTTTCTTCCTTTGGCACTGGCGGAGGTGGCTTGTAAGTCGATTTGGGGGGAGGATCAGCCTGCAAGTAAAGTGCAATCATTTTTGTGAAGTTTGAACGCACATCTTTTCTAATTGTTTTTAATTATTTAAAATGGAGTCACTATCACTCTCATTTGGCAACGTTTTGTGGATGAAATACAGTAATTTCAATAGAAATCCATGCGTAAGGAAGTTCACATGAGGGCTAAAAGGTTTATTTTTCTCATGTTCAAGTTTGTCATGTGTTGTTCAACTCAAGCAAAAAATATGTGAAACTCCACATCGGACATATTCCTACTGGGCAGAATGCTATCTTGCAACAGTAAATGTGACTTTACCTATACACCAAAAAGTATGATATTTAAAGCAGTTTGTTCTTCAGTTGCTATTTTGTGACCTACAGCTTCCTCAAGCTCCGTTTCATCCCTGTCCTCCTGTGATTGTTCCTCCCTCTCCTCATCCTCATGTGTCTGTTCTGTCTCCTCCTCCTCCTCTCCTTCACCATCTCTGAATTCTCCCTCAGCCACCAGGTAGTTGGCCTGTGTGCCAAGGATCTTGCCCCAGAATCGACAGCGCAAGAGACACTGTGAGTCCACCAGCTGCTTCAGAGCCAGAAAGACTCTCTGCATCTCCTCTCTCCCCAGACCCACACCAGCTTGTTCAAAGAAGAACGCAAGTTCTGCAACATTCGGTAAAGGAGACTCCACCTGTAATACAGAACACCGAATTACAGAAACGGTTGCATTGTACTAAACTTTTCATAGGAGCCACCACAACACTGGCCATCTACAGTTACTGTATACTTGAACCTTAAAAGAGATAGTTCACTATCTGTCTGTCCATTGAATGTTCAGGTAACCCAAACTTATAAGATCCAACATGCAGTGTCATAAACTGAATTTATAGGTGAATAAAAACCTGAATGAAATCAATTCATTATGTAAAGAAACTGTATCTCTTCACAAAACCTGAATTAAAGTGCTGTTCATATGGATTAATCTTGGCCTTTGGATCTCTCACCTGGACGGATGGACAGAAATCTCTCTGGTTTCATTAAAATATCTTCATTTGTGTTTTAAAGAGTGACGGAATTATGTGGAATGATATGAAAGTCAGTAAATTGAATGAATCTCTAAAATCTTGGAATATGATAGCATTATAAAAAGAAACATCAAATCAAATTGCATTTGTTATAAGAAAATATAGCATCCATTCACACACACACACACACACACACACACACACAAAGAGAGAGAGAGGTTTATTAGGTTTTAAATGTTGAAAAAAAAAAAACATCATAGAGCAGGAACAGCATACTCTATTACCAAATCTTCCTCGTGATCACCTTCATCACCGGCCGCGCGCGTAAAGAGTGCCTTCTGTTGCTCGGCCAGTAACAGAGCTGCGGAGGATGACGGACTGTCACGCAAGGTGTCCTGCTTCTCCTGAAAGATACTTCCTTTCAGCTCGCGACTCATGTCCTCTATCACATCGACTGCGTTCTCTGGACGCTCATCCATAACTTTGGTTAACAGTCGAGCGAGGTGGTCATAGCTGGACGTAGAGATTCAAGTGCATCAGAAGTCAGTACATTTCAGTCATGACCGTTTTGGATGAACGTTGCTGCTATTGGATGGATAAAGTCCTTAAACAACGTTGTCAAAATATTTGTAACAAATTTAGGAAACGTTTAGCTCATTTTTCCTTCAAGGTTAAGCAATATCCTAATATTTGTATCATTAATTGCTAACCAACTAATCTACAAGAATTGAAATGTGATGATGTAACGTTACTTACAGGTTGAGGTTTGTTTTTGTGCTGTTCTTCATCATGAAAGCTTTTAAACGCGCCGCAGCCTGCAGTCTCTCATTGTTTAACGCTTCCTCAGTCATCTCCATTTCAGTAAAACTTACAAACTGTTGCCGAATTATTGAATTCGTATTATTTTTCAGACTTTATTCTTATGGCAAATCATCAAACCGGCTTAGCGCATTCCCGCAGCTCACTTCCGTTGCTATGGACTCGGCGGTGTAACTACAACAAACGTGTTGCCTGGCAGCGTTTTTATTCTGACGGGCCGAATAAAAAGTAACGTTAGAGTGAAAACTGAAGTATTAAACTCGAGTATTAAAAAAGCAGAAGTAACCTTGCAAAAAAGTAGATTGTTTAATATTGAACCATCTTCTCAATGCAAAATGAAATGGCTTATAATTTCATTCAGTGGAACAAAAAAATAAATCCATATAAGACTTTCTTCAGATAAACCAATAAAAGAAAAGTGTTTTTAATACAAGTCAACCTTCAAATAATTATGTTCAGTTATGCACTCAATACTTGGTCGGGAATCCTTTTGCAGAAATGACTGCTTCAATGCGGCGTGGCGTGATTTAAAGAAATTGAATGGCATGAGGGAGAATAAATGAGAGAATTCTTCAGTGGAGAATTTCTTTAATGAGCCACATCTGATGCAGAGCCCTGAAATATATTTCAGAACATAAGTAATTAATGATGAGTGTAAAATGTTTTGCCGCTGGCTGTAACAATTATTCCTATTTTAGCTGTTTATTTGGGCATTAAGAGATTTTTTTCAGAGGTTAACTTTTTACAACTAATTAAATGAATGAGCGAATCATATAATTCTTCAGATTGAATAATTCATCAACAGTCCCGCTTGTTCCTCAACATCTTTATAAAAAAAACTAATCGACACCAAGATTTTTGTAACATTTAATTTGATAAGTATTCATTGCTATTAAACATTAAGTGTAATTACATATTTATTTGCACTCTGTCTTGAGCTTATAGCTAATATAGTACACGGATAGCTAATGGCTACATCAGAGCAGACAAAAATAATGAATCAACTTAGCTACCTTAATATGCTTTCAGAAATTTGTCTGATAAAAGTTATGGCCGAAGCTGAAACGAATATTCTTGATATATAAACTTCATTAGCTTGCATGTTCAAAAATCCATGTACCGAATTTCAAGTAAAATAAAATTGTAGTGAGTAAAGAGTCCTGTTTTTGCTTCAGAAGTCAATTTCAATTGTATTTAAGGATAAATACCCTAAAATAATACTTAAGTACAGTAATCAAGTATTTTACACCCCTGCCAAATGCTGTCAAAATGAACAATAACGAAAAACTGAAGTACAGAGACCAATGACTTGTTCCTCATTTTTACAGGTTGGAGATTGTTTTATTCTAGAAATGAAAACACTGTGGCACATACAAAATCAACTTATTCAAACTCATGAAAGAACCTCTAAAGAAATTAACCAAAATATTTATTTTTACTTCTAACTTACAGATACATAGTACACTGAACAGAGCAACACAGAACGACATCAGAGTCAGTGTGTCCATTCAGTCTTATTTCACATGGCATCATCAGTCCACACTGCTTTCTTCTGCTTCTGGAAGCACATCCTCAGACTCTTCTTTGGGCTGGTTAGGCTCATCCACAGGCACGGCAGCGGACTCTTCCATGGGTTCCTCTGTCTTCTCTGAAATGGAGTTGGACTGTGAAGCCTCCTCAGAGACCTCTATCTGCTGAAGGTTAAAGTCATTAGTCAGCCAGTGCTATTCACTCTTGTATTGGTCTGCATGTGTGCCATGAGTATCGATGATAATGTTTTACCTGTGATGCGGCTTCAGACACGACCTCCAGTGCTGCATGGTCCGTTTCGCCCTGCTCCATGGGCTCTTCTTCTTCTTCTTCCCTCCTGGCTGGGATCTGTTGATGTTGAGGTGGTGGTGGTTCAGTAAACACTATGGGTGTTGGGGCTGGAGGTTCTGCTTGTGATACTGGCGCAGGCATTGACACATGCTTTGGTACTGGTACCTTAATGAAGATAAGTGAACAAGATAGGATTTTATCGGTGGATTATCCAAAGTCATGTACATCCAATTAATTTCTGTAATGTATTTATATTAGAGATCGACCGATCGATTTATTATGTAGAGATTGACGACATATAACAACCAGTTTATTTGGTCGAATGAGATTAACTGACATTTCTGATAATTAACATTTAATTAGAATGGCATAACTCCAGTAGTCCCGTGTAGAATCCATGGCAGCATTCATTGGCTAAGGCCCACCCATAAAACCGCTTGACCGACATGTCAAACAACTAATCATAGTTCGTTATGTTCAGCGTCACATTTTTAGACCATTATATAAAACTGTCGGATGTACTTTAAAGATTTTATTCCACGAATTTGCAATATTTAACATACTTTAGAAAAATCTGTATTTAGTTGATCCTGATACACACTCGTCGTCACAGTTGTAAACACGACTGCTTTCACAATGGGTTTTAGTGTCACAGATGGAAAGTTAAAGGCTGCGACACATGTCTCCTGGAAATCCTGTATAATTTAACCAATCCGACAACGCCTTCAAACTCCTGAAGTGTTTCCAGCATGTCATATGCATCAGACATTCAGCCCACGGTCCGTGGGTGTGACTTCTGAGGCTGAGACTATAACCCAAGTATAAATGAAAGACTTCCCAACGGTGATGAGTCCGATTTCTCCAGTCATTACACAATTGACCGCAAGCTTGCATTCACATTTGAGTGCAACGTCCACATCTCCAAATTCACATCAACAACCCATGAGTAGAATCATAAAACAACCTACATTTTATCTCCTGGTAATCTGTTACACTCAGATATACATCCCAAAACATAACAAAAGATGTGTTGCTATTACAGTTTCATCGCAACATACCTCTCTCTCTTCTAATATTTCTGGATGATGAAGTTCAGGTTGGGGTTCTGGTTCTGGCTTCCTGCTGTTGGCCTCCAGAACGGCCATTATAGACGCTGGAATGTGGGCTTGCTACAGAAACAAAACGACATGCATAAATCCAAACCATTCAGAAATCAAAATGTTATTAAGTTTTAACAGGTTTAATAAGTTTCAGGTAATTTTCTAAAAGACCGTTTCAACTTCCTACTATTTATAATCAGATTCTGGAATCACATTATGATACAATGAAAAAACTATTTTACTGTACATGTTTAATGTATCCCCTAAAATAATATAACAATATGCATAAATGTTTTTCCATAACGTTCATAAACAATAATAAATATTAAATAAAACTTGTTTTTTAATGTTAAAGTTTTAGACATTGTATGTTTTTGCTAACACGTTGCAATTTAAAATATTCTAATATTAGTACATATTAATATTTATGAATCAGCTTTTATTTTCAGTATTTAATGTGATTTTATTTTTATTTTTCAAATTTTTTTTGTTTTTTTATATTTCTATTTGTTTAATTTTTTTTTTGTCATTTTAATATTTAACATCCTCAAGTCAAGTCAAGTCAGTTGACAACCACACAGTATATATAGATGACAGGTCTCACTGACCCAGATAACACCTATTTGGGAAAAAACCTGCAAGCTTTGTGATACGCACTTGATGAGGGGTGAAGGAGTGAACGTGCTGTAGGAGGGGCTCCCTCATCTCTGGGCAGCGCTCAAACACACTAGCCAGTTGTGGTGGAGGCAGCTGGAGGAGAACGTTGTAGGACTGGGGTTTGGTGCGCTGGCAGCACTTCACAAAGCCCTCCCACACTTTAGGATACTTCCACACCTGTACAATCAGTCAATCAGTCAATGAGTATGATGAGAAACTGCATCGATAATGAGCAATGACAACGGGTTCAGTCCACTGACCTGTTTGATGATGAGTCGGGCTAGGATGTTCATGACGAAACCAGCCAGGCGAGGGTACATAGTGAGGGACTGGATGACTGTCCGCATCAGCAGTATGGGGAGAGGGGTCTGCTCCATCAGCTGCTGCATCACCACAGCCAGCACCTCGGAGGTGTACACGTTCTTCTCCCCAAAACACAGGTTAGTGGCTACAGAAGAGAGGAGAACACCACGGAAAGTGATAAAAAACATTAAAAAGAAAGCAAAAGAGGCAGTGACAAGAGCGAAGAGTGACAAGAGTATGAACAGAGCCGTAGATCACTGACAAGCTACGCGTTGCGTTTCATGGGTGATTCAATGGCGTAGCTTGTCAGTGATCTACGGCTCTGTTCATGAGCTGGCGCTGCATTTAAAAACTGCTGACAGAGGTTTACCACTAATCAAAGAACCGGGTTTACTGACAAGATGCGCACCACATATTGTTCGATATATATCGCCCAGCCCAAGTTGTAATATATATTTGCTGAAGGATAAAGATGCAAACAGCTGGATTTCTGTGCAGGGACTCAAATGAATGTGAGATGGTACCTTTGATGATTGACTTCATGTCACACTTGGAGGAGTCAATGTTGTGTAAGGCGATGAGGAGCTCTCCAGGAGTGAGCGGAGACATGGAGGAACTTCCCTCACCTACAGAATAAAAAAATTATGTTAACAAAAAATGACATTTAAATGACATCATACTGAAAAGAAGCTTTCATCAAACCTATAACACATATAAGTAAGGAATAATTGACGACGGGCCGTTGAATTATTAGAAAAATAATGCACACCCGAGGAGTGGGATTATTTCTTCCGCATCTCATCCAACGACTAGTTCCAAAACGTAATTTTAAAGCTGGCAATGGAGGCTTGAGCCGCTGATAGCAGACTAATGCAGTTAAAAATGAAGTTATTAGAAAGAGAACGAGAGAGACAGTGACACAGAGAAAGAGAAACAGAGAGAGAGAGAGAGATTTGACATTGAGCCGTATATACTACACACATTGTTCACTGACGAGCTGCGCAAAACCATGTTCATTATCAGCGTGGATTTGCCCAGCTCGTCAGTGAACAACGGCCGTGTGTAGTATATATGGCTCAATGTGAAATCATTCACCTGATTGCATTTATCGCTGATTACAGGACCATGTTTACTGACATTATAGATTGGCCGATCGCCATGGGGACATCCCTAGTTATTACAGTTAACTATGCAAAGTGATGTGGAACTGCAAAGCGGTCAAGAGAGCTGCCTGGAACTACGTTCGCTGTGCGTTTCCCTGAAAATAATTGCACACCTCAGAACGTGCGTCAGCCAATCAGATTCAAGGATTCAACGGCCCCATAGTATAAGCCACATTTATGAATATACACAGAAGCGGCACACTTGCACAAAAGAATAAGCAGGTCTTACTGTGTTGAGTTCCCAGCAGTCTATTGAACACCTCCTTGACCACGATGGGATTGAGTTTGATGAGTTTGGGTAGAGCCTGAATCACCTCATTCTATTCAATGAAATCAAGATACCAACATAAATGCAGCTTTCCTTCTCATCCTTAACCACCAAATTCAAATAACCACTTTTAAAACGTAGGGGTAAATAAGATATATCAATTCATCTTTTCATTTTCCAACTAAGAAATAAAAATTGAAAGCCTGGCTTTCAATTACCCCGTAATGATGCCTGGTAATAATTACTCATTTTATACCCAGAAAGAGGAGAAGAATCATAAAAGGTATCAATGTCAGTGACACTGACCTTCTTTCACATGACTTAATGAAAAGATGCCATGAACAAATACTTAAACTAAGAAACATTTAAATGATTGTATTTATGTTGTTTATGCAGTAATTTGTAGATCCAATGTGAATGAGTTTGCAAAATTTCAATCTTAGGTGTAATTGATTGTGATTTATTTTTAAGCAGAACAAATGGTATGAGGCAAACCTTCTCCAGGCCATTGATAACTGGGATGAGGAAACGAACATCTGGCACTCGCTTATGATAAAGATCCCTCACCCTCTCCACCAGCTCAGGAGATGGAGGCACTGCGAACACGAAACAATACACAAAGGGCAGCATTTACTATACAGATATGCGTATAGACACATTCACTTTCTGTAATTCTTACACACACACCTTTATCAGTGAGTATGTGCAGACAGCGAGTGACCAGTGTTTCTGCTCCTTTAGGACAGTTCTCCACCAGCAGCAGCAGGTCAGGAGAGCTCATTCCCATTCCTCTTATCTGTAAAAAAAAAAGTGATGGGAAAAAATTCAGGCACCGAAATGCGCGTTTTGATTCGATTTGGTACATACAGGTTACAACCCTAAAAATGAGTAATAGTAACATTACCAAAAATTTATTGTTATTTGTCAACTCTCCATATATGTAGGGCTGGGCGATATATATCGTACGATATATTATGCGCATCTCATCAGTAAAGCCACTTTCACTAGATCACTGAGAAGCTGCGCCATTGAATCACCCGCGAAACTCAATGCGCAGCTTCTCAGTGATCTACGGGTCTGTGTATAAGCTGGCGTTCCTTTTAAAAACAGCTGACAGAGTTTTCCCGCTAATCAAAGAACCGGCTTTACTGATGAGATGCGCGTAATATATCGTACGATATATATCGCCCAGCCCTACATATATGCATTCAAAATAAAATAAAAACAATGACCCACAAGGGTGTCCACAAAAAAAAAAAAAAAAGACACCAGAATGCCTCCTTTCCCAAAACCACATGCAACAAGGCAAATGATGTGATTTATTTTTGTTCAGTTCCCATACTATTTTTATACACATGAAGTGAATGCAAACAAATAAATAAAACCGCAAAAGAACAGGATAAGAAGCCAGAAAAAAAAAATCAGTTTTGGATGAGAGGCTTTAGTGGATGAGAAGGTCTTACAGGCTGTTCGATGACCCTTAGCACACTGCGTTTGATGTCGGCGATAGCCTCGGTGTAGACAGAAGCCAGCTCGTGCACCAGACGATGGTTGAGGGGAAGGAGAGAGAGATAGAGGTAAAGGCACTGACGCACTGTCTCCTCTGTCCAGGGAGCTGCGACCTCTGAAGACACAGAAGGATGGAACATAAGTCAACAATATGTTATAGCACAGTACATTAGAACAATAGTTTATTTTACACTAATTAATCATAGCACGTTTCTTTCTAAATAAAGGTAATTTACTCTACACAAGACCAAGTACTACTCAATTATATCAAAGATAGGATGAGATCTGATGACTAGGAAAGGTCTTTGAACCTGTATCCTCTCCTACTCCAAACAGAAGTGAAGGTGGGTTTGGGTGGACCAGAAACTGCATGTAGGTGAGAGCGAACTTCTCAATGCAGTCCTTCAGATGTTCCTTCTCATACATGCGCTTGATGAAACTGAGAGCAGTGGACCGCACCTGAACATCAGTGGGGACTGTTATTATACTGCTACGAAATAATCTAAATTAAACAATGAATGACAGAAGATTCGAGGTTAACCTTTTCTTTTTCGTGAGAGCTGAGGTTCAGAAGCACATTGAGGTACTGGTACTGTCTGGAGGGGCGTTTGAGGATAAGCTCCTTTAATGTGGAAATGCCCAGGTAAACCCGTGACTGAAAGAAAAAATAGGGAACTTTTGAGTTTCTTCCAAAAACATTTTAAATGTAAATGTATCTGCAGATGATGACATGCTGCTTGTCGAGAAGAAAACACTGTATAAGTTACAGGATCAGAAACTTATAACGGAAGGTAGGTGTAGTACTAGTGTAGCTGACCTCATCCTCACAGTAGCGTTGAATCACCTCCAGTGCCGAATCTGTAATGACTGGAGCCTCCAACACAAGCTTGGTGAAAAGCCTGTGAGAAATCACAAATTCAGGAACATATCAAAAAGCTCATTTTTATTCGTTCACATAAAACAAGCACCAAATTCGTGTAGCTGACAAATTCAAATTTAAATGCAGATTTAATGCAGATTTTATTATCTCAATTTAAAAACGAATACATATGTTTGTAATCTTATATTTGTAACATTCATGTCGTAATGTAGGACAATTAAAATGATCTAATAAAGGCAATTTAAAATGGTGAAAACCCTAAAAGAAATTAAATATCCACTTTAAATAGAGGTTTACTACAATTTCAACCAATAAAATAAAAATGAATAAGTTACACGTTATGCGTCTTTAAATGTTACCCATTTAAAGATAAAGGCAGTACAACTCATGACAGGATCTGCCAAACTGGAGTTCAAGAGTTAATTAAGTTAATAATTTAATCTAAAATGTAAATTAAAATGAATTAATAATTAAAACTCAAAATAAACGCCTACTAAAAAAACAGATAAAATATTTTAAGCTTACTTGCATGTCACTTGACCATTAACCAACCAACAATCAGAGAACCATTAACATGCAAATGTTAAATTATTGAAATATTCACTTAAAATCTGAGAGAGGACTTTAAATAAGCAACTCGGGTGACAAAAAACTCTCCTAATTGCACCTTTAAAATGTGATGAATTCTTTTCCTTCACTGTTTATATCATGTTGTTGCATATTTTGTGGTGTTATGAGGTGATTCTCACCCATCCCTCTGCTCAGGTTTCTCCTGCAGGCCGGACAGCAATGTGAACAGACAGTGCTCATAGCTGTCCAGAGAACCCGAGGGCTGTTGACTCAGGTATTCATTGTACTCGTGGAACAGCAGAGAAAAGGCCAGCTCACTTCTGCCCCTCATATCCTCCAAAATAAATTGCAACAAGTCATTTTTCTTCCCACCCTCGAACTGGGTCACCAACCGTGCAAGCAGCTTCACACGGACCTGGGAAAAGATTAAAACACAGAGATGAGGACTTGGTAGAATGAATATAGTGGCTGAAGAAGCAAGCACCCAAAAGCAGACTCACATGGGACATCCCGCTCTGTGCAATGGCCTTTTCTGATTGGAGGATCCGTTTGATGGCCATGTTGGTGAGTTTCTCGATCTGAGCTTCTGAAAAAGGCTGCACAACGTCGGCCAATTTGAACACTTTTTTTCTTCCACTAGTACCTGGACCTCTGAGTAAGGGTTAACGAGGAAGAAAACAAAAGACAAAAAAATAAAACCAAATGATTCAAACTAGAGACAAAACAGAAATACAACATGATCTCTTATATTATCTCTTTTTGCCTGCTACCATTAGAGGTATCCACAGTAGGAGGTGCTGAATTTGGCAGAGGTTTAATTTCAACAATATATGCATAAATGAACACAGCGCTAGCCTGGCTTCCGCGACTGTAAAGCTCAAAGGAGCTTAGTCTGGCCAAGCTACCTTACTAGGGGGGCTTAACCTGCGTCCACTGGACGAATCTACAACCAATCAGACCACTCATTCCGATGACGAATGTGTAGCAACGAAACCTGAAGCCACCGCAACCAATTTTAGCTAGCTTCATTAAAGCTGTAGGAAAATGTCTTTACTTTGTCAAAACAGCTGCAACAGCAGAGTCGAACGATTGTTGCTGCTCGGTACACGCCATGTTTGATCGCCGCAGAACTGCTGCGTCATCGCGTTACACCCGCCTTACATCGTGCCGGGGGCGGGGGAGCTCGTTTCTCATTGGTTCCCACTTTTTTGGGAATCTGAAATGCTCTAAAACGGCAGCTTGGCCAGACTGACTCGCGAAATAGTATGGGCGGGCCCAGGCTTACACAGTGCTATATATTGCTCTAAAATGGTAAACATATTTGGCAAGCAAAACAAAATCAAAGTTTGGGTGTTTGATATTTAAAGAATTTAAAGTGAACGATTTTTTACAGTAAAATTGTTACAATACATTTACTTTTTAATCCTTTTATTTCATTTCATTTTTTATTTTACATGCAGAAGTGTCAAAACGGTGGGAAAGTACACTGAAAATAATTTGGAAAGAGTGGAAAGTCTATAAAAAAAAACAATGGAAGCATCGCACCGCTTAATAACATGAAATATTAAATTGCAAATGCTGAGTCGCAACTTTAGCATGCTTCACTTGACTAGCACTATTTGGGTTTCTGCCTTTGGTAATAGCTCCAAATCAAGTTTCCTATGAGATGTGTTTTAGTTAGGATGCTGCCATTCACTGTGTCTACACCGGATGTGAAAGTTGTCACACTGCGATACAACAGCTGAAGTCTGTCTATACTGGATGCAACATACTTTGTTTCAGTACGTCATAAATAGAACGCGACATTAGTTTACTGTCGTTTTTGTTGATTTGTTGTATCGTGCCACATCCAGTGTCGACAGCATCACTGATTATACTGGATTCTATTGTATTTTATTGCGGTGTAGACATGGTGTTAAAAAGCACTACTCCGGGTGCCATAGAGAGTAAGGCAGCTTATTAGGTTTTGGATCAGATATATTTATTTTCGTATTTAAACTTACTTGGGCTGTGCGGTGGGCAGAATGGGCTCAGGAACCTTCTTGATCTGAGGTGCCTCTTCGGTAACAGGGCTCTTGTAGGCCGCTGGTTGTGCCCCCACCACTGAGATGGCTTGACCCAGAGACACAGCAGACAGTTTGCGGATGATGAGAGGGTCTTTGGAGCTGGACTCACCCGCTGCACCGTCTTCCTCCTTCACCTCTTCATCTCGAGCCTTACACAGCTCCAGGCCTGCACAGGAACAGAGAGAACATATTTTGCATGTCATGTAGGGTAATGTTACGCTGAACAAACCCTTACACAGTCTTTACAGCTGTGCTGGCAAGAACTAAAGGCGTTTATCTCTCTTTGCTTTTAACCAATGATCTCTTCACCTGGTCCCAGTCCAGCTGCAGTCATTTGTGTGGCCATGAGCCTGGCTAAATGCTTGATCTGAGCATCAGTGCCGGCCGACTCTACAGGTGTGTAGGTGGCCTGGAAAGAGGCTGGCATCACTTCAGGCAGATAAACCATACTGATGAGAACCTGCATTGAAACATCATAGAAAATGTCTAAGTTAACCCACACATAAGTTACAGTGATAAGCAAGACTTTTTGCTTCTCAAACAGATTTTTTTGACAAATGTTTTTGCATATATACTTCTTATATTTAGTCTTTTGATCATTGCTTTAGATGTTTTCAAAAAGTACCACAATGGACAAACTGATGTTCACAAGGGAACTGAAAGGGGTTAATGAGTTGATGAAAATATAATTAATAAAATGAAAAATGTAAAATTAAAATCAATGAATACAAAGGACTGCCCAATTAATCTAAATAAAATTTAAATTGCAATTCCAAATAAAGTGGAGGGGAAAAAAGCTGATGTTTTTTCTGCTGCCTATCTGAGATTAAAGCATGGCACTGTGTTCATTTACATGCTTCCTGCATTTTTATTGTCTCAGAGTGGCTCGGTTTGCAGAAAATACTACTCAATAATACAATAATTATTAAATATATATATTATTTTACAAATGAATATACTTTGAAATAATATTTTAGTTAAATTTTTCTATAAAAATATATTAATTAATTAATTAATTATTTTTTAAATAACAACACAATTAAAATGTATTATTATAATTATTTCAGCATAGTACGCACCAGGTTGGCCACGTTCTCCGGGTTCAGCAGAGGCAACAGGAACTCAGCAGTGAGATCGATGGCTGATTGTGTGCCAGCGGAGGAGGATGGTTTTGGGGTGACAACTGGAGCTGGTTCTTCCTTATCATCATCATCCTCCACTAGAGTGGCCTCTGCAACCACAAACAAGGCATTTTTCATCTTCAGTCAATCAATGCCAACAACTGACCCACAACAACGACTCACCCAGCTCATTAACACAGCAACTCACCCATCTTGATCCTCTTGCCTTCAACATAGGGCTCATGGTGGAGTCTCTTACGTGGCTGAACGGTGGCTGGGGTGCAGCGGGTGATCTCACTCTGAGACATGCCAAGGTCCAGCAGCAGAGTGGAAATCTGGCCCTGGAAGTCCACGCTGCTGGGGTGCTTCAGCACCGCGACCAAGTGCAGCTTCAGGTTCTTGCGCACACTGCTCACTTGAGACTTAGCCAGAGTGGGGGGCAAGTTAGCTGGCGAGCACAACATAAAAGATTAAGAACAAATGAAAGTACTAGATTTTTGGTCGACTCTGAATAATGTCAGTGGACGGAACTCACCATGTAGCGTCTCGTATGCCTGCACCACCTCAGACATAAACATGGGCCGCTGTCTGGCCAGTGTCGCCAGTGATCCCAGTGCAGTGGTGAGATTAATGCTGGTGATGGCAGGGTGCACCATAAACTTTAACAACTGCTCCAGAGCCAACTTTCCCTCGTCACACAAGGTGTCTTAAAGCAGGACAGGAAGAAAACGAGGAGAGAATAAATGGAAGCAAAAATAAAGAATGAAAATGTTTCGACAATAAGGCAGTATGCTTTAGGGGGAAAAATGTTAAAAAAATTATCATTGCAAGAAAAAAACATTCCATGTAGCTAGGCATGGCTGCACAATTTGCCAACATTTTTGGAATTTCAATTAATAATTATAATTAAATTAAAAAATTAAATAACAACAACAATTAGTATTTTGTTACTAAATACTAGTTAATCAATTTGGATCTGTGCAGCCCTACTTAAAATTCAAAATTTGTGATTCTGCTCCTACCGTATCGAATATACGTGTGGTCTTTGGGGATTTTGTCCAGGCTGATGTCTCCCTCCTGTTTCTTGGGCGTGTCAGAGTCGGGTGTCCTTGGTGAAAGAGTGATGATGAGGGACTCTGTAAATTTGATGGCGTGCGTGCGAACTCCATCGTTATCAGAGTCTAGCAATGCCAGAACATCCTCTTTCATCTGGGTCACCATGTCCCAGCATGCCTCCTGCATGTCCGAGACACTCTTAGTGCGCACCAGCCACTAACAAAACAAACACAGAAACATGTCAGACACTTATATCATCCCAACCAAACAATGAATACCATTTATTAAAGTGAAAACGAACGATACCTGTAAAGCCACTTTGTATAGCTGAGTGAGCGTCAGAATGGCCTTCTTCACCACATTCACACTCTCGTCTCTCATCAGCATGTTCAGGTTGGCAATCAGCCTCAGAAGCAGCTCATTGTCTCTTTTACTAAATAAACAAGGGTCAACTCTTTAAGGACTAGTCATGAAAGAATTTTGTATAAAGTGCAGTATGGGTCAATCGATCTCTCGAGTGGTCCAGGGTAGTTTACTTGACCATTTTCACTTTCCTTTATTTTGAATTTGAGTTTTTTTATGTATTGTATTTGAAAACCATTTTTTGCATCTTTGTGTCTTGGCCCACAATAAATTATATTTTTTCCCACTTCCATAATGGGATGTGTTTGAGTGTGTATTTGAGGCTTACCTTAATTTAAAGTTTTCTACTTTCAGATTGATTATTTCTGAAGCGGTACCAATTTTGTTTATGGATATAAGTGCAAAATGGTAGCATCCTGCAGTACATTTTAGAGTTTGCACCCAACACTATAGATTCTGGACCACTTGGGACGGAGGGACCCGTATACCTGATCAGCCAGCACTCACCATGCCTCCTCAATGAATCCAATGACAAACTTTCGCACCTCAATTGACTTGTCAGTCTGAAATGCAATTATTTCCTATAGAGGAAGGACAAAAGCAGAAAGTGTGAATATATAGCTCCTATGTCGGCTCATCTACTTACTTACACAAGCTGGTGAAGATAAACAGTACTTACATCCAGAAAATTATCAAGCAATGAAGGGTCCTTGTTGATAATCAACTCCTGCACCTAATTAAAAAATATAGAAAACCGACCTAAATAATCATGTACCCTAAACATCTGTTTGTTATGTTTACAACAATATAAAAACGGTTTCAAAACCTGTTTGAGAATAATAAGCTTTTCCTCTGTAGAGATGAGGGCTGCCTGGTTTAACAAATCCACCACCTGACGAAGAAGTGCAATCAAAACCCAATTTGCAACAACAAAAAACCCAGCAATAACTAGCGTGGTGACTCTTTAATAAGTAAGGATGGCCCAGTTTGTTACCTTCTCGCTGGTGGTCATGTCAAAGGCTGTGTCGTTCTCATTGCCGTGTAACTGGGAGGCCGCGCTACCATGCGCTTGTTCGCCTGATGCCATCGCAATAAAATCTAAAAAAAAATGTCTGTGAATGTTTGCAAATTAGCGTATATTTCCTTAAATCATGCATGGTATGCATATCTATGCGTTTCAGAACACTTGTAATGCAAAAATTGTAAAAGTCCTGTGATTAATAAAAAGGAAGAAATATAGTGGTATCGATTAGTTAAAATGTTTAACCTGTGGTGTCCCGTGTAATGCAAAGCACTAATCAAATAAATACAAGATGAAACAAAAGACCTAATCTACAAAGCTCAACTGTCAGTTCAGACATTAGATTATTTAGGCTAGAATTCCTTATGATGCGTACTACTTTCACATTAAAGAAATACAGGACTATGACACTATATAATGATATGCAGTATATAATATAAGCTAATGTAATGTAAATGATACGAAATTCTGTAAACATCAGTGACTTCACTATCAGGACCACGGTATTATATCTTTAATCATCATGCCTACTGTTTAGACCTGATTTTACCAAGTGCATCTTTGTTGACCCTGGAACAACATTGTTATTAACCAATCAGATTTGAAGAAACAGTTCAGTTTTTGTGGAGTTTAGGCTTACAATCATTGTTTAGTGCTTGTACATCAGTGTGTCATCTATAATTTCCTCTGATTTTAAGCATAACTCATGGGTAGGGTTAGGTTTAGGTGTAGAGATATTGTCAAGACTATATTATTGCGTTCAAATGTTGTTCCAGGGTCAACATGCCAGGGACACACCGAGATTGGCAAAACCAGGACATGCGACAGATAGTAACGTTACAGTATAATTTTAGATAACGTTACATTTAATGAGGTCATGAAATGTAGTATTAAACAATACACTTATTTATCATCAGTGCTTTTTTAGAGCATCTCCTACTCGAGTAAATACTCCAAAAGCGAGAAAAAATGATGGGGTATACAATGTCCGTGATGCAGATAAATGGCTGAAATAATTTAGTAAATTATGAATGACATAAGCAACTTAAATTCACTTTTAAGAATAAGAAATTATTTGAAATTATATAACGCGGAGAATTTAATTTCATAGACGTAAAACCTGCCGGTTAGCACTGGCGCTAATAAGCAAACTTTGAGGCAAGAAAAGAGTTAAAAAGCACAAAACATATTTTACCTTACTCAGTCTTTTTTATGATAACTTCACACGTGGAGCTACATATCCATATTATTAATTTTGTTACAAATTCACCAGTACTAGCAACCACTATTTCAAAGCATTAATTTGCGGCATGCTAAGAGAGGAGAACAATCTACTTCCGGGGTTGCGCGTACACGTCAGGTTCATGGGATATTGAGTTGTTTTTGCGTATTTAATCCTCTTGTCTGGACCGTGTAACGTTAGGTAATAGTTTAGTTTAACTAAATTTAGTTGTTGTTGTTGCTGTTTTATTCGCTTGTAACAATAGTACAGGCAGAGAACAAACCTAACCAACAGGCACATAGGCAACTACAGATAGCTTAAACAAAAAAGGTTAAAGTGGTAAATCATAATTGAGAAAAGAAATTGAGTTTGAATTGAAATTTGAGTTTGATGGGACAGTCATCAAACATTTGCATTTATGAATTAAACATTGCATCATAAGCATTCATACAATTCACCCGGCTATAAAAACAATACAAAAGAAACCATCACAGAAATTCTGTTTCCATTAAAATACCATCATGAATTATTAACTTTTTTCCAGTAAAACCATTAAAAAATTCCTTTTTGTAGTGTCTTTTAGGCACTTGTCCAATAGGATTTAACGTCCCACCAATAGAATCCTTCAAAAACCAGTAGACACCATTATACTTTCCATTAAAACCAATAGCTACAATTCCCATAATAACCTTTTTTTTTCATGCATACATTTGAATTGACAACATTTAGAACTCAAGGTATATATATATATAGCACCTCTTTACTGAAGTGAAATAGGAAATACAAGATATTATATTGTAAATGTCACCTCTACTTTTGTTATTTACCTTTCAAGTGATCGTAAATTGGACAAACCCATTGAATCACAAAACATTTTCACACTACTATAGCAGTAAAGCTAAAAAAATATTAAAAGACAGATACATTGGTCAAGATGAGATGCTTCGACGAACATAACTAATTAAAATGATTTTATTCAGTTTTTTTTATTGTTCATCTCACATGCACTAGCGGTCCTGATGAAAGACCTCACCCTTCTATGATCTCAAAGATGTTCCTCATTTGTTCCTGAGATGTTGCCATTGCCCTAATTTAATTTACCTGTACATTTGCATTAATGTCACCAAGGTGATCTTAAATGACGTTAACATTTCTCAAGTCCAACTTTGTTGTTTTTCAGAAATGTTTCTGAGAGAAAAAAACAAGCTAATCATTTGTTCCACTACAATGTTCAAAAGTAAATAAAGTGTCTAGATTATGTTTTTAGGTGATGTGCTAACACCGTTCATCTGTTCATAGGCTCGGTCTGCTGTTTTCTGCTGTAAGATAAAAACTTTGTTAATATCTGCTTCATTTCAGCTTTTGAGATAATCAGTATGATTCACTCGATTTAAACTATTAAAACATTTATTATACAATTAGCATATTTAACATCCTGCAGTGCTCATATGTCTTGAACATAGAAAGATCTGTGATCATCTGTGATTTCACTTTCTGCTGAACTGTTGTCAATGTTGTCAATCCAAACTTTTGTACTCCACCAACACAAACAGTAAAGTATCTTTCGTGTCAGTGTCATCTCACGGCTCCATACAACTTCAACCTTTCCTTCTTTGGGGTGTAAACCCACATCCATCACACCATCTGGCAACTTTATATCAAATGTTGGATCGTAATGTTTCCACTGCTTCGTGCAATGACGTTTTTTCTCTGGTGTTCACACTGCGTGGCTGAAGAAACACATGCAGTGTATGTGCTGGCTGTAAGTAGAATAGCATCACTTGGCTTAACATCTTAGACCAATGACCAGTAAACCAGTTTTCTTTTTTGGAAATAAAAAACGTTGAGGTTCCTTTGATGCTCGTTGTGACATGTGTGCTTGTGATATTTTGAGGCTTCAGAACATCAAAGGGAGGAGAACATTATTTATCTGTTCTCTAAATATATACTATAGATTATAGTGTTATATTTGTACACTAATCAGTTTGCACTTTGTATTATGCAGAATCTATTATTTTTCATAAGACTGCAAACTCACCAATGGAGGTCTCACAGTGAGGTAGAGTGAGTTGACAGGTACTGGACAGTCACTGTTCATGGAATTATTTTTCCTCATCATCATCTGTAGCTTATCTGAAAGTTCCTTCTTCTGTGTAGATTCTGGCGCAGAGCCACAGATGTAGTAGTTGTCCCTATATTTTTCAAGAAGCCACTTCATGCTTCTCTGAGCTACAGCTACCTCTTACAATAACATGATTCCAGAATTTCTCTCCAAGAAACTCCAAGTTTTCAATAATCTCTTTGGTTTGATCTGTAAATCTGCCA
Source organism: Enteromius paludinosus (assembly GCA_032361165.1). Taxonomy (NCBI): domain Eukaryota; kingdom Metazoa; phylum Chordata; class Actinopteri; order Cypriniformes; family Cyprinidae; genus Enteromius; species Enteromius paludinosus. The sequence continues at coordinate 17,400,951 of JAUMHQ010000053.1, forward strand.
TCATGTAGAGTAAATTCAAGAAGAACAGCAACAGTTTTTCCCATCGAAGAATCCTCTTGGCGTTGCAGATATCAATTTCAACCAAGTGCACACTCTTCTTGTTCATTGCACCTTTTTACAGTCATAATCCTACCACTCTCAACTTTGTAACTTCCTCCATCAAAAATCAGGTTTAGAACAGATTTTTCTGTTTCACTGAAACTCATGAGCCAAATCCTTATCTCTTATCTCTTTAAATTTCACCTATATGTATGAAAAAAATCTCTGAGAAGGCAGCTGACCGAGGCAGAAAAATTTACTGAGGCCTGTTTAACGTGCATTTTTAATATGAAAATGTTGTATCTTTTCATTCACAATAGCTGAAACAGGTCTAGGCAACCTGATCTCACGGCAATTCGTACATATTTTATGAGGTGCCTAATTCGTAATAATTTGTACGACCTCACTCGTAAGAATTCATACGATTTATTCTAAATCGTACGTACTTTACGAGATGCCAATTCGTAAGAATTTGTACGAATTACTTAAACATAACCCCGCCCCTAAACCTACCCATCACGTGGTTTTAGACAGTGAGGTCGTACGAATTAGTACGAATTGGCACAAATTTGGCACCTCGTACGAATATGTACGAATTGCTCGGGAGACTGTGTTGGTCTAGGACATATGGACAATTTATAAACAACTATGGCATCATAAAACTTAACAATGTTAATCTCAATGTCTAAATTACACTTACACTGATGCATGCTTTCCTAAAAGTGACAAAGCAGTAAAACTGAAAATATTTATTTTCATTTGATTTTGACTCCTATGTGTAATCTTCAAATGAATACATTAGTAATAAATAAAGTTAGTCTTATTAAACAAATCTAACAACTGTTAAGTATATCTTGAATAAATGGAAAAGAGGTATTCAATGGCCTGCAAGGCATCTTCTAGTAGATTAAAGGTGCCATAGAATAGAAAACTGAATTGACCTTGGCATGGTTGAATAATAGCAGTTCAGTACATGAACATAACATACTGTGAGTCTCAAACACCATCGTTTCCTACTTCTTATAGAAATCAAGTGTTT
>JAUMHQ010000053.1:17402128-17418805 GCA_032361165.1 Enteromius paludinosus
ATGGACCTGTAAAACCGTTTCTGGGCATTTTTCCCCCTTACCTAAGCTACACACCTTCTATGTACATATCAGAGAACGATTTAAAATATTCTCTCAATGCATTCTATGGCACCTTTAATGGCGATTTCCATGTTTCCTAATTGGCGGAAAAATGTTGCAGTGTATCTTATAACGTGTGAGTGTGGGTTTTCAGGGGACATCCTCAGTGCCACAATCACCCTCTTCAGTGCATAAATAAATGTGTAAAAAAATGTTGCCAACTTTTTTCAAAGGAAAGTGGCTCAAAAACTTTCATGACGCCATTGCATCATACTTGCATTATGCCTACTGTAATGAAAATACCAGAGCAGGATGTTTGGAGCAGTGTTTTCAAGCGTCTTCAGCTCAGATGCAAGGTACACCTTGTGAACATTACAAAAGCAGGATGGGTTGGGTAACAGATGGTGCATTAAATTCCTCCTGGGATGTTTATTTACCTCTGAGACTTTAAATGAATCGAGGTTATCCGACAAGGTTGTCCAATTTCTGAATTCCTTTTCTTGGTAGCTCCAGTTTTAAGTAGGCCTAATAATCAATATTCCTTCAAAGGTATTGAAATCAATGAAAGACTATTTAAAATATCGCAACTTTCTGATGACAACAGCTTTTCTTGGTGATAGTTCTGACATACCTCTGGCTTTGCAAAACTTTCTGTATTTAATTATTGACCAGATTGGCAATTATACACTTATCCTATGTTATTTTATTTATTTATTTTCGGGGGTAAATGAAAACTATTGAACAAATTAAGGCTATTCCCAGTGGCATAATAATTTGAACTAAATCAGATCCTACAAGATTTTGTGAAAAACAGATCCTTTAATTTGAGATCCAATCGTCCAAGCAAATCAAAATGGATTAACCTCATATCTTGGCATATCATTTGGACATTACTATATAAATGCTATTTCTACTAAATAAATAAGTAGGCTACTTTACAAAATGATTTACACATTATCCTGTTAGCAGATATATTCAGTGTTTGCGATAATCATGTCAGTTGAAGATATCGAAGTTTTATTTTATTTTGGGTTGACAAAAAAATAAAGCCTTTAATTTAGAACCTTGTGGCATTTTACTTTGCTTTAAAAACTTTTTCTGGGAAACAAAGTAACATAATTAATCTGATGATATCTAAAAAAAGTAAAATTGTGTATTCAATATTATATTGAATATAAAGTCAAAAACAATTCAAAAGAAACCACGTTACCTTTTTCTTCACATTGATCTTAAAATACTTTGAAACCCTTTCTAACACAAGATCACAAAATAAGAAACCTTGTAACAAATTCTAAAGCATTCCAAATGATGTAACTGCCCTAATATTATATAAAAATGTTGTTTTAGATTTGTTTTGTTATTCTGTCATAGATCATGCTTGTACTTGTGTGATGGAACTAGATACAAAAATATTCATATTTATGATTCCCAACTGTGTCAGCTGTGTTCAAATCACTTTCGTCAAAATAAGACGGCGATTTAACTTTTCTACATAAAACTAAACTCTAAATCTACAAAATGATGAATAAAGAATGTGGATTATCATTTTTTTTTTTTTTATGAAAGTGATGTAAACTAAATCCTTGCATACGTTATGGTAATTATACAATATACTATTTTGTATATGAAACTGTTTTATTGTACATGACAAAAATAATTTTATTCATTTCAGCAAATTTACCAACACTGCAAAATCTACATTGCATCCGACGTGTCTCCTCACTGACACGCCCACAACTCCGCCCTCGTCATTTAGTTTCCCCCCCCCCATATTTTACCTAATTTGGTTTGCATATTAAACATGCCCCAAGCGTTGAAATATACACATCAAACGGGAGTTGTTCATTTTGTCACATTTTTAAAAAACACAGAACACACAGGATGGTTCATCTGATTATATTCTCAAATACAAAATAATGTGTTTTGATTTGACACAAAACCATATGCAGATACCGCTTTACAGACAAGACACAAGGTAAAAACATATCCACACAAGGAACTAGTTTGGATCACTACTAATCTGCAATCGGGGAGTAGATGTGTATCAGACCAATCAGATTCATTTTAAAAATGGTATATAAAAAGGAAAATGATAACCTCCAAAGGCTTGAGACAGCAGAAAAGTGTTATTCAAATTTTAGGTTATTAAAATTTCCATTATGATGTACCAAGACAAAAGTGTTACATGGTCTAACATCGATGTGTACATACAGGCATATGATCATACACGGAACAATACCCATAACCATCTACCGCAAAATGTGGTTCTTTAATTTTACAAGATAAAAAAATGAAATAAAATCAGTGGTAAAACTAGAAACACAGAAACACCTTGCCTCTTTCGCTTTATACATCGGATGTAAATCGAAGCGTGCAAAGCTTTCTCGATAAATTTCTCCTGCTCTATTTTGAAACATTCAAGCACATCATAGTGTGTGAGCTGTTTGCAGCGGACTAAACCACACATTACTAAATTCAAAAGTCGAACCTCTCATCTACAAGTACACAGAGGAAAAAAAGATCAAGCTGCATGTAAACAAATATTTAGGAGAAGAGCAAAAAAAAAAGGGATACTTATCACCAAAACTCAACCGGAGCAATGGAGGGCCACAGAAATGTGGTTATCTTTAAGGTTGGCATAAATAGGGAGAGAGTAAATGTTTACAGAGAGCAGGCAAAAAAAAGGGTAAGACTGGGTAAGAGAAGGAGCACAAAAAAGGCATGAGGAATGCTGCTTAGGGAATGGGCCGTCTGAAACGGCTGCGATGCTGCTACTACTGTGTTCCCTGGGCGCCCTGGCTGCCTTGAGTGCCCTGCTGGTTATAGTTGCCATAACTGCCGTATTGGTTATAGTACTGGTTCCACTGGCTCTGGTTCTGGTAGTACTGCTGCCATTGCTGAGCGTACTGGGGGAAGTAAGGAACAATTTATACAGATACATGCACATGAATTCAAGCCTTAAGCCTAGTCCTAGACTAAAATGTAAGTCTTCGATCTTTCAGCTGAAATAAACCTGATGCTTCAACTTGTCAATGCCTTTGTTTTGTCTAAAGATTAAGTCTTAAATTTTTCTAAGGCATGTTTATAAGTTCTTTAAATGTCCTAATTGAACTATGGCCCCGTCTGTGAAACCGGGCTCATGTCGAGTCTCTGCACTCATATATATTCTCTCCTCAAACAACAAAGTGCAAATACAATGCAAGAGGTTCATTTCACAGTGGAGACAGCTTCCGTGATTATAACAGTTTTTGCAGAAGTGGATAACTTGTAATGAGAGATGTGCTTTACTTGTATATAATGCATTCGTACTTTGAATAACTGTTAACTAAAATAACCAACATAAAGTTTTCATTTTCGAATCCCTTAAAAACAAACTACTTCTTAAAAGGTTCTTAGCATGCACTAAACTGAAATATCCGATATACAAGATGAAAGAAATCGTTGAGCTTTCATTTATACTGCCCTCTAATGGTAAAGTTGATTTGTGACCCTGGTGACTGTGTGTAGTTTCTCACCTGCTGGTACTGTTGATTGTAGCTCTGCTGCTGCTGCTGCTGCTGCTGGTTGTAGGTCTGTCCTGTGGGTGCTGGAGTTTGACTGTAGCTCTGGTTGTATCCTGGGTATTGACTGTAGTTGCCGTAGTTGTACCCTTGGTTGTAGTTGCTCTGGTTGTAGCCCTGGTTGTAGCCTTGATTGTAAGACTGAGGCTACAAACGAAAAAACAAGATGCAAGTAATGACTAAATGTCCTTTTGTATTCAAATGCTAACTTAGATAATGTAAGTCATGTCTTAATACCTGTGATTGGCTGTAACCTCCAGATGATCCAGAGCCACTCTTGTTGTAGGAGCTCTGGCGGTTGTGGTTGTAATTGCCTCCGGACTGCTGGCTGCGGTTGTATCCACCACGACCTCCAGACCCTCCTCCATCCCTGTAGTTATTGCCCCAGCGATTCTGGTTGTAGCCTCCACGGTTGTATCCTAATGAGTTAGTTGACTGATTATCAACAACTTGTAGACATTCCCATTAATGCAGAACAATTAATAAGGAATGAATGCACAGTAAGCTGATCACTAAATAAACCCAGACAGGGTTAATCAAAATAACTTTTTATGATGTTGGCAGATTATTACATGGCTACTCTCTCTCTATATATATATATAAAAAAAATATCTATCTATCTATCTATACATATATACACACACACACACACATAGTTGGAATTCCTTGATCATTTGACCTGTATTGTCCTAAAGCTTCCACAAAATAGCCCCTTATAATATCTAAATGATCTGCCTATACTAGTCTAGTCAAAAGTACCTAACATATGACAACATATGCACTGTTTATATGACCGTGACTGGCTAAAAAGAAAGCCATGTCTATCAACGGATCCATCTATCCACCATAAAGTCTTGAGACGTGTTGAACTTTGAACATTCATTTTACATTGCTTTGTAAAACATGCGCGATACATGAGACTGTGATGGTGATAGATGTTCCTATAACAAAATGCAATAAACCAAATAATTCTACCAAAGCCTTCTAAGATCATGTTCATTACAATCGATAACTGATATGCAAAACGGTGGCAGATGTGTTCTATGATGTGACCTTAAAATAGTGCCATTTTTAAATTACTTCTTTTTATATATTTATTATTTAAATAAATAATTTATTTTTGTAACATTATAAATGTCTTTACTATCTTTTAATGTGTCTAAGCTAAATACATACATAAATGAATCATAAAATAATAATTTACTGCCCCCAAAACTACTAAATTTAGCACTCTCACCTCCCCGGTAGCTTCCACCTCCAGAGCCGCCTCGGTTCTGGTAGCCACCTCTGCCCCCCTGAGATCCACCACGATTGTCATAGCGCTGGAAGTTACTGCGGCCACGGAAACCCCCCTGGCGGTTATCAAAGCGCTTCTCTGGAGGAGGGCCGGCTTTACGGCCTTCTTCGTTGTACTGCTTGATGAGAGCGTCGGCTTCTTCCCCCTGAAGCTCTACGAATGTCACCTCGTCCAGGAACTCGCCGACTTCGGGCAGCACAAAGTTTGCTGCGGGAGCAGAGGCACGCAATGAGGGACAGAACAGCCGCGCCGGCAAAAGACAAAGAGAATCATTATCAGCACCATACAATGGTGACAGCAAAAATACAGGGGAGGGGACAGAACAAGGGGACAGAGAGAGAAAAAGAGAGAGAACTAGAGCATGTGGTGATAAAGTTAACAGGCTCTAGGACAAACGTTGCCTTAGCTGTGTAAGAAAACACTTGTCCCAGAGTAGGAATGTGAGGACAATGTAGGGGGGTCTTAGGGAATGAAATTTGAACTAAAAACTGTTGCCAGAAAAAGAGTTTTATGATAAAAAGGTGTCCCTGCAAATTAATAAGTATCTAGCTGAGGACCGCCGTCCAATAATTTATTCAACGTTTAATAATACAGCCAATACCAACTGCTCGGTTGCTGAAGTGAATTGGAGAGCCAGAGCCAATTGCAGCAATCCTTATCCTCAATCCTGATTATCTGAGCTGGTTTGCAGTGGTGAGGAATGGCATGAGAGACAATGCAAGAAAATATGGTTAACAGGGCAGGGAGAGATGAAAAAAAAAGGTGAGAAGAGCTCTTTTATCTGGCAAAAAGGTTTAACAGAAGGAGGGACGGGTGGGTTCTTCCAAGTCTTAAAATAAAGAAACAAACAAAAAAACAGCAAAAGCAGATCTGGTGTGTAGTTTGGAACATTTGTTTTGGTTATCCATGGCATTCCTACCTTTCATTTCTAACACAGCATGATCGGGAACATCCTTCCCTTCCTCATCAGTTCGCTTTAACGTTCGCTCTTTTAAATCCTCATCCGTGGGACAAATTACAATAGCCTTGCGTTGAAAACCTTCAAAAGGACGCATTTTTCGTCTCTGGGCTGATCCATATACATTTGTCTAGCAATGGTGACAAGAAAGAAGTAGAAGCTGTTCATTATTTGCTTTTGTTACGGCTTTGCGTTCCGTAGGAGGGGAATTGGATTCCTGCAACGATGAAAGTGAGAGAGTTTTTTTCTTTTCTATTTCATGTCTATAGTTACTGCTCTGGAATGACTAGCGGTTGTCTCTCACAACCCCAACTGACTTACCGTGAATTGGGAAGAGACCAACACAAGGGAGTGTGTGAATGACTGACATTGTACAGGGGACCCTTTCTGCTTCACTCAAACTAGCAGTATTAACAGAAGCCGTTCTCTTACGATATGCATGTTACAGAGAACCGGTGTGTTACTATAAAATATGACAAAAGCTCCAAGCTACATGATGAAATTGCATGAAATTAAATTCTAATGTGACAGCTTAATACTGGAAGTGCTTTCTCTCAAACTAACCAAACTGTTGGTTATGCATGTACTTGCATCAATCACTTTCAAACATCAATGAGTGACATTCGATTGCATTATCTGCTGATAAACATTGTCCTGACTTCAAAACAATTCATCTTAAACTTCTGAAGAATGCAAATTATCCTCACTCTTCTGTATCTCGCTCTCATGCACTGCCTGGGTCCCCTTCCTTACCTTCACTTACCCATTGTTCAAAAGGCCAGCGTGCCCAACACGGACAAACATTTAGTACCTACCCGTTCATACTCACGGACTCCTTAGGACCCATTAGCATGTCCTTTGACCTTACCTACCTTACACCTCTGGATCTGTCCAGCTGTAAACTTCAAGCAGGTTAGTTTTTCCACTTACCTGCCATTCACATTTAAACACAACATTCAAGTAAAGTTCCAAGTTTATCTAATGAAAAGTTCTCTTGTTTTCTTTACAGTTACCATAGCAACAGAAGGCGTTTTCTTACTCACCAGGCAGTGATTACTTGTTTTTCAACATCTTACTAATGTCATGGACTACTTGTACAGTGTGGCAAAGATCTCTTTACAACAAGGCAATACATAAAGTCAAAAATATTCATTGCAACATACTATACTGCATTCTTTCCCTGATCGTTTTTTAACGTTTAAGCAAAACAAAACAAATCATAATTCAGCAACATGTTCAGGACAAAGAAAAAGGACTGGACAAAACAAGTCTTCAGAATCACAATAGGCTAACCAATGCTTTGGACTAGGCTACAAAGAGAACAGAAGTGCATTAATGAACATGTGCATCAGTGAGCAGCAGTGGATGTGTTTTTTTTGGGGGGGAGGGTTGAGAAGGAAGGGACAGGGCTTTAGCTGTGAGAACAGCGCAAAGGAAAGCAAGTATGGTAGTACCTGATCCAGGATGTAGTTGCGCTTCTTGCGGGCAGCGATCTGAATGAGCCTGTTGAGACACTGCGTGGCCTGCTGAATAAGTACGTCCCAGCGTCCGGAATAGTTGCGCTGACGACGAAGTCCCATGACCTGATGGAAACGGAGCAATAAACTTTAGTGTATACACTTTGACTGGAATAACTAGATGAGTTACTGGTCTTAACCACGGGTGAGTAACTTTGGCCCTCGAGTTCCACAGTCCTGCAGACCATATTAAAGTAGATCTCAGAGTTATCATCCATTGCTAAAATATCAGTCTAAATGTGTATGGATATAGCGGTTGTTCTTTACAGTCTGCATGAAATCAAAATTGAAACCATTTACTTTGTTAGCTCACATTGTTTTTTTTTTGTGTGGGGAGAATATCTTTACCCACTCTATCCTAAACCACCCCATAGCTTGCTGTGAGCGAGGGATGCTGAAGAGGTGTGCTAAAATAAAACTGTAACAGAATACCCTCATTGAGGCAACATTACTAAAGCAAAGTTGGTAGCTACTTCCAGTTCACACAGACTTTAAAGAGGGCCTAACTTTCTAAAGGCTAGAATACAATACACGACTTTTAAAATCTGAACAGATTTTTAAAACAGTAGGCATCATCCACTTACAGACAGATAGTGAAAAAGGAAAACTGAGCATCATACACTACACGATCGAGGATCATACACTCCCGTACTTTAAAAGTTGTCCCAATCACAACAAACTCACGCAGAAACGTGCACGGCTGCAATAATAATATATCATACTCAACAGGCATACCTTCATCTTATCCATGATAGCATTTGTGCCCAGGATGTTGTACTTCTTGTCAGGGTTCTCTTTAGCATGTTTTATGGCCCAGGTGGTTTTTCCGCTACCAGGCAGACCAACCATCATCAGGATCTGGGAAGAAAACATGGAGTCAACATTACGCACGCTAGGTATCACCAATACCTTCTTTTCACGGTTCATGCACGTCTTTTAAATGTCAACATTTGTTTTACTGTTATGCATTAAACATTACAATGCTATAATTATCTAGCTATTTCATATAAATGATGACAATAATTAATTGCCTGAAAGCACATCAAACCTCGCAATCAGCTTTAGTAGCAGGCCCCAGTGTCCCTCTGACTCTCTCCTCAAGGTGAATATCTTGAATGAAGGTAAAGCCCTCTGGCTGAGGGAAAAATGGCTCCTCTCTCTGCCCGAAGTTGAATTCCACGGCACAGTTCTTCACCAATACATGTGGAAAAAGAGCACGGCCTGCCAGTTCCTCTCGAGAGACGTGGAAACATGGGCCCAGCTCCTTGCCATTCTTGGAGAATCCCATTTCTACTTGCTCACTGCTTTCGAAGTCCTATAGAATACAACCCAAGTGGAAAAAAGAAAAGAGACATGGTTAAAAATAATCCATATTAAGCTGCATTATGCGTAATCTATTCTAAACGTATGAGAGAAAAATATAATTACAATATAGCAGCCAATGATGTCATTTTCACTGAACTTTTCCCCATAGTCTTCAAATTTACAGTCGGAGGATTTCTTGCCAGTTCCTCCATAGCCGAAAGAGAAGGGTTCTTCACCTATAGCATCAAGGAACAAATGATAATGCAGCATTAAAAAGCCTTATATTTTCCAGCAAAATCTATTCAGCTTTTGAATTAATCTTACTAAAGAAAACTGCATCAAGGTAATTGTAAGTCTGCTGATTTACCAAGTTGAGTGTTGCAAGTATCCAGGGACCATCCGATTCTCACCACATGAGGGTCAGGCTCAGACGAAGGAAGGTGCTTTACTGAAATTTCCTCATTTATCTAAACAAGGAGCAGGGACAATATAGAGGTTTGCCACCTTATCTCAGGCACTATTGCAAATACGGCTTCAAAAACTAAATAGCATCCTTGTTACCTTCATTTCAAAGCACACACGTCCTTTGGTAACACCGTAAGTGGCTCGAGCACCTGCCCACAGGTAGGCAAAACCCTCAATGGTCAGAGGGTAACCACTGTATCTATCACGAGCCACTTTGAAGTGCAGGTCACAGTTATCTAGAGACAAACAAATGAGAAGCCATTCTGAAATGTGAATAAAACAATGAATAACACTATTAAAAATAAACTCTTTCTTAATTTTGATTCCTGAAAATTAGATGATCTGAAGTATTGTGCAGATACTTTCATTTCTAATACTTTTAATACTTTCATTTTTAAAACAAAAACAAAACAACTGTACGTACAGTTAAACACCTACTGTAAACACAAACCGGTCCATCACAAGAACATATCTCTGTAATTATACTCACATGTGTCAATAACCACAAGTTTATCATCAATTTCTTCCTCTTCTTCTTCAGCTGGGGGTTGTGGTGACCTCCCCCTATGACAATCAAAGAGAACTATGAGATTGTGCAATCCAAAAAAAAGTAGATCAAATAAGACCTAACTTACCTTCTTTCCTCACGATGCTCATAGTAACCGTATCCTCGACTCTCATCGTATGACCTCTTGCGACTGTATGACGAGTAACGATCATCCTCTGATTTGGCCTGTGCATCCCAGTCACCGGTCTGCTCAGCCCGCTGGGGAACATCCTCGTCACCCTTGAACTCAGTCTTCACATCATAACTCTCTGCAGAGATTTAGATAAACGTATCACAAGTTACATCATATATATTTATATGACAATAGACCACAACAGTCTGAATTTCTAGAAGTGAAAACTCCATTCATTTTCTCTATAGGGGAAACCGTTACTGATAAGTCTGCTGTGAACTTTAAAGGTTGTTAACTCATTGTATACGCTTTTGTTGAAGCCATTTATTCATGGTAATTCAACTTTTTAAAATAATGTCGTTCTTGGTGAAAAACTACATTACCCATGACACTGTACAGAATATTCCAAAGGATTCCAAAAGTTTGTAATGTTATGATGCATCTTTTTACTTGGTTTAATATGACTTACAGAAAAAGTGGTTGAGTGCGAAGCACTTTAGAGTACAATTTAATTAAAATTGATTTTGAAGTCATTTTGCACAAAAAAGAAGCCTAAACCACAAGTGGAGGATTTTTGGTGGAATTACGTTAACAGCTATATGAAAAAATTTTTTAACTAACAGCGCACAGTCCAACTTGATCAAGAGCATTATGTGCTAGTTTAATGGCAATTTAACCACTTGACCAGGCATACCAGACTCTTCTTGCTGGCTGCGTTGACTTGATTCTCCTTCTGGGGTTTCCTGTGTCGCTGGCTCATTAAGCCTCTGCTCACTTGGTGGCTCCGCATGTGAAGTCTCAGTCTCCTCATACTCCTCTTTGACCTCATCCTCATCCTTCTTATAGTGCTTCCTGTCTGGTTCCTCAGGGTACGGCTGCTTAGCCTGAGGCTCCTGGAATTCATCCTGTTGTTCGTAGGAGAACTGCTCGGTCACCTGTCCTGGCATCGCGTCTGATGAATAATCACTTGTTCCAAAGCCAGGTATGGGGGTCTCGGTGCTGTCCTCGTTGCCTTCATTACTCTCGGTTCCCTGGTCATCAAATCCACCCTGGTAAAGGTCTGTGCTGTTTCCATCATCAAACTGTGCCTTGGCCTCTTCTCCATAATCTTGCTCCCTGGCTGCAAATTCTGTGCAGAAATTAAACAGAATAAACATATTTCCATTTCCAATTAATTTCCATGATTCTTCCAGTCATTTGTGATTACTCAATGTAGTAACAGCTACACTTTAATGTTTATTCTAGTGCAATTACGCTCGCACGTAGCCTATACGTTTGATTAAAAACAAAGGCTTATTTATTGTGCACCTTTTTTACTTCGCTTTGAAAAAATAATCGGTTGAATGACAGACGAATCAGGGAAAAAAAATCCCACGTCAAAGAAGGTGGAGTTTCAGAACACACCCACCGATTCTGTAACCGCCTCGGACCAATGGTAAAACTTCGGACCAAAACCAACTCCTCAAAAAGTTTGCTTTTGTTTTGTTCCGATTTTGTTTGAAACTATGTCATTTCAGTTCGTTCTTCGATTTAACCTGAAGTATATCGGGTCCTTAAGACTGTTTTCATTGCTTGTAAACATGCGTAATTAATTTACAAAAATGTATTTCAAAGCTATCCATTACCAGAAAACAATGTTACACACGTTGCATTACTGTCTAAATGTGTTAAAATGTTATCATAGTGTCCTATAGAAAATGTAAGAATCTATAAATTTCTTATCAAGACATTTTTATGCTACCTGATTTTTTTCTGATGTAAAATTAAATATATATATATATATATATATATTTCCACTATAATGGAGGCACTTTTTAGATGCCCCTTCTTGTATGTCCGGGGTGATGTCCTGGATCAAAAGGGGTCCCCCGATGGTGGTTTGACACGTTGCCAGGCGAACCTAATAAATAATCTCTCCTAATCTCTGTGAAGCACATCTCTATTCGCAACAACACAGCCTGACCTGCAGCTTCAAAATGCGACCAAAACATGTAAGTAAAAACAAGCATTACCTTCCTCCTGATCATCATTGCCCTCTCCCGGCTCCCCGCCAACCTCAAAGTCTTGATCTTGGTCGTCCGATGGCGCAGAGCCCGCCGCCTCGGCCTCCAGCGCCGCCTGCAATCGGTCCGCCAGATCCGCCTTCAGCCCGCGGGTGTCCAGGCCTCGCCGCTGGAGCTCTTCCTTCAGCTCATTGACTTTGAGCTTTTTGACATTCAGCCCGCTCATGATTCATGCACCCCTTCAGCAGTGTTTTCCAAACTGTGCGCCTGTACAGTCAGAGTAAACACACGCGAGGCATTGATTGGTTACTGTACGCGCTCGGCGGATCATCTTCACACTCGCTAAGATATTACGTTAGCCTGCATGCTAACAGGATAACACAGGCCGAGGTCTTTGCAGCTAAAAGGCAACTTCACTTCATTTGGAGGGATATTTAGGATTTAGTAAGTTAAATACAACAACATGCATACATCAAAATCCATTCATTTAAGTGGGAAAACAATCTAGTTTCATGTTTCATTGTATCCACTGTCTGCACGCTTAGCATTGCTGCGAACTGTGGAGTCAAGTAATTTGCGCGCAAAATCCCCCCGCCTCACATGTATACTCTCAAAGAAGCAAATATAATTTTAAGTCACCAACTGACCATACAAATTACCTCGTGTGTGCATAAAACAAAATATTTACCTTTTTCTGTCAGTTTCCCCCTCAAGCAAACTGTCGTTACGATGGTATCGAAGATGGAGGGTGACCGTGGTTGCCCACTTCCTCCGCCTCATGACGGTCTGAGCGCCCTCGGTCCCTGCAGCTGATTGGCTAAAGCTGCTGTCTGTCTAATCCGCTGTAGCCAATCATATTCGTCATACGCAGTCTTTCTAACGTTCATATAAAAACAACGTAAACGTGCCAAATACAATAAATCATAGCTTTGTTATTATTCTAAGAAATTTTAAGTACTGTTATTATTCACAGAGAACAAGCACAGAATGTGTTTCTGGTTAGAAAAGTTATATAGATAAGTTGAATTTAAATACATTTTGTTTTGTCCCAGTTAAAAGAACCAGACTTTCTTTCTTTCTTTAACAATTTTCAAGCAACAGACAAAAAAAAGATGCGTCAAAATCATGTCTTAAAGCGTTTGTGCAATGTTTGTACATTATCAGATTAGTTTTAGATCAAAAGAAATGTGTGCATTCGCTGATTAGAACGACTGAATTGTGTCGCTCTGCGATCGATTAATCAGGTGTTGCAGTCGGTTATCGGCAGAGCTTGACTTTTTATCGTCTTCTGTTTACAGCCGTGCAGAGCTCTGCAGCCGTGGATAGTGAAAGCGGAAGTGAAGAAGTCAACGACAAAACCAGCTTTTTTTTAATGGTTTTTTTTTTTTTTTACAATGGAGCGAGACACTGAAATAATTAGTTTAATTAAAGCTCTTGGGTGAGTAACGCTGAAATAAACAACAGCTTAAAATGTCGTTTAGATATGTGAAGATAATTTCACTCATAGCTCATTATTTATTATTTCATAGGTATGGAAGCAGAGAGTGCTTGAAGGAATGTAAATGTGACGAATTACCTTGCCCGCTGCTCACCTGGTTAGTGTCGGAACTAAGAGCAAGTTGTCCTGATATTCCAGGTAACACACACTCCTAAATTCACCAACTTCCGTGTTTTTGTTTGTTTTCAGTATATAAGAGATTTCAATGTATCATAATTAAATCATCAATAATATATCAATACATTATTTGAATTAATAGACTGTTATTGAAATCGAAAAACAATGATTTCTATTTAGGCTCAATGTTATGCCTGCGTGATAACAGCAGGCCTAGAATTAAGCCTAACAGAAAAACCCTGCCAGTAAGATAACATTTTGCACAGCTTTAGTTCAACCATCTTTGTGTGTGTGTGTGTGTGTGTGTTTGTGTTGTGTTCCATAATGGATAAAATGTAACTGTGCTTCAGCAGCACGGCATGTTGGAAGTGCAGTTCTGGTTGGAGAGTTGAGGGAAGTGCTGAAGGATATGTCCTGTCCTCAAGATGCACTTACATCAGAGCATCTCAGCCCACTTTTGTTGTTCAGTGTGACCGGTAAGGTAGGGTGGCGATAGATGACTTTAGTGCATTTTAAGGATTTTTCAGTGACGACCTACTGTACATATTGTCTTTCGATTGACAGAGTTTTTGGTGTCCGAGTTGGCGGCAGCACGTATGCTGACATACAGAGAGAATAATCCAGAAGATATAGAACAGAGTTGTGAGTCAAAGGGCAAAGAGCAAAGAAAATGGGGAAGTCTGAATATGGGCAATAAAAACGAGAATCAGGAAATCAGCCTGACACAAGAAGATAAAACTAATTGGAAAGAAGTAAATAAAGATCTTGCAAAACTGTTTCAGACTCTTGGTTTAGAAACAACTCAGTTGAGTGATGCCTGTGCAGAGGTAAGAAACATCACCAGTAAATGTCTAGTATTTATTGCTAGAGATTGAAAACATTTTGGTGATGTCTAACAAATGTGTAATTTATTCAGGTGGAGACACGGCTGACATCACTTCCAGAAGGTGAAGTGCCAGAAGCATTATTGAAGACCAGTATAAACTCTGAGCAATGGGTATGTATTAAAGTGCAATGGTGAGTCCACATCTGACAAAACAAACAAGCAAAAATCTTTGGACCAGGAGCTTGACCGAAAATTGTTTATTTATATTGATCTATTGTTTTTAATTACTAACTTTAATTAATAACTCACCCACAAATTGATTCACACTTTCTCCATTCAAGATGTAGATGACTTTGTTTTCTTCATTGGAAATTTACTTGACATCACTTACTCACGAATGAACCTACTGCAGTGAATGGTGCCGTCAGAATGAGAGTCCAAAAAGCACAATTCTCTTCAATTAAAGTTTTTCAACTGTGTGTTTGTAAGTAACAAATCCATCCTTAAAGCATTTAAGGCAATTGTTCTGGCTTAAATACTTTCTATAATCCATCATAACACTTTCAGAGAAAAAGTCCCATGTTGTCCTCTTATATCAAAATTGACCAAAATATTTGTTCAGAACTGTTTGCTTTTGTAAATAATACTTGGTATGTGTCTATTTCTCTTTTGATTCAGACAAGATGGCTTTTTTACTAGATTTTAACCAACATCTTAATGATAGGTTTGTTTATCACAGAAACAAAGCTTTTTGCTTCAGAAGACATTAATTAAAGGACTGGAGTTGTGTGGATAACTTGTAGATAATTGTGATGTTTTTATCAGCTCTTAATCTGACGGCACCCATTTACTACAGAGGTGAGCAAAGGATGTAATGCCAAACCTTTCTGATGAAAACTCAACTACATTTTGGATTCTTCAAGTGGTAATTTTATTGACCACCTGACAAACACCAAAAAGAGCCGAAGCATGTTTTTCTCTTATTTAAATAGCATTTGAGAGCATTGTAGCAGTATGCTGTCTTTCTGTTCTTTTATATATTACAGAGTCATACTGACCTTTTTAGAGCTCTGTCTCAGAACCTTTCACAAACAGTTTTTTTTCTTTCTTAGAAAAAGATTAATGAGATCAACGGAGCTCTCAGTAAGGATTATGAATGTCGGCGCCAAATGATGATCAAGCGTTTTCATGTCACACTACAATCCTTCACTTGGGGAGAGAGGGGAAAGGTACTGTTGTCCTCTTTTTCAAAGTTTCAAGCATCTATGGTAATATGTTTCATTGAGAAAATTCTCACTATTTTCTTTCAAGGAGCGCAGTGCTTTACTTTCTTCCCTGAAAACCTTCACACCTTCTCTTGAGTCCACTGTCTCCGTCGCTACACTGTTGGCAACCAGAGAGGATGAGTCTCGCATTAGGCCTGTTAAAGCAGGGCCTTCAACAGCTGTTCACAAGGTGCCCTTCACCTAAGTTTTGTAACTATAGTTCACTTTTTCTTCAGGGTTGAATGTAGTAAATTCAGTGTTGCAAAGGGCATATGAAAAGATGGATTTATACACAACATTTGTTTCTGCAGGTCCTGATGGGCAGCGTACCAGACAGAGGGGGACGTCCAGGAGAGATTGAGCCACCGATGCCCAGCTTCACCAGTCGCAGTGAGGGAGGAGGTGGTCATCATTATAGAAAGAGAAGGCGGGAATTTTCAGGAAAGAAGAAGAAAAATAAACAGAATTAGATTTCCATTTAAGTGCTAGTTTTGCAACTAACCGCACAAGAAAATAGCTTTATGTTAAAAGGAGGCAATATTTCCCAATTAAAATGATAGAATAAGACATTAATGATCATTGAATATGTTAAAAAATCTATTATTATTTAATGTTGCAAATTACTCATTGCACTATTTAATTTGCTGAACAAAAGTGTAACCAATTCATTTCAGTGAAATGGATAAATATGAATAGCTACAAGCTGTATTTACTTTGAATGTCCAAGATCTATTATGATTAAAGTCAATTATGTTTCCTTTAAAACAACATTGTCTCTTTCAATTCTCTTCTCCTTATTACATTTCCCCTAGTAATATGCATTATTTTGATGTCTTTCTCTCTTTTTTTTATTTACTTGGATTTAGTTGTTAACATGGTAATTCAGCAATCCTCCAGTGTGGCATGTGATGTTTCTTTAAAAGTTATTTTAACCTTCTAGATCTTAAAATACGTGTGATATTTCATTAATAACTATTTTCACATTATAGATCCTAATACGTGCTTTTTGACCATATTTAAATTACACAGAAGTTGTGTTGTTATGAGTGGCGGAATAGATCATTGTAGAATGTACAGGTCCTTTTAAAAAAATTAGCATATTGTGATAAAGTTCATTATTTTCTGTAATGTACTGATAAACATTAGA
>JAUMHQ010000053.1:17418905-17435670 GCA_032361165.1 Enteromius paludinosus
GTCTAATGTTTATCAGTACATTACAGAAAATAATGAACTTTATCACAATATGCTAATTCTTTGAGAAGGACCTATATTTCACACACACACACACACACACACACACACACACACACACACACACACACACACATGTTGGTTTTTGTGATTTACAGGGACTCTCCATAGGCGTAATGGTTTTGAATCTTTACAGACTGTATGTGGTATTGCCCAACTTACAGGAAACTGTGTGCAGTTTAAGATTTTCAAAAAATATTTTTGTTTTTTTGTTAAGATTTTTGTTTAGATGGTAGCATTTATATAGAGGTCATAAAAATATTAGTTTTATTGTTCTGTTTTTCCTCAACACTTTGATGTTTATTGTTCAGTAGTTGAACTGGTGGGCAGTAAATGGTTAACTGGAGTGTTTGGATTTAGACGCTGTCTGGTAACCAAGGACAATACTCTGCGCTCTCACACCCTGACAACATGTTAAAAAGCGATGAAACTTTGCAACACAACACCGCACAACCGATTTCATGTCATTATATTTACACTAAATTGTAGGACAAAAACATTTTTTTTTTCGATGAAACACTTTAAACTACTGGTTTAATACTGATACTGGTGGTTTTATGTTAGTTAAGTTAGTAGGCTGCTAACATCATTTTTACGAGAGCCTTTGCACAATCCTGGATCATCCTAGATGTGTTTTTTGAATCGTTGAAACTGATTTGATACAATGTCTGGAATTCAGCACGCGTCCAATCAAAGCATCAAACCTTTCAAATCGAGTGAGGAATATCTCTTTGCCATGAAAGAAGACCTGGCAGAATGGCTGGGAGATTTATACAGCATCGAGATTGACGTGAATAATGTTTTGGAGGTGTTGGAGACAGGTGCGCTGCTGTGTGCCCACGCAAATAACGTGACACGGGTGGCGGATGATTTTGTGAAGAGGAGCGGACCCGCGGAGATCCATCTGCCCGCTGCTGGGGTCACTTTCGTCAGCTCTGCCCATCCAACAACATTCTTGGCTCGGGATAATGTCACCAATTTCATCAACTGGTGTCGAAAAGAGATGAGCATTCCAGGTATGTTTTGATATTTAAAAGGTAAACGAGACCTTTTATAGGCTATTTGTTCAATATTATTTGTTACTCAACAGAACAACAGTAGTTTGACAGAAAATCACGGAACTTATTTGCAGTTATGACACTTGCCACTAGATAGTGCTGTGAGCTCACAATACTAGGGAAAAACTGTCAAGGGTTGGGCTGTTTTCCTCATTAAAATTTTATACATAAAAGTGAATAGTAAATTTGATGATTGTGTTCCCTCACATAAGTCGCCAGTTATTGTAGTCTAATAAAAGTTTTACATGGGGAAGAATACCTTATTAAAATCACGATCAGTTTATCATCATACAATTGTGCTATCAATATAATCTATCTGTTTTAACATATTTTTCCAGTGTAATATGTAAGAATTAATCTTGAATGGCACATTTCTGTAATAACAACAGTAACTGAGAACTTTTTTTTACTATTATTTCAACATTTTGTTTTCTGAAATATTTGTTAAACTCTCCCCCTTGCAGATGTACTGATGTTTGAGACAGATGACCTTGTCCTGCGTAAGAATGAGAAGAATTTTGTGCTGTGCCTTCTTGAGGTGGCCAGACGGGCCTCTCGTTTTGGCATGGCTTCACCAGTCCTCATTCAGCTGGAGCAGGAGATAGAGGAAGAGATACGTGAAGAGATGGAGGACTTGCCTGCTCAGCCCAAACCACAGAGGAACCTAATAAACATTCAGAATCTGGATGAAATGGTGAGGCATCAAAAGTGAAATTCACTTAATGTTTATTAATGTGCTGAGGGCATTGCATTTATATTAAGCATTTCATCTAAATGAACCAATTTCTTTAATAAAATATCATTTAAATATTTTGATTCTATCAAAATAATAGATTACATTTTGTTTGATAGGCCAGCTGCACAAACATAGCCACTATATTAGAAGAGCTGAATGACTAGCAGTTTGCCAAGTAGTAATCCATTAACTTCAGTAAACTTTTCGGAAGTCTGTTTTTATGACCTGCTTATAAGAGTAGTCTAAGCAGTTCATGCATACGGGTGAAATTATGCCATTAGGTGAATCACACAAAACCTGTCCAGAACTTATTTCACATCCCACCGCAAATAAAAAAAACAAAAACACCATAAAGAAAATAAAACCTGTTGTTTTTTGATTGTAAAATATTCAACAACAACTGAGAACATCTCCCCTCTTATTTTCAGTAATATATGAAATTATTACATATATATGATTTATTTTTTAAATGTAATATACAAATATTCAAATTATAAGCCATTCATCTATTGTGGTAGCATAAATCATGGTAATAATTTGATTATAATTCTTTATGGTGTTTTTTTGTCATTTTCATGATTATATTTGCAGTAATGAGAATAAGACTTTCTAATTAGTCATGAGAATTCAAGCAGGCAAATGTGCTTAATTGTAAAAAGAACATTTCTAGCAAGTCTAAGGAACATTTTCTTTGTCACAGCTGCTGTCTGCTGCTAGTTGTCAGTCATTTAGCACATTTAATCCAAAGCAACTTGCGTGTAAGTACACTTATTACGGGCTCAAGCCATCTGTAATTAAGCACTTTGCTCCGGGGCACAAAGACAGCAGTGTAACACTTGCTCCTTCCAGCAACTGAACCATGACACAAACCCCACTGTTATGCCACACAAGAGAATGTCTTGGAAACAAGGACACCCAAAGGGTCAAAACTTCACATTCATCTATACCTATAAGATTCATGCCTCTTTTTACCATTTAAAACGATTTGCAGGAAAAAAGGAGAGGAACTTTGAATTAGACTGCCATTTTGATTTGTGGCTCTCCTTAATGATTTATAGAGGCTTTCAAAGTGGCAGGTTACATCTGCTTAGAATACTCTGTCAGAGGTGTGTGGGTCATGCCAATAACGTTTCAGAGTATGTGTGTGTGCAGGTCCAGCTTCTGATAAGCAGGTGCACCTGCCCATCCCAGTTCCCAGTGGTGAAGGTATCAGAAGGCAAATACAGGGTTGGAGACTCTGACACTCTCATATTTGTGCGGGTACTGTATATAAAACCTCTTACTTTCAGTTTATCATTTATCAAAGCGCTACTCTTGTTCCAGCATATACAAGCAGAAATATGTGTTGATCCATCATGGTCAATAAAAGATATATTTGACTGCCTCAGAAGCTTTGTTGAAAAGAAATGGAAGAGTATTTGTTTTGTGGATAAGATAACAAGAGATAAATGACATTTGCTGTGTGTGTGTAGATTTTGAGGAATCATGTTATGGTGCGAGTGGGCGGAGGATGGGACACCCTGGAGCACTATCTCGACAAACATGATCCCTGCCGCTGCACTTCTCTCAGTACGTGGAAATGCACACAAACACACACCTATCAGAAATTATATAAACAGTGAAAGGTTTGCGGTTGTTCGTTGTGCATCTCAATTCAGACTTTTTGGGGTGAACTATCCTTTTAAGATTGGTTTTCCTTTATGAGGTACATTATGAGACAGTATAGCGGGATCATGCCAAGTGGCATACAGTTTGCATAATCCTCATTAATATTGCATTACATCTCAACACTTGGAGCATATGGAAAGAGCTTCTTTAAGAAATTGAATCAGTATTTCCTCTCTTTCACATATCTATATCAGTACATAAGTTGAACACACGTCCTGGTACTCCGGTCCATGAGATCAAAGAGCAGTTAACCGCAACTCAACCTGATGGGCAGTGTGTTTCTCACACCACCCTTATGCTGAGCCGAACTCAGTCCCCTCTTCAGCCTGTGGTCTGGACCCCTACATCCACCTACAGAGCCCAGAGAGGAAGGCCCTCTCCCCCGAGCTCCTGCTGTTCCCCCGACCCTGAACATCAGCCCAGCCGCCGGAGAAACAGCCCCTCTCCTAACAAGTAAGTACCCTATTGGAGTAAGGTCAAAGGTTGTCGGCTAACATTCATATGAAATACAATTTGATTTATTAACTGGATCATAAAATGTTGGACGCAATAAATTAAATACTTGAATTTCGGTTTGATAAGCATTAACAAAAAAAGCTGTTTAACTTTTGGTGTTATGACAACTATATTGATTTCATCTTGATGATATTGTGAATGATTCGTTCATGCATAGGAAAACATTGACCTTTTGAAAATATCATAAAATATATCACAAAAAGCATAATCAGGATTTTCTAGTGGAACATCAGATTCTGTCTTTTGCCATAATTAAATATCAGAAACTCACGTTTAGATCTGCCGCCACCCAACCAACAACTGATGCATAGAACCATGTCCCCACTCATTTTTTCCCCTCAGTAATCCATTTCATCTCCTGTGTATACACAATATAGAAGAAAACTGCCATTACACTTCTGTTTCTACTTCAGATAGATTGTAGCTTTAAATAAATTGCTTATATATAGTCAAGAAAACTAAGTTTTGTTTTTAAACGTGACTGGCTTTAACAGACATAGAGCTGGCTAACAGGATGATAGAAATCCACTTAAGTCCACTTGAATCCCTTGGATTCTCACAGACACATTACTTTTCGTCTGAGGTTTGAAAACCCCAAGAATAACAACACCCAGAGTCTAAGGAATTAACATAGCAAGACGGAGTTTGTGTGCAAGACAAAGGCAGAGACAGGGACTGAGATTATTATTTTTATCAAACTTACAACTGAGTATGCCTCTTTAGCAATTAAACAGTCACTAGGAAACAAACCTGTTCCACTTCATCATGACATCTCATTAGCAAAGTCACGCTTTTTAGCAAAGACCTTTTCAAGTATGTAATTACAAAGGCTATTATTTCATATTATTATTACCATAGTCTCTATCATACACACATTTAATGACCACCACCCTTAATGTTGGCTATTAAATTGTTGTATTAAGATTAGCAGAATAACAAAAGAAAGAAATTAACATTCATGCTTCACTCGAGAAATTAACCATGCTGCTTATTGATTTGTGCTGTAATGTCTATAAAGTCTTAAAGGGCTAGTTCACCCCAAAATGAAAATTCTGTCAATAATTACTAAACCTCATGTCGTTCCAAAGCCATAAGACCTTTGCTTGTCTTCAGAACATGAGATGTTTTTGATTGTATCGGAGAGCTATCTGACCCTACACAGACAGCAATACAACTGAAATAATCCCAGCTCCAGAAACGTAGTAGAAACATAGGTAAAACATGTGACATCAATGGCTCAACTTCAACGAGAAGACGAGAATTCACGCTTTAACGTTTTTGACGTAAACAGCCTTGTTGTGATACTCTCTAAAATGGCAGGGGAGAAGAATGGTTGAGTAAATATAGGTCTTATGGGTTTGGAGTGACATGAGGGTTAATAATTAATGAGAATTTTCATTTTTGGGTGAACTAACGCTTTAACATGTGGATTTTAACCATCAGTTTGAAACTACCATAATAAATGACTGTATAACTGAAATCATTATTTAAACAATTATATATATATATTAATCACATATGATATTAGAGTTTGCATTCATTTTTGTCATTTACTGAATTTTAAAACATTGATAGATAAAATGTTTTTTTGTAATTTCTTGGATTTGGTTTCTTTATAAACCCAGTCAGTAAAGTATTGTAAGAATAATGAGCAAAACAAAAGATTTCAAATGGTAAAATTGGAAAACCATAGAATATTGCTGTCAAAATCAGTTGACTAAAATGGTGTAAATTGTGAAAGTAGAATAAAGCTAATGCTTTTAAGAATGGGGCCAAAAAATAGATTTTTTTAATGTATATCCATGGAATTTCCATTTCATCTAATCCCTTATTTCCCTGTTATAATATAATTCCTGATTATATTAAGTGGAGTTTGGAAACCACCATATGCTTAATAATGAATATATGTGCCTGTAAATACATGATACTATTAACAGCTGTTGAGGAAGCACAGACTCACTGACACTGACAAGGTTCTGTGTGGGTGTTTTTCCAGATTAAGAGAGAGGCCGAGTACTCCATCTTCTGTGTACACTTGTGCTGACAGTAAAGACAGCTTGAAAACAAACTCCTCCAGCAGGAAAGGCAGAGAAGCAATAAGGGCATCACCAGCACCTCGTCTCACAAGCAGTCTTCCACGGGCCACCCATCATCCCACCACACCACAGCCTGAGATAAAGCGTCCTCAAACTCCTCTAGTCCTTCAGAGGAATGCCAATCAACTCCAACCCCAGCAAGTGCCTGAGAAGAATCTGGGACAAACATGGACCAAATCACAGTTGGTTTCCAAACTGAGACTAAACTCTACACTTGGGTTAAAGGCACGAGAGAACCAGGAGAAAGCGTACCTTGTCTCAGACCCACAAGAAAGTTCAGGAAGGACCTTTCAGAGCCCTCAGAGAAATATACATTCATGTTCCAAACCTCCAAACATCACCATTCATGAGCCAGAAGACAATGGGGGTCCCAAAAAGAGTTTACATTTCATCCGTACCTTTTCTCCTTTTAAAGGGGTAATGGGGGCCATTTCAGAATCGCAACACACCAGACCGAGAACACCAGCTAAGATCTCTCAAGAAGAGTCCCCAAATAAAATTAAACATATTCTGGATATAAATGAGATATCCAGCCAAACTGAACAAACAGCAGATAGACCAGTCAGCAAGAAGATACAGCACCTGGCCCTACCGGTGCTGAACATTGTGCAGTCTCCTCACATTAACAGCTCAAGTAAATCTTCCGAACGCTACCTTGATTCTCAGAAGTATCATGGAGATTTAGAAGGTAAAGAGGGAGGGATTGAGAGAAGTTATCTCTTCACTCCTCCTCCTCTCAGCTCTGCTCAGGAAGCCATCCTCTATAAGAGCCTAGAAGAGGAAATCTTGTCCAATCTACAGCAGCTAAGCGTCGACTCAGAAACTAGCACTAGCTCTGATGAGAAGAACCATGAGAATCCCTACAATTCCAGAGAGATCCCATATGATCAGACAAAAAGATCTAACAGATCAGCAAGTCTTGATCGAACGACACTCAACAGCGGAAACAGGGCTTTTGATGCTGTCATTGCTGAACTCTCTGGTGGCCCAAGGAAGTTGGAGAAGGTGTCAGTAGAGAAGTGGGTGAACACTCTTCAGGGTGTCAAAGGGAAGGCAGAAGAAGACCATGTTACCACACATCAGCTTAAGGTCTCTAAACCTTGTATGACCAGTTCTTGGTCCTCATTAGGATCCAGTATGGATTCAAAGGAGACTGCTGAACTTGTGAAGGTACCATTCGACAAGTTCAATGCTGAGACCAAAATTCCTCATGGAAAAGGATCCAGTTTAGGAACTGAACATGTAAAAAAACAGAGGAGTTCTTCATTCAGACAAAGGAGAACCTTAAGGAAGCCAGAAAGAGTGCCGTCAATCTTCAAGCTAAAACTAAAACCATGTGTGCGACCAAGATGTGATCACAGGTCTGACCGGAAGCCTTCAAAGATCCCGGCACCAGTTTTCTACAGAAGAACTAGTAGTAAAGAGGGAAACTCTCACAACCAGAAAGGAAACGATTCCCAACATGAGCTTTTTGGCACAGACAACCCTCGAGGTAACACTTGGACTAAACCAAACTCCCAGATCCCAATACCAAGTGCAACCATGTGCCAAAGATCAAACAAGGAACCACATGCAGATCGAGATCTTGAGTCCTGGGTTTAACTGACCTCAGATTTGTCAGTTTAGCATTTACTGAAAATTTGACTGCCAGTTCAGATGAGCAATATGTTGGTCAAGGACTGTTTTACCTGCTAAAAATGCACTTTTTCGAAAGCCTTCATGTTGCCTTAACTAGAATTAGACATGTTGGTGCCTTGTTTGTTTTTTGTACATATATTACTTACACATATATACATTATGTACATCATTAAGTACAGTGCACAAATTACAAAAAACCTCATTGACAACAGTTAATGCCATATCAAAGTAGCAAAGTATTTTTTTGTTGATTTTCATTACTCTTTAGTGTCTAAATAATAATAAGCAAATGTTAATTCTTTGTCAAGATGTTTACTTCATCAGTTTCACTCTGTACAACTCTGTAAAGTTGAAAGATTGTTTCAAATGTTTTTTGTCCATTATGGAAGTCAGTGTGGTCCAAAACAACAGAAAAGCCCACTGGCTTTGATTGTGTACAAAATAACACTTAGGGCAGTTTTTAAAAAAATCTCTTGTGTTTTACAGAATAAAGAAAGTCATATAGGCTTGGGATGACAAGAGCGTGAATAAATGATGGCAGAATTTTTATTTTTGCTAAATCCAGAACATATAACTTGGTTTTGACTTTAAGGTTTAAAAAGAGAGTTGAATTGATATCCAGTTGTTCCATGTAATCAGGTGTTTCATAGTTGAGGATGATGAAAGAGAGGAACTCACCCCATTTAAAAAAAACAAACATAAACTGACATCGGAGCTATGTGAGTGTTTGCCGCTTTAAAATTCATGTCCATGAACAGATTTAAATTTTTCAGTTTTTACATTTTGTAACATGCCGTAAATATGTCATGACTGGACAAGGTTTTTGCTGTCAGTTCCACCAAGCATCCAGCTTGCGTTTCTTCTTTGGCGTTTTCCAGTCACCTTGTGCTTCAGTGTTTTGGCTGCTGGTTTTATAAATAACTCTTGGCATAAGTCTGGAGCTAATAATAGCCTCGTCAGAACTGCAGTCTGTCACAGTACAGCAGCTGTGCTCCCTTGCAACTTTCTTCTCCTTGTTCCCTCCCTCCAACCCCAGTCCCCTTTCCTTTCATCCCCCGCTCCCCCTTCCTTGAAATCCCCAGACCCTTGTCAGTGGAGAGGAGCACTTTGAAGATATCCTCAGAGGATTGTGAGACCATGATACTGTGAGGACCTCAGTTTTGTGGATTAAATTCAGCTTTTTTGGAATTACGCAGAATCTCATCCAATTATTTAGAATGTAAAATAAAAATACGAAAGCTGATACGTGTTACCTGAAATGATGCTGTGATTATTTAAGGATTAATGAACATTAGTAAGCTTCTCCAGCACCAGTCATTTCTCAGTGATCCACAATATTACGCACTGCCTCGCTGATTTAAATAGTACATGCTGTGAATCACACTTTGTTGTTACTGTGTACGTGTAGTGCATTGCATAAACAGCAGCAGAGCAGATATGTTACCTCTGAAGAGCAAAGAACAGATACTGATGTAGGTATTGATTGAGTACTCATACATCACACAGACGAGGATACTTTTTCTGTGTATAGTGTCCATTTATTGAATAATGTGCTCTTAACATGAGACATTTATATTGAACGTATTTGGGGTGTGTAGCAGAAGCTGGTCTGTAGTGCACCAGAGATGTGGCGAGTTAAATTATTAAAGTAGGGTATATTTTTAGTTTGTTCCTTGCCTCACACAAACATTGTCCAAGCCTCTGCGTGACAAAGTGGGTTTCACAATGTAAGAGCATACATTTAGAATACATTTACATTGAAATTATATTTCCCTCTTTCCTTTATGATTTAATTTGTCTGCACTAGGGGTGGGATGAGACAGTTATCCCATGAGACGAGATGATAAAATATATTGGGATAAATTGTATTTTATTCAACAAAAACATCCCCAAAAAATTTAGGTGCATTTTGTAATCAGCTTTTTGAAATTAAACTATTTTAATGAACTACTATTTTAATGCAAACACTGCCACAAACTGACAGGCAAGTAATTAACAACAAATAACAAAAACATTTAAATTGTATAAATTAATAAAAACACATAACACAAATATTCCTTTAAAAGAAGGGCAAGCGATTTTTCAATCAAGCTTCAGAAACCGTCGGCCCGAATACCTAAACAAACTAGCCTACAGCAAATGCTGCACCAGCTTAGAGGCCAAAGTATATTCGGCCATCTGCAACAGAATTTTTTTTGAGACCACACGGACTGTCCGTGTACAACAGTGTATGCGAGAGAAGAATGCTGAAAGAGTGCAAGTCAAGTAGGTGGCATTGCGCATGTTATCAAGCTCCAACTAATCTGCGACTGAGCATCCTTTGAAAGCTGTGTGGACTTGGCTGTGCGCGAAACGTGGAAAGTGAAGTAAGTTATACACAGGCCTAAAGTGGACCTACACTGGAAGGCGAAAAAAGCGATCATTGAAAACCATTTGGAATTTGTGTCAGCACATCATAAACAGAACGTGGCATACCACTATTGCGAGGATATCGCCAAGTTTTCGCGAGACATGAGATCTCATCACACCCCTAGTCTGCACCGTTTCAAAGTGGGACAAACTTTCATTCCTTGGCAAAAATTACATTGGGTTAAGACACAGTATCAAGTCATATCCTAAATGAATAGTTCGAAAATCTGTAATTATTTACTCATCCTAATGACTTTCAAAAGAATGTTTAATAATTTTCTAGCCACTATTCCATACAGTCGCAAAGAACGAATACTAAAAGCTTTCATGCAATAAAAAAGGGATGCAAAAGCACCACAGATATCAACTTGCACCGGTTTTAACTAAAACTATAACTATTTAAAGTATTGTTTTCAGTAATTGAAATAAAGCTGAAATTATATATGAATATTAGATGAAAATCAAGAATTTGGAAAAATCAAGAAAATGGTGGAATGTTGCCTATACAGGCAGCAAACTAAAGCAAGCTTATTTTCAAGTACTAAACCGAAAAATAGAATAAAATTTTAAATTATATTAAAATTTTAATTATATATTAAAAAATAATTAGAAATAAAATCTCTCTATATATAATGACTAATAAAAATAAGTAATAAAATAAACACTGAAAATATAAAAATAAAAGGTATGTAAAAATATTAATTAATATTGTAATATAAAAATAATGCTTAAATGATACTGTAATGCACTATATTGCAAGTCTTGCTATTTAAGGGCGTTGTATCAAAAACAGACGGAAATTAACTGAAAGTTATTATTCAATAGAAATTTACATCTACCCTAGGCCCAAGCTCTTGGAAAACACAGTGTCCAAATTATAAATGAATAGGTTTATCTGATTCACAAAACTTCACTTCTAACTTTCAGATCTACAAAAACGGTCTTTGCTGTGAAAAAATGATTATTACCACATCAGTGTCCAAACAGACATATGCACTTTTCTGTGTTCAAGTAGATATTTAAGAATTTCTTGCCACTCGTCATTCTCAAATAAAGGATTTGTATGTGCAGTGCAGCTTATTAATATGTTAATGACATTAATTAGGCTAAGTTCAGCCATTCAACTGCGCACAATTTCAAGGTAATTTGATCATTTTAAGATTATTTCAAAATGTAACATCTAAAAGAGAAGTGATTGAATGTTTTTTGTTTGTTCACTGAATCACACTTATGCACATTTTAGAAATGATCTTTTCACAGTTTTTATACAACATTTTTTGCATCCCTTTTGAAGCTTGAAAGCTCCCCATTCTATGTAACTACATGGAAAAGAGCGACAAGTACATTATTAAATAATGTAGTTAGTTTGGAACAACACAGAGGTGAGTAAATCATGCCATTTGTAAGTGAACTATCCCCTTAAAAACACAAAAGTATCTATAAAACATAGAATCTTTGTATAATTTGTGTTTTTGTGGTGCAGAATCAGTGCCTGCATATGGCACCTGAGCTGGGAAACACTTCTGCTTGCAGGAACTGGACAATCCTTAAGCTCATAAGCATAGAGGAACATCTATGTGCTGTCCTGGGCTGAACGTAAGCAAGTGTATTACCTTCCACCAGCCTTTTGGCAGTTTGGATTTCTAAGATAAGAGGCAGAGATGTTGGTTGTGTTCTTCCAGGCCAAAAGCGGAGACATCAGTTTGAAGGCTTAAGTAATGGAGCAACAGGGACTTCCTATTATAAGACCACATCTGTCCAAATGTTAAGTTCCTTGGCATGAGGGTTATCACAGCTCTTCCAGCTGCCCACACAATAATGGAATGTCCACAGCCATAAACCGCTTTAGAAAGGGCTCTGTAGAAGAGAAACAGCGACCTCACATCAGGATGCATCTCTCTCTCCTGAGCGCCCGCTGGAAACGGATGGTGGCATGGACGTGCTTGCAGCGGGCACAACCCACGCTGCGGAGAGCCTCTCCGAACAATAGTAAAACGTGCCAGTTGAACTTGGCAGAGCACTCAACATATGCACACTTCCAGCTCTTTCGGACTAAGTCAGATACGCTGTGTCGAGGGATGACGCGACCTCGCTGCAAATCACGCTTGTTGCCGACAATCAGAATGGGCGTCTCTCCAGAGCCCATGACTCTGTGGAAAGATACACAAACAATTCTAAGCAGACATTCCACAGAAAAACTACTTTCAGTAAGTTGTTATGGAGGATCATAATGAAATCAAAAGGATAATAAAAAAAGTTAAAAGAAGTCATCATTTGGTCACTCGACCTTACTCATGTTGTATCGAACCTATATGACTTATTTTCTCCTGTGAAACATAAAAGAAGATATTTTGAAGAATGACGTAACCGAACAGTTTTGTTGACCACTGACTCCTTATCTTATGGAAATTTTTCACAAAATATCTTCTTTCATGTTCTTTTATATCTAGAATAAAGGAAGCCATTCGGGTCTGCTTGACAACATGAAAGTGAGTTAGGCTGTGTGTCCACAAAATCATTTTTAGCCAGCTGAAAATGCCAGGCGCTCTGCTCACAACGCACAGTTGTGAGACGCTATGGTTACAATAAGACTGAATATAGGCAGAAATAATGTGGTAGACACATTATAAATTAAATACAAGCATTATTTTACATAACAATATCCATAGTAATCTGGTACAAACATGAATACTCAGAGGCAAGAAATATTAACACTTCCTCCATTGTTGTTCAGTCGTAGTACAAGCAGAATGTGAGCAAAGTGGTATTTCCTCCACTGTGATTGGATGGCTGGCTAAAGAGTGACAGAGGTGAGCGCTGCTTTTTACCCAAAGTTGAACATTCTTTAACTCTCAGAGGTGAGTCAAAAATACACTTGAGCGCCCTGTGCTCAACATGAAAAGACGCTCAGCGCTTGTAACACTCCTGGCATTTTTTAAAGAATGCTGCGCTCCCATTGAAAACAACTGAAGAAATATGCTAGCCTCTGGAAAAAAGGCTTTGGTAATGAGCCCTATATTTAAATGTGAATTCAACATACATATGTCAAGTCATCCTTACATATTTCTGTGATTCTAGTTGCTTGTTTTATGCCTGATGGTGTATTCACACAAGGAAAGTCTTTTATTTCACTTGACCAAATACAATGTTGATATTTTTTTTTGGTTTGGTGCAGTTCACTTTCACACTGCCTTTTTTGCGTGAACCAGAAACTGTGTGCTAATGTCATCCATTCATTGGTTCATCAAACCAACCATACCAGAGTTTGTTAGAAAGCGGGCTCCTCAGTGAGATCTCAGTACAATTGTTTGGTCGGCACCCAACTGTGATTGCTATATTCACACCTGCCCAAAAGATCCACACTAAACGAACTTGAGTTCGATTCAGTCGAACCAAACAAGGATTGATGTTAGCAAATATGTTGAAATTTTCACACAAAAGAAGGGCTAATGCACACAAATGTTATATTCCCTTTATTGAATTTGATAAAAAGAACTAGGGATGCACAATCATGTATTGTTACAATTGAGTTTTTTATGTATTATTATCAGACAGTTTAGGGTGTTTAGTTGTATTGTGTTGTTAGATTATCATTGCAGTCATCTAACATCTTTAAAAACATTTAAAAAAAAAGTTTTAATCTTAAGCAAATATCAAAATTAATATCCAACTTCATACAGTAGTTACACATTAATAATATTATGTTTCAATTTATGTTTAGCATTTAAATGATAGTATTACATACTAAAAAAAAATTTTTTATTTTGATTTCGACCATGAATCCGCCAATAATAATTTAATCTACATTTTCACACAAACTCTTCGTCTTTCTGACAAAGCATTCTGTCATGGACATCCCAAATAAATGAAACAAAACAACAAAAAAAGAGATGTTGGTCTACATTATGTTTTTCCAGCTCATAAAATTTGTCTCTATAACCTCAAATGGGTATTTTAATATAGCATATTTCATAATGGTCCTGCTGTGATCTTGTGTTTTTGTGTCTAATGACATGGAATGTCTTCATCAAGAGGATTCATTTATGCTGCAGTTTCATCAGACTGATACAATTCATGTGCTCTGGCCCAAATCCAACAACCTCCATATCAATGTTTTCAGCTCTCTTAGCCTCCATCTATTCTGGATACATTCAGATTAAAGTGGCATATCATTCATCAAGATATTAGTGTAAATCCATGGCAACATATATCGAACAGCAGCTTTTGTGTAGATGAATACTGTTATCACACTGAAAGACGTTTTTGAATCAAATTGTATTGCCTTTACCTTGAAGATGAACCTTAACCTAAAGCTTGTGTCACACTTGTGTGAAAAATATTATAACATTTGCTCAAACTGTCTGTTTCAGGATCTTGCATGTCATTTTTCTAATTTCTTACTTTCAAAATCTATATATTTTGTGAATATTTTTTTAAGATGTAGGCAATGATCTTGCATCACAACACTGAAATATAAGGCTTTGTTAATGGCCTTTGAAAGGTGAAAAATGATTCAAGGAAACATTTGCTATGGTGCTGATGCACACTTCACATATAAATAATTTTACAAATTCATATCCCCTAGCATAGATTTCCTGACTTTGATTCTCTGTGGGTATTTATTATAAATATTTATATTTTTAAGAATATACATTTTTTGGTTTATGTATTTATTTAGGGTTATATGTATTTCACTGGTATAGAAAAATGAAATAAGATTATATGAAATAATATGTTAAAAATGTAATAAAACTGTTTTTAGAAAACAATCTTTAAAAAGGTTTGCATACTTTTTTATTTATTTATATTTGAGTTATCATGCTTTTATGGGCAAAGCACAAAACTGCGCAACAATATACTCTAATTTGTCCAGTTTATGATATTTATATGGCCAAAAAGCAAGATTTTAACATTTTAACAGAAATTGTACATATAATGCACAAATTAATATTTCTCAATTTGACAAAAATTCATTACTTTTTCTATATATAAACTTGTGTTTGGACAATCTAGTAAACATAAGTTGATACAGTCCAGTAAAGGTTCATCTTAAACAATGCAAAAGCTGTTCTTATGTTTACTTTTAAGAAACCCTGATTTCACTGCATGAACACACGAGTACAACCTGAGGGAGACATTTTTGGAACTGCACTAATGCCTTTTACTTGATGAAAAATACAAATTATCAGAAAAAAGAAGGAAAAAATCATGTTTTGATTAAGTTTTGATTATGTTGATCATTCAGGGGCCTTAGAAATGTTTGTATTAAATATATTACAGTCAGTTTTATTGGGTTATTTTATCACATACATTTTCTGAAACTTAATATAACCTGAATATCGACACTCTTGCTTGTGCAATATGGCTTGAATGACATAAATTAAAGTTAAATCTTACATGATAAGAAAACCACTGTATTGAAATACAAGCCAGTCAAATTGAATTGATTTACAGTGAAACTGGTCTGAGACAGGATCTTTAGCTCTTGGGTGACTATAATCAGCCTCCAGCATGTCTTGCATGTACAGACTGTTTCAGTGGAAAGCTGTCAGGAAGTGAAGCAGTCATGTGCTGCTCTATCGGCCTCTCGTCCTGTCTCCAACAGAGAGCAGCTCATGTCTCGTCGCTTATCTCTGTTTGAGATGACCTGGGCCTCTGACAGCTCTGAAAAAAGACAAATGGATTTCCAATTGTTTCACTTCACAGAGGCTTTCCACAGAGCTGCACCGGACTGATATAAACTAGGCAGAAAAGCTAAAAATAGATCTCAAATCAGCTACAGTTCTTTTTGTCCAAAGATGTGGATTCCTAACAGAACTTTAGAGTCATTCAAAGCTGACCTCAGAAAACGTGTCTTATGCGTGTTCGTGTACTCATAAGAAGATTGGATCGTAAACACAATTAGCCCCAAACCTCTCTAGACCTCATGCTGTCAGTCACCGGGTGACTCTAGATCTTGGATTGACAGAAACCACCAGCATTATCCATCAGTCACTGTCTGAGACAGACAGCTCTGTTCTCTGATCTCTGACACACTCGATTCATCCTCAAACACGGCAGAGTCCCTCTGCATCCGAATTCATTTATTACCGCATTCACTGATTCACTAACTCAATCTATTCTTTGATTCATTCAGTCATTAATATTTCGCTGGTTTGACTGTCAGTCTGGATAGCTGTGCAGCGTATATCAATTTATCCTTCACTGACGTGTTCTGACTAAAAGGCAAGGACTATAACATTAACTCCCACAGGGGACTTACAAACTCAAAGGGTCTGTTCCAAAACTGCCTGTCTATGTCCTAACCTTAACAGAACCCCATAGGCGTCTAATTAGAGACTCCACACAATAAATGTTGAGCTACTCCAGTGAAGCTCTACAGCCACAACACATTCATCACAGCAGCACCACAATGATTCTGAAAATAAAAACATTAAATAATTTTTAGAGAATTACAGCAATTACTTATAAATCTTTCAAGACATATTTATAGTGATTTTTAAGTGTTGATATCTATCTATCTATCTATCTATCTATCTATCTATCCATCCATCCATCCATCCATCCATCCATCCATCCATCCATCT
>JAUMHQ010000053.1:17435770-17446351 GCA_032361165.1 Enteromius paludinosus
CTATCTATCTATCTATCTATCTATCTATCTATCTATCTATCTATCTATCTATCTATCTATCTATCTATCTATATACAGTACTCACCGGCCGGCCCTGTTCAACTGCTTGTTAACACAAATGTCTAATCAGCTAAATACACTGCCAGCAATTAAATGCATTTAGGACATGATCAAGATGGTCTGCTGAGATTCAACCCAAGCATCAAAATGGGGAAGGAAAATGGTTTAAGTGACTTTGAATGCCAGACGTGTTGCTCTGAGTATTTCAGAAACTGCTAATTGGTTGAAATTTTCATGCAGCACAACCATCTTTAGGATTTACAGAGAATAGTCCAAAAAAGAGAACATATCTAGTTAGCGGCAGTAATGTGGGCGAAAATGCCTTGTTGATGTCAGATTAAAATGGCCAGACATGTTCAAGCTCTTAGAAAGGTAACAGTAACTCAAATAATATCTTGTCTCAACTACATTAAGTTAGATGTGGAGAGGTAAATACAGGTAAAAAGGTCATTTTGAATTTCTATTATCTAGAATTTTCAGTGGTTAACAAAGCTTTAAAAATATGACAATACATGAGACACTTTGGCACAATATTCATTCTTCGTTGGATAATGGTGAGAAAACATGTGGAACAAACACAACTTATAGTAGGTGCAAACGTAATTTTTCATTTAATAAGAAAAAACTGTTACATATTTTGCTAAATATTTCCTGTTCATAAAAGTACTGTATTCTGTGAAGTTGTGAAGCTATTGATAAACTCCCGCTGTGGTTGCGGGGGTTGTTAAATGGCTATGCATACATGTCATTTTAAGAGAAAAGCAACGAAACAACCGCAATAAATATTTTTAGCTGGTATGGTTAGACTTTATTTTAACACACACACAAAAAAGAGAGTAATTGAAAAAGACAGCCAAATGTTTTTTCTTCAAGGTCAGTATAACATGCCTACAACGCCTTAAAATGCTGTCAGTTATTGTACAGTTTCTGTACATGGACCCGAAGAAACGTTACCAGTGCTCAACACAAAACTTCCTCTGAGATGAGGACAATGTCTATTGTTTCACCAAAGATTAATTAACTGTCTATCATTTAACTCCTCACACTATAAGTGTCTGTCTTATCACGGGAACGACTGACAGCCTGCGCTTTCACTTCTGTTGGGTCTTAGCAGATCAGATCAGTGAATCGCACCAGCCCATCCTCTGCGTGCTGTACGGTAGAGGCTGTGAGGCAGTGTCAGGCCAAGGTGACTTAATTGTGCTCTGCCTGGATCAATAAAACATGAATGTTTGTCAGCGGAACCGCCTGCCTCGCAGCTCAGGCCTTGACGCAAGCGAAGCATGACAGCTGACGTTATTGATTACGATAAATCTGCCTGTGAGTGACACGCACACGGCAGACGCCCACACTGACCGTTTAAGCCAATCGGTGACTGAGCTGAATTCAAATAACGATGAAGCATCACTGTCTCTGTGTATATTACTCTGATACATAAGGCATCTTGGATCCTATCTACTTTCTGCAAACCAATTTGTTCTCTCGTTAGCAATTCAAATTTAGGCACCTTTTAAAAAAAATATTTTTCTAATATTTAAGAAGAGATCTCACAAACCCTGTGAAATCTTACAAACTGTGTACATAGATATATTCTCTGAAAACAAGACAAATTATATTATGTTAAATTATATTATATTGCAGTGATACAAGCAAAAAAGCAGTTGAGATATTTGAGTACATAGTACATATCATATATAGTTGAGTACATATCATCTATATGATGAAAAATCGGGCAGTTGCAGTCTGCTATATCTCTTTGTGCTATATGCAGATTATATATTATATATAACTTTATATTATATATTTATTACATATTTACATTTTACAAATAGAGTTATGCAACAATACTTTGCATTTTGTGACAATATAAACATATTATAAAACATTTAGTTTGTTTTAATGATGTTTTATGTATTAAATAAATTAAAACTAAATAAAATAGAGCCTATTAATGTAGTTTCTTGAATTAAAGCTAATTTATTAATTCATTTTACTTGTACAAACACGCTTTTTGTGACTCTGGACCCCTAAAACAATCATAAACAATCACAAATAAGCTGAATATAAAAGTATTTCCATTGGTTTGTTAGAATAGGACAATATTTGTCCAAGATACAACTATTTGAAAAACTGCAATCTGAGGATATTACTACTCAAAAATTGTGTTTAGATATATTTACAGTATATCCAATATCTTCTTGGAACATGATTTTTTGCATAAAAGAAAAATCTATCATTTTGATCCATAAACTGTGTTTTTGGAAATTGCTATAAATACACTCAAGCGACTTAAGACTGATTTTGTGGTCCAGGGTTATATTTAGTCTTAGTACAAGACACTGTGTAACAAATTATTTTGTCAAGTGCAAAGGATGCTCAGATATGTATGAAATTGATTAAAGAACTCCAACTAATTCAATCAGAGCAAATAAAACTGCCCCTCGCCAAAAAAGTTGACATATGTATATCAAGTCAATCAGTGAATGATATCAAAGATATAACAAACACGCAGAAGTACACAGCCAAAAGACTCACAATTAGGCATTATCAAACCCACTCTGGTACAAAGCAAAATGTCTCTGAGGCTTTTGAACTGGCTTTTGATGATGACATTACATGCCCTTTGCAATCAGCAGAGGAGAAGGGAAGGCATTTCTGTTGATTCGGATCCAAATGATGAAGAAATGACCCAGTGTGCTGGCAGCCCATGATTACAGAAGGGTCTCGCCTTGAGTGTAATTACAGCAACCATCAAATATTAAAGAAAAAAGAAAAGAAGGGTTTGGAAACATGAGGGAGATAAAGCAGCACAAAAAAAGCAGGGAGTAGACAAAAACAGAGGTGTAAGCAAGTAAAGCGCGGCAGGAAGAGAGAAGGGTGCAAAGATGTAAAGGTGTGAAGGAATAAAAGAGGCTTATATTCACATCACGTACCTTGTCTCTAAGATCTGCTGCCGCATGGTCTTGACATACTCAAAGCTGTCGAAACAGCAGATGTCATAAACCAGAACGTAGACATGAGCGCTCCGAATGCCTCGACAGCAAACATCTGACCATTCCTGCACAGACACAGAGCAACACAACATCATGATCAAGTGAAATAAACCCAAACTTCAGTTAACCTTACCCTGCTGTATCATATTTCATACAGAAATGTCTAAATCCTCTTTAAACAAAAAACTGTTATCTGTTATTACATGCCTTTTTACTGTCTGTCTGGTAGTTTATTTCACATTCATATAAGTTAATCAACTTGATAATCCATACTTTTTTAAGAAAACATGTTGAAATGTACGTATCTAATATGATGCATCAGGCTTTCAAGGAACATTTTTTTTATCTCTCAATCATCATCGCATTTTATTGTTTAATACGCTTTAATAAAAAAACGACAGAGCTTTGATCATAAAACGAAGCATTTAAATATCATCTAATTACAATATATTATTGGGAGCGACAGCTGATATTTATATGCATTTTATTAAAGTAGTTTATTATGCCATTGTTTTACACTGCAATACATCAAAATTTCATATAAATACCATTAACTGCATCATATTGTGTATTTCTGCTCAGTTTGGGTTTCTGAATAAAATTGAGTTTTTCCTCATCAAGTATGAGCTTCAAATTCTCCTATATCATAACCCAACCACATGTTCGTATAATTTAGTTTTTAAAATAAATGGTGTCTAAAGCCTTTAGAAATGGTTCCATTAAAAAAATTACAGGGTTAATAACAGTGTTACAGACTTTACAGGGTTAATAACAGTGTTCAACTAAAAACTGTACTCATGTTCAGATGATTCATTCAGAACCTTTTAACCTGAACTGAATAATATGTGCTAGTTTACAACTGGTATGCTTGGGGAAATAAGTTAAAACTAGGAGTGTGCAACAGGAAATACATGTAAAAACAGGATAGAGGATGAGCACTCTATTCTTATTCTCCCCATCTATTTGTGTATATCGGCCACATGAAGACAGATAGAGGGCACACTGAAAGCAGATTCAGCAATTTACCAACAAATTATGGTTTTAATAGACTTGGTTTGAGGAGAAATTGAAGCAAAGAAAAAGAATTGTCTATATCACTTAGGTAATGATAGTCCAAGTTAACGTCTAGTTCTGTGACAGGACACTCCAGTTGGGAATAAAATTAGAGATGGAAAATTCTGAAAGAATTGTCACTTCCCATTGTCACTGATTAAAGCACTGAGTCATTATAACACCATCGAGAAAGAAAAGTGAACTGAGACAAAAGGCCGTGCTGCTCAAGTGGTTCTTTTTTCCCTTTGAGCTGTCTGAAATCACAAGGGTTACACTGAATCATGTGCTCTCAAGCCACTGGTTCATTACGAACCATTCTACAAAACTAGAGCATAAACTTACAGAGCCCATATCAAAACACTAAAAACATTCTGCTTAAGCTGTTCCACCCTCTGACACTGTGCTACATCTGAATATCTCCTAGGACTGAATTTTATTGCCACTATTGTTATCTAAATCAATGGCTACTCTAAATGAATATGAACACATGGGACTTTCATACGCTCATATTACAAAGCTTGTTGATTACCAAGGTAGGGCTGGTTACAAACATTAAGGTGATCTTAAAGGTCTATAGAACATCACATTTAAATTGAATTATCGGAGCTGACTGAGAATTCTATATTGTAGCTACAGGTTGGGAAAAAACTCTGCAAGACTGCATTCATCTGAAATCAGATGAAGCCATATCTGCCTCTTGTTTTCATGCCTTGAGGAAAATTTGAACATTTTATAGTTCAAAAGGCATAACAGAGTTGTGCTTTAAATAAAAAATCAAACATAACTATCATCTGTTGACACACATACAGATCATTTTCAAAACATCTGATAAAAAAATATATGATTTGATATTATGATCTGTGGAAATTCTTTTCACACACTGCAACATCGTCTTAGATGTTTTTCCATGTCCATGGACATTATTTCACTTACTTAAAACAAAACTATGAATTAGTCATTTTAGGCCAGAAGAGATAGACAAAGATCTCTACTGTAACAACTGCAATATCACTTTTTCTCAGACTTCAACTGCGGAGATCCCGTTAGTGGTTTCCCTTCCCTAAGGGTGGGTTTGTTTGGGTACCTCAAATGTTATAAACCTTGTCCTGACAGAGGACATATTTTTAGACTCTGTTCAGGGTTGTGGTATGATGGTTTCTGTACCTGTAGAGAGCTGACAGGAAAGCTGCTGATGGCTGGATAATCTGTGATCTGAAGGTCATGCACATGACCATTGAGCACTGCGGCAGAGAGATGCATCCTCCGTGTCTTACTGGACACCGCCACCTCACTGTAGTCATCGTGAAGAAAGCGCTGCACAATGGCCGTCTTGCCCACCCCCTGAGCTCCCAGCACGGCGATCCGGAACGGAGAGGGCATTGCCCTGTTTCCACCTCGTCCCCGGTGGGCCGCCCCACCCTCCCTGCTCTCGCAAACAGCTGGCCAGTGCATTCAGAGTGGCACACGGGCAGCACATAGTCCTGACTGAAGTACAGAAAGCAGTGTTGGCCACAGCACAGTCCCATTCATAGGCCAGCAGCCTCTAAGAAAGAGAAAAGTGAAAGAGGGAGACAGATGAAAATGCCTATCAAGAGTCCAACTCAGATAAAAACAGGATTTTAAAACATCTGAAATCAAGCCACCTTTACTTATTTACTGCTTTATACGACAGATATCATTTCGAAGCAGCTTTACAGAAATAACAGGAAAAAACTAAATACATCACGTCCAAGACCAATCCAAGTTATCCTGTAAAGCAGCTCTACAAAGACAACAGCGTCATTATTCAGTCAGTGTTTATTCAGAGTTGCGTTTCCCAAAAGCATTGTAAGCTTAAGCTGAGCGTAGCTCCATTGGGGACAATGGTTCTACAATCAGCTTAGCTTTTCAATGCATTTGGGAAAAGCAGCCCAGTTTAGTTCAATAACTTTTTTAAGTGTTTTAGTTATAAACAAGTTCAATTCACCTATAAGCAGAAGAAATAGCTGCTATTGTTCGATGTGGACGCAGTTTAGTTTAGCACCACGTACATCTATCCAAAATAGTTTGATTATATCTACTAGTAACTGATAGTTCAATATTTGTTTAATATAGCACATTTAAAACAGCAGCTGAGTACTGTGCAGTTCAGTAAGCAAAACATTAAAACAGCAAAATAAGATACAAAGAAAAAATACAAAACTAAACCTTTAAATATTACAAAACGTGTACGTCTACTCGTTTATTGTTTATTTATCATAGTCTGTTAATTTCATGATGTTCCTATGATATAAAGCACTTAAAGTGGGTTGGGATGATTTAAGTGGAGCAAAGATATTAATAGAAATCGCCACACATAAGCAAACGACACAGGCAGCAGCACCTCTATGTGTGTGAGCTATTCTTATAGAGCAAGTGCAGGGGGCAGGATCAATGACGCTAATTCAATAGTTTACTATGAATCTTCTCAGTGTCATTCTACAGCGTGATTACACCAATAATAATGGACACAGTGCTTATGTAACGCATTCTCTGCATCCTATAAAATTAAAGACGCACGTGTTGGCTACTTGTTAATTTAGGCTACTCACATATATAAGAGCTAAATACCTTTCTAAATGCCCCACCCGTATTATATACAACACTTTGTCATTCACATAAAGCTGTTAGGATTTGAAGCGGGCGACTGTCGGTTCGAGCGTATCGCGAGCGCAGCAGCAACCGCTCCGGTGACTTACCTCGTGCGCAGGTAAGAAGTTGCATTCTCCGCGAGGTTCGGTCTGCTGAACACCTGCGCGATCTTTCTAGTCCAGTTTTCGCTCTCTGCTCGCATTCAGGTGCAGAAGTAACCCCCAAACTGTCCTGGAGGAATATCCTGCTCTTTCACGTCATGTGGACCTCGCGCACAGCCAGGCGCGCGCATGTTCGCCCGTGTTAACAGACGGATAAATCAACGCTTGCGCGTAAAATCCGAGCGCTGGACCGCGCCGAGCCCTCGCGCCGAGGCGGGTCAGCGTCACAGCAGGTTAATTGAATTTGAAAAAAAAAAAATCTGAGAGCTCTGCTTTGTCTATGGCAAGCCTCGATGACATTTATTGCTTAAAACAAATGTCTGTGTTAATAAATATTTTATGTTGGTGTATTTTTTTATTTGTAAGCATTAGAACATTCGATTCTCAACTGAAGTTACAGTTATTATCTATTGGTCTTGAATTGGAATAGCCTAAATTAGGAGAGGGAGGGGTCTATATTATTCCATTGAAAAAAAAAATATATATTTACAGCCTCACTGACATCAGGATGCATACAATCCCTCGTTAACTGCTGATGGTAGAAGTAAACCACTGCTAGTTTAGATGTGCCAATATGGCTTATCAAAGGTCATTTTGTCTCCTGCTGCTTTGCCATAATTGTCAGTAACATTAGTTTTTAGACTTTGAAGATGCATCTCTGGTGATTCTGTAGGCCTAATTCTAGGACTTTGGTTTAGCAGAATATAATTGTAAATTATAAATGATATTTAACTGGCATAAGTTGTGAATAATGAGGATAAATAGGTTAAAGCAAGTTATGATGAGTGGCCCAAAGATTACAATGTGTTTGCAATATACATCTATTTAATGTAGGCTAATTATAAATAAAATGAATTACAATATTAAGCAATGAATTACAATAATTCTTAAGTTTGATCTTCAATATTTCACTGGGCCAATTCTGCGGGTCATCTTATAAAGGTCTTATTTTGACTTTTCTTTTCAAAGTAAAAGAAAACTTTAGTGCTGGAACCTGGGTCTTTCCGTGTCAACTCAACCAGAGGTTCCTGGCTCAAATTTTTTATATTTTTGAATATTTTTTTTTTCTGAAGAAACATAAACGTGTATAGTGATAAAAGCAAAGATATTAAATGTCATGGATTAACTGAATGTTAAAATGACTTCAGAAAGATGACAGCAACATGATTTGTTTTTTGGCAGAGATTGGTAGGTCTATTAGTCAAATCTGTTGACTTTAGCTGTCTTTGTTGCATTATGTGCCAGTGGGTCGTGGAAGCAGGGGCCGCTATTTATTTTTTACAATAGACTTGTAACATTAATAAATCATTAAGGCAGAAACATGTCAATTATATATATATATATATATATATATATATATGTATATATATATATTGGTTGTGTATTGATTTGATAATTGTGGGAAAATCATAGCTTAGAAATACAGAGACTAATATATCTGGCATATAACTAATACCATTAGTACTAAAACATAAATTAATTCCATATTAAATATTGTATCTTAATAAACTTGCCTTTTGACATCTTCATTTCCAAAGCCTTTTGGTTAAGTTGCAGAGATATTTCAAAATGGGTTCAAGAGTAACTTTTTCAATTGTACACATTTTCAGTGATCAAAAGCCCAGCTGTGGAGGAATGTCTGAAGAACAAATAATGTTTATCCTAGAAATGTATCTTAGTTGTTTTCTTCCATCAACACAACTGCACTGAACAGTGCCACATTCTTTTTCCAAACTTTGCATGCATATAACTCAAAAAGTATTACAGATATTACAATATGATTTATGATTCTAGTTCTCAATAAACCTTTTTTTGGGGAATTTTTGTTTCCAAGGCTCTACATTGTTCAGTCCGGTCTCGAGTAGGGAGGTCACATATGGGATATCAATTAAGCCCAAATTCGATACATCCCAGCTAATACAAGTCATTTGGCAACCCAATTTACTGCACAAATCTAGTCTAATCCATTCCAATTCCACCATTAAGTGTAACATAAAAATGTCAATATCCAACTTATAAACTAACATAATCTCTAGCTTCTGCAGCACTACAGCAGATGACGTATTATGAAAGCTCTGGTGAGAATAAGCTTGTCTTGTGATTACAGGAGCAAAGTTTACTTTGTTTAGTTTAGGAAAAGTCTCCTCATGAATTATATGAATTACATAAAAAAAAATATTTTATTGTATTGTATTATTGTGTAATGTATGATAATGGCATATTATTGTGAACATGACAGATGGCAGAGTCTAGACAAAGTTTGAAATGTATTTTTCTTTTAATTATATTTTTAAGGATGGCTTGATGGTAAGTCACGGCGAAACTATCACAGCTGACATGGTCACACATGATATTTACTGTGGCTTTTGACATTATTATAATTTTTTTTTAGTTTGCAAGAAATAAAAGAAGTTGAAAATTTGTTTTTTGCTGAGTTTATACACAGAACTCTTATTCAAAGACAAAAAATAATAAATGAATCTTAAAATCGTTCAGATGGAATTGTTGATGTTCAGATAAAAGGTCTAGATTAATAACATTAATAAAAGCATACGTGTACTGAGATGACATTTAGTGACATCTATCAAGTCTGGTGTGTGTTGTATCTCATTGGTCTTAAACTTCTAAAGAATAAATGTTCAAACGGCTTTCCACAGATGTCAGCAGCACTCTCGGTCTCCTTGCGTAAATACACTGCGCGTCATGAGCGGTAAATACCGGCGAGTAAATACCAGCACGCGAATAAAGGAAACTCATCACTGACAGGCTGCACGTGGACGTACCACTTATTACCTCAAAATCAACGGATACCCGTTTCACATAAACGATCACCCCCCTCTCAGCGGCTGCTGTTTGTGTGAATGAATCTGTCGTGATTGCCCATTGTCATTACTATCTGAATATGAACACACTATCAACAGTCTGTGAGTACCGCGGCCGTCTCTTAGCAACCTAATCTTTCCTTCTGTTGCTAAGTAACCACGTGGTTGTTACCTGTTCGCATCACGTCACTCATACAGTCAGTGGATGCATGTATCGGGCGACAGGACTTCAGCTACGAACAGGGTTGTGGATAATTAATAACCCGTTTTTTAGTTAATGACTTCCATTAACCTTTCTAATGTCATTTCCCCTTTTAGAACAAATATTTTAAAATACCACAATATTTATCCATTTAGCTGTTAAAAACTTTTCAGTGGCAATGCCAACATGGCTAATTTAGTATATCTGGCCTTTACACTAAGATATTTTTAGATT
This sequence comes from Enteromius paludinosus, assembly GCA_032361165.1. Taxonomy (NCBI): domain Eukaryota; kingdom Metazoa; phylum Chordata; class Actinopteri; order Cypriniformes; family Cyprinidae; genus Enteromius; species Enteromius paludinosus. The sequence continues at coordinate 17,445,906 of JAUMHQ010000053.1, forward strand.
AAGTAATTAAGTTCTTTGTCAAATAAAGAATCTAATCTAATCTAACTCCAATGAATGAATGAATGAATGCTGTTTATTTAAACACTTCCTTTTGATTTAACACCATTGTATTAGGTTTCTAATTCAAACACAATTGCATCATATTAAACTGACTTGAAATGGCAATGGTTTTCATTTTGAAAGAACTCACTTCAATCTAGTAAAAATAAGTTTCACATTTCTCTTCATTCTTTACAAACGGTTGGATATGGGGAGAGAAAATGTTAAAATAACATGATTGGAAACATTATCTTTGATGAATGAACTAAAGCAAACTCCACTTCAATTAAACAAGTCCAAATATCACATGGACAATGAAAGGAAGCACTTTAAGTTAAAGGTGCCATAGAATGGAAAACTGAATTTAGCTTGGCATGGTTGAATAATAACAGTTCAGTACATGGACA
>JAUMHQ010000053.1:17492193-17507031 GCA_032361165.1 Enteromius paludinosus
ACAGATCTCAAATGAGCCATTTTAATCTAGATTAATCTAGATTAATTTCAAAATTAATCTAGATTAAAAAAATTAATATATGCCCACCCCTAGTATATTTATATAAGTTATAATGTGAAGTACATGAAACCCTGAAGTTGCACACCCCGGTACAGTAGATGGCGGTATGCACCTGAACAAGTTGGTTGCGATCCACCATTAAATTTCAGAGAGAGACTCTTGTAACAGGAAAAAGAAGTACTGCTACAGGTTTTGACCGTTGCATCGTGCATTGCCTTTGTGCAGTGTAATTTTATTGCCTAAACTTAATAAAACGATGAAAACATTACTATTAAAAGACTCATAGGACTAATGATTTTCGCTCGCTTTGTTGTCTGAACTGTCCCGTTCTCCGTGCTGTATTGATCACAGCGTTATAATGGCAGAGCGAGGAGCACATTTAACTACAGCGGCTCCAGCTGAAGACAGACCCTCCGTGTTTGAGGTTTTAGCTCAAGACTCTTTGATGGGTGCTGTTAAACCTGCATTACTGCATGCTGTGAAGGTATGCTGCTCACGCAACTGCATTTGCCACCACTGTAACGTTGCAGTAACGTTATCCTGATATGGTTATCATGCTTCCAAACTTTGTCTTATGCTTTAACATATCAGATCTAAAAGATTGTAAAGAAAAGAACTTTAGTTGTGTGCGCAATGCAATACTAGAAGTATATTTCTACTGTGTCCATACAAACTGAATACCTTTCACCTATATTTTCCACGAGCAGAATACAATCCGTGAGCACACCTGTATCCCACAATGAAGACCATTCATCTCCAATGAGAAGAATGAACCATGCTGAATTGGACTGTTTGAAGCTATATACACAGAACGGAATTTAATAAACACAAAATTTCCATAGATTTGTGTGCATAGTCCATGGGCTTTCAATCTTTTCGATTCCAAAGACCCCCAAATGTGATCCTTCACATGTGATGGATCCACGTGACGAAATGTAAAAGGCATCTAGCTATAGAGTTGCTTGTATAATGTTCATCTTAATCTAGTTTCATTTTCATTTTTTTAAATAATACTCTAAATCAATTTTCATGAGCCCGCAGTGTACTGTTGCAAACATACTTCTGTTGTTGTATATATATATATATGCACACACATATGATGAAAAATAGTAATAAAATAACCTTTACAGTATTTACTGGAAGGTAATAATAACATTGATGTGTAAACTCTGTCCACAGATCCTTGCTACGTCTAACCCCGCTCGCTATGGAGTTCTGTGGAGGAGGCTGGATGAGATTTATGCTATCCTAGACGTGTTATTGCAGCATCATTTCCTTTCCCGCACCAGCGCCTCATTTTCGGAGAATTTTTACGGTCTGAAGCGTGTAGGAGAAGACAGCACAGGTGCAGCTCATCTGGGACTCCGGCGCAGACAGCACTGGCGCTCCTTGTTCCTTCTGGCCCTCCTTCCTTACCTACACACCAAACTGGAAAAAATCCTGGCTCGACAGAGGGACGAGGACGATTTCTCCATCCGCTTGCCTCAGTCCTTCCTGCAGAAGTTGTACAGGGCTTTTTTGGCTGCGTACCCCTTTGTGTGCATGGCTTGGGATGGCTGGGTCTTTTGCCAGCAGCTTTTGTATGTTTTTGGCAAAACGCAAACACATTCTCCTCTTCTGTGGCTGGCTGGGGTTAAACTCTCATATCTCACAGCTAACGACATACGCAGTCTGGATCTTAAGCCATCCGACCCAGGACTGAGCCCCAGTCAAAGGTGAGTTCATTTTATGCAACATTATTTACCAAAATGATGTTTAACTAAAGCAAAATATCTCTCTTTTCAGCTTAAGAGAGAAATGTCAGCGCTTGGTGTCTACAGCGGTTGGTGGTGTGGCTGTGTCTCTGTCAACCAGCCTCTCGATTGGAGTGTTTTTCCTGCAGTTCCTTGAGTGGTGGTATTCATCCGAGAACCAGAACACGGTTAAATCCTTAACCTCCCTTCCCACCCCTCCGCCGCCTCTCCACCTTTACAGCCAGGAGACGTCACACACACACATCAAAGTCTGCCCGCTCTGCAGGAAGGTGCGCACCAATGACACAGCGCTGGCCACTTCAGGCTACGTGTTTTGTTACAAGTGTATATATGTGTATGTTAAAGCCAATCACAGGTGTCCCCTCACAGGCTACCCTTCAGGACTGCAGCACCTCATTAAAATATACACACCTGATGGATAGACTGCTCAAATCTGTTTCATTTTGTTTTTTTAAGATGCATTATGTAATGTGGATCTGTCCGATTTAACAAAATTATGGCACACTGTTCAGGTGAACAACAGATTTATTGTTCATTATCCTAAGGAAGGCTAAAATGCTTTTTATAAGTTATTGTAATTAGTTTTTTGCGATATGGTTTCAATGGAATTATTAATTTGTGCAATGTGTAAATATTAAATTTTTACAGATATCATCTTTGCCGACTCTTATTTAAAGCTGCAATGCAAGGGAAGTAATGCAGATCTTTTCTTTCATATTGTGACATGCATTCAAGTGTAATAGATTACTATATAGTCCTATCCTAACAAACCATACATTTGTGGTCCAGGGTCACATATTTGTCTTGTTCTCTAGTCCAAGCATGTTAAATCAAGGCATATTTATGAAAACCGATTTCTTAAATGATTATCTGATCACTGAAACCATTTGCTCATTTAACCCATACAGTTATAGAAGAGCATAGGACAGTCCACAACAGGGCTCAATCCTGGTCCTGGAGGTCCACCACCAATTTTTAGCTCCAACCCTAATCAAACGCACCTGAACCAGCTAATTACGCTCTTCTGGATTACTAGTAAGCTACAAGCAGGTGAAGTTAATCAAGGTTGGAGCAAAACTCTGTAGGACAGTGGGCCTCCAGGACCAGGATTGACAATCCCTGGTCTATAATATTAATGACTGCTGATCCAACTAATTCAGTTCATATGGTGCTATTTTCACACGGTTACATTCAAATAGAGAAATCTCATTAATCTTAGCTGAACATTTTACATATAGCAATAAGTCAGAGCTAATCCTCAAATTTACAGGGCCTGCCATCTGTTGGAGCTTAGCGATGACAATGACAAACATGCATGACAAGGGGCCTCTGACCGCAAGAGGTCATTCACATTAAGTTTTGACCGTTAGATCAATTGTGCAAAAAATCAACCATGATCAAATCAGTGACGAGATATGACTAAGGATAGCTGGGCTCCTAACATCACTTATTACAGACGGAGGAAAAGCCAGTTGATTTTGCTGTGATAGACCACGGCATTTTAATGTAGTTTTTTCTATAGGCCAAAACCAGGAAATGAGTTTGCACTTTACCACTTGTGGTTTCCATTGTCCTGAAGGCAGTAGGTTTTTTGAGGTTGTGGTTAATTGTCGGAAGTAAGGGATGTGGTCAACACAATTTCTGGGTAGTTTAATGTTTTCTTGGTGTAATTGCACTTGTATTGGAAAAGGCTGTAGCAACAGGTGGTTAAGTTGTTGGGGACATTAAATATCATTTTTATGATATAAATCAAAATATTTAATGTTGATAAAAACAGCTGAACACATCTTCTCAGTCTGCTTTCGGAGTTCAGTCTGAGATGTTAGCCTTGTTTACTCTATGGAGACTTTCTTTTTGCACTCCGGGGCCTGGGACAGTTAAGTGTTGGGATTACAAGAGTGTGTTCACAGAACTGGCAGATTGATACTCCCAGTCTAAAAATAGGGCCAAGGAATTTACCCAAACCCATGAGACCCGTGTTACCACTCCCCGAAAGCTTCCTGAAACACTGCAGCATTACAGGACATGTACCACCAGTTAAGAAAAAACAGCTCGAGGGTTTAACCTTTGTGGTATCAGTACTAGTGCATAACGGCGTCTCTGCTTGACCTCAAACATGAGATGTCAGCAGCTCAGAGAGAAGATTAAACTTGGTCAATCAGATCTTGGTCAATGATGCCAAAGGACAGCAATACCAAGTCAGTCAAGTTCTTTCACTCATCATCGCCGCAGGAACTTTTTCAACAATCAAGCAGAATCAGTTAACATGAAACATCTACCACAGTTTGAATTACTGACGAACACTTTAACCAAAACCTGTGGCAGTAGAAACACACAAAGTCTTTTCATTACATCCAGTTGACAGAGACATCATCACCTGGTCAGTTTCCAGATTGAAGTAACCTAACTCACAAATTCTGCTTCAAACCTCAGGTCAATAAATGCTTAGTTATATAGAAATGCTTAGCTTAGACACCTCAAACATCTTTGAAAACTGCTTGAAACTGGTTTTTAACATAATTTCTTTTCACGACCACTGCCGAGTCATTGCTTGATTAGGTAACAAAGAAATTGCTTTTGCCTTTTAACCTTTATAGTTTGTGTAGTCACCAGAGACCTCTTCTACACACCTGTTCACACTTCATCATCATTAGTCTGTGGCATAACACAGCGTCACCTGAATTATTAATCAAGCCAAAGAGATAAGAGTCAGTAATTTAGAGAGCGTTAATTTATATCACTGAAGTCAGAAGAGGTTAGGCCGCTATGAAACTCCAGGCTCCTAGTTCAGTTGTTTTGGACATTTGTGATTTATCAAACACACTAGAAACAAGAGCTTTTTCAACAGTTCAACCCACATTCCATTCATCAAACACTAGTTTCAGGAGTTTGCTGGAACATGTGTGGATTTTAATATGAGGGTTGGCTGTATGTGGAGTTGGCATACTGCAATCTAGTGTGAAAAAAGTGTCTATCTGCAGTCTGATTAATATTCTGTGGCAGATATGATTTAAAGTGCATTCAGAGAAGAACATTGCATTGTAGTAAACATTTTGCAGAAAGTATTATCTGGGTGTTTTGTGTAGAAAATTGGTAAACAATGCATGGTATTAGACATTTAGCACTTTTCTAGTCTTATAACTAGTCGCATACTTGCCTTAATCTCATTTGCAATGGCTTTCTCAGCCAGCGTCTTGGCATCTAACTCACTGCAGCTTCACTTCATGTGTGCCTGCCAATCATAGCTGTGAAACCTGACCTTTCACGTCCTTCCTAGGATCAGTTTTATGCACTGATGAATCTCACACTTGTTCAGACACATTATTCCAAAAATATGAAATGAAAAGAGGCATTATATTGTTAAAATGAATCCAGTTATTTTGCAACAATAAGAAATAAAGCATATTTTCCAAGTTTTTGTAATTTATACAAACTTTCTGTAGTACAGAAGCAATTTTTACAAAAGAAATCTAAATTTTTTAGATTAAGGACGGTGCAAAATAAAATTGCTAAAGATGTACAAGTAATTAATTTAAAGATTTTACTGGCAATCTCATTCTCTCAAGGTTGTCTGGTGATTAAAACAGCAGTCTGTTCTTGAACAGGTGAAAGCAGCATGTAAAATGAACACTGAAAAGGATACATAAAGGTTTGAAGTAAACAAAATAGGTTGTGTTTATTTGACATAAATTAACATACAATACAGACAGAGTGTGAAAGGACATGCTCAACAAATGTTTCGATAATAGTCGGCTACATGTTATAGACGCTGAAGAATATTTCACACTAGATATGCGTTTATCTATTGATAGTGTGGCACAATGCAACAGAGCTATCAAAAATGACACCAACAGTATTTTACCACACGTACACAAAAAAAAAAAAGTGCATTTTAAAGCCCCAACAAGCAGAGTTCACACAATTTTGGTCAAGTTCACTCGTCTGAGCCATGAAACGAGTAGTACTTCAATATGCCTTGTTACCGAATCGACATACAAATTAAATCAATGCTCAAGGCATGAAATGAAGCGTGAAACTATAACGGTGTTCTGAAAGACCTACAGCAGATAGACACATCATTTCCATGGACTACACTACAAGTGCACTTTTGTCAGTTTAATTATATAAGGCAGGCAGAAATTGGTCCGACTTCTTTTCCCCCTGGAATGTTTTCCTCAAATTGACTAAAACATCAGACATTATTTTGAGCTTGACGATAGGATTGCCAACTTGGTTCACATTAAACGGTTTCAGCTTGGCAGAGCTTTTTTGTCTTTCTCAAGTGTTTTAATATCTAACTGTGCCCATTGAAGTCATTTATTGGAGCATCATTAATCCTGGTTATTGACATCGACAATGTAAACTTCTAGTAGCCCGCAGGAATAATATTCAATAGGCCTTGTGTGAAATATGAATAAAAACCCAACCTTTGTGCTTGACAAGTGACAGAGCACATATGCAAAGCCTTCAATGAAACACAAGCGTGCAGCGAGTCTGGCGAAAGCGTCTAGATTTCACACCCAAGCTAAAAATACTGCACTACATATAGGCCGAGTACGAGCGATACTCTGTAACAGATTTAAGATGAATCCTTTTTCGGGGCGGCAGCTGGAAGATTACAGCTTTATAGCTCCACTTCTAACACAGACAAACTAAACGGGGTGCATTACTTTTTTTGTTTTGTTTTGTTTCCTTAAAGGGAAATGAACATTCTGCCATTTACTCACCCTCACATAAAGCATATCACCTTCTTTTATGTTATGTTGCCATACAATGAAAGACAACGAAGTCCAGTGTTGTTTTGAACTACTGACCTTCTCGGTATGGACAAAAGCAGAAAGAGGTCTAATACAACATGAGGGTGATTAATGATGACAATATTCATTTTTCAATCGCTTTAAAGTGAAGCTCAAACAGGCGTGTACATTATAAAAGCTGGATATTGCAGTTGGCAGTGACTCTGATCCATAATGGACCCAAGACCAACTCATTTGGTCTCATTATCTGTGGCACACTATCGATCCAGGATGGCACTGCAAAAGGAAGAGAAAAGGCAAAGGATATTAAAGCAAGCCACTCCGTGATATCCGTTCTTAGAGGAAAACAGAAAATGGCACTTAAAAGTGCAAATGACCTACAGCTGAAAGAAATACAAAATAAATAGCCCTTGCGGTAGAAATCTTGTAAACGTGCGCCTTTTTGCAATAAATCCTTCTCAGTTTCTACGCAAGTAATCCTCCCACCAAGTAACAAGGCATTTCCTCTAGAAGAAAACAGAAAGACAGAAAGACTCGAGGAGGAGTTTTAATGTGCTTGGATGCTTGAAGAGTCAAGCGATGAAACACCGCGCGAAGATTAGAGCATAGCTGGATCTCACACCGCCTGCAGGCCTCGCTCATGGCCATCCAGCTGCACCTTGATTTTGTGCAGTTCTTCGATCTCCTGATGGTGCCGTTCTGTTTTGTGGCGCACTAGCGAGCGGTAGAAGTGAATGGTGAACACCACAAAGATCAATCCAACTGGCACCATGATGATGGTGGAGGCCAGAGCCGCCTGCCAGCCGCTGTGGCCCGGCTGACCCGCGGGAGAGCTGCAGTTCTGCTTGAGGGCCAGGACTTGCGCCCCAGAGTCTACCGGCAAGAACTTTATCCAGCAGAGAAGCACCACCTCTGCCAGGAACAGAAGGATCCCCAGAGCGGTGGAAAAGCCCCAGGCCAGCTCAATATAGTGGTGCATCCTCTCGTGGGGAGACTCAGAGACGGAGTTGAGATTGTGGATGTTGCTGACGGCTTCCACATTGGGCAGGATGCAGGTGCTGATGAGGAGGGCGAACAGGTGCACGGCCACCAGCACTGTGGTACATACACTGAAGGCAATGAGCAGCACCCGGGGGTAGTTGTACTGCATCTCCAGCTGCACCTCCACCATGGCCACCTGCTCACAACCACATCAGAAACTTATTAGAAAAGAATACTGGTAATGGTCACTCAGGAGGTTACAAATGGTTTCCTTTTGAATATAAATGCCTTTTGACCTTTTTATTCACCAAATAATCCTGTAAATAAAAGTGTAACAGTTAAACACATGAATAAAGCACACTGTTTTTCAGCATTGCTAAGATTTTTTGAGCAGCATTAGAATGATCCTGTGACACAGAAGGAGTAATGATGCTGAAAATTCACCGTAATAAATTACATTTTATAATGCATTAAAAAAAAAAAAAAGAAAAATTACTTAAAATTGTAATATTTAGCAATGATACTTTAATTATTTTTGATCTAATAAATCAAATAAATCCAGAAACACAGACTTCAAAAACATTGACAAGTCAGTGTCCTTAAATGGTGCTGTCGAAAGATTAATCACGATTAATTGCATCCAAAATAAAAGTTTTTGTTCAAATAATATATTACTGTGAACTGTATTTAGTTATTATCTATGTATATCTAAATACACACATTCTGTATACATTTAAAAAATATGTATGTATATACATTTATATATTTATATAATATATTGTTATTTATGAAATATATTATAGGATATAATCAGAACACACTTTTCTTAAATATATACATGCATGCACGTGCAGAATTCCCAACCAAAAAATGAAAAATAAAATTCCATAGTATATGGAAATAATTTGGATCAATAACTACTGCCCACTCCCACGAATCACTGCAAATAATGCAGTTGGCCTACACCCTCTTGTTTTTTATTTGTTTGGCTTCTATAAGAAGAGGACAGCATTGCACACTAGAAGGGGGGAGGGTCAGGAAAGGTCTGCTTGGTTTCATAACTCTTTATTGAAGAATGTTTAAGTCCCTCTGGAGAAAGTGAATGTGAACAATACTTCCGGTCAAGTGGGTGGTCACTGTTATGCTCGGTCTTGGCCAAAAGTGTCTAGAAACAGAAAGTTCCATCTGACAATGATTCAAGACAATTTTATCTCCAAAAACCATCTGATGCTTCTTTCAACAACCCACAACCTCTATTTGAAGTTTAGCAACCGTTTCCTGATACATTCACTGAAATACAGGCCACACAAGAGTCACATACTTCTGATAGCTCACAGAGTGTCATGCACTCACCATGGCAAAGCCAGACAGAAGGGCTGAGGTTCGGCTGGAGGCTTTGAGCTTGGCCCGGCTGAGGTACAGTTTCCTCCATGACAGAGCCTGGACCGAGTGGTGGTTGGACGTGACCAGCTCCAGATAGCTGCGCCGAACCCAATCCCTGTAGTCCATCCCACCACCATCCTGAACCCGCTCTGAGCCCCCGGGAGCGGGGGAGCCCATTGGCACGCTGAGCTCACTGCTCATAGTAACTGTCAATAACAGTTAAAATCATACAACAGTCACAGAAAAGTCAGTCACATCTAGCTGTACAAAAACAGTGTTATGCTGTTTGAATTTTATCATAATATATTAACATATTAGCGTGATCAGAAACATGGTAGTGCAATTTATTGTACGGTTTACTATAGATTTGCCTAGAGAAATAGTCTACACTGAAATATACAAATGTAACATTGGGATGTGAAATTAACTAATCATACTTTCACAAGATGTCCCAAAAATGGACTAGATACGGTGGTCTCGTGCTTCTATATCAATCATGATTAGTCCATTGTATTCTTTGAAGAACTTTGTAAATACCATGGTATATGAATATGTTAATCATTCAGTAGCATGGTACTACTATCTGATGCATAAGAATATTACTCTTTGTTACACAAGACCTATATGTGATAAAATGACAGAAATTATTTACAAAAATGTGAAACATACCTGATTGGCCTTGCCCTGCTTTAGGACTGGTTTTCATCACACATCTCTGGATAAACTGAAAATTAATGTAAAATAATTACAATTGAGAATTCATTAATCTTGTCTTGGGCTCTATGGTGCTGTATGCACATGGTCACTCCACAAGCTCATTACATATATACACACACACACACATACATACATATATATATATATATATATATATATATATACATATATATATATATAAGTAAAACATGTAACAATAAAAGAACATAATAAAAATATTGAAAAACCCTATAAATTTTAAATATTGCACAGACTTATCAAATAGAATAAAAATAAAAAAACAACATGTCTGGATGCCTTGCAGGCAGATTTCTTTTTCTACACTGACTGCTCTCACAAGAACTCCCACTGAAAGCAAATACAGTGCATCCCAGCGTCTGTATTGCATTGATTTCTACTACAGACTGGGAAAACGTAAAATAGAAAAATATATTTTCTGATCCACCTCATGCAAGTCTAGGGCTGTAGTTAATGGTGTTAAATGCAAAAACAGTTCAATAGGCCTGGTTAACATTTTTACATGTTATTTCAAAAATGATCTAGACAGAAAATAAATCCTCCGCTGTAGACTGTGTTAATCATTTAAACAGAGTGGGGCATGTTTCATTTACTGGTTCCTGGTTCATTAATAAGGTACAATGACTATTAATCTTTCTAACCTCCTAAGTGATACAGAACGAGCTGTATCATCAAAAATATAAGAGCACGTATAAAATTACCTTGAATAACAACAAATTTAGTCAACTAATTGAATACAGGAAGCGGATATATTGTAGTCTTTTACAGTGCTAGGTAAATATCATGGTACATAAACAATATTAATGATTTTAGCAATGCTCTGTATCAAAGAATCATGATATTAATGTTACCATCCATTAATGTTTCCATAATATTTAAGGGAAGTTAGCACCTTCTTCTGAAGTCAGATCACACAGCAGAACCACAATACATTTTTACATGCTTTCCACATTCCTCCAACAGCGTGTGGTTATTTTTACAGATGAATGTAGCTGCGGTGAGTGTTGGCTACTGAAACGAGCGCCACGTCAGACGCGAAACAGATAAAACCGCAGGAAAAAAGCTTGTTAGACAACAGCCGCTGTGTAAATTTATACGGCTAAACAAGGTGTGTTTCTGTGAGGTCGACTTATTAACTTGCAAATAGGAGCACAATGAACGCCAGGCCACAGATGGGTTTGTCAGCACACACAACTTCCCTTCCAAACCCCCAACAAGCACACAATTAAAACGCATCACCGATCACGCCGCACAGCTGGACCGAAATCATCTCTGCGCTCGTATCCAACTCACCTTTGCTGCCAATCACTTGCTGCGTTCACATCCACATGAAAGCCGACAGAAAATGGATCTGAGAGAGAAATGGACGTTGACAGCCAAAGCTGGAATCGCTTTTCCGCTCAGCGGCGTCCGATTCCTCGGCGAATCGTTCTTTTGAGTCGGATCTTTGATGTATCGCTTGAACCATAGACATAACGTCATGTCTATGGGTATGGGCTCACGATTTGGACTGAATCGGTCTGTGCGGTTCTCGAGTCACCAGTTCACTGAACTGAGAACCGTCTCTGCGACTCATAACGAGCCAAAAAACAGAAACGTTTCAAATAGAGTACTGGAAATCTGTTTATGATTCTATCAACCCAGAGAAATCAGACGATAAATAGTGAAGATTAATTTTCCGTAATGTAAATACGAATTATATAGGTTTCTACATGTCTTCATGAGCCGACGTTTAGCTGCAAGAACCAAAAGGGAAACATGAAATACTACTGGTTTAAAAATGTAATAATCAAAAACAACAACGTACGAACAGCGATATGTTCATGTACATATGTCTGTTTATAACAGGTAACACGCGAGGAGGGGCAGTGTCAAATCTTAAGAGCTGAGATCAAATAATTACTGAATCAGTTGTTTGAATCGGTTCTTGAATCGAACCGATCGAAAGAACCGGTTCGCATTCATTAATCAGGCTTCTGTAGCTGTCACGTGATCTCTCCTACGTTCTCCAAATACGTCATGTGACGAGGGTGTGCCTCTTCGTATTCGGTTAAAGCGTTTATTACTTCGCAGTTTTACTTTCATGAAAGTTTTTTTTTTTTTTAGCTAAAGCATGTCGTCTTAAAAAACGAAAACAAAGACAGAAAAAGAAAAAAACAGGATACAGTGGTTTCAAAGAGTGTATGCATTATAAACGAGATTGCACTGCAAACAAAATATCAAACCACAAATACAAAGTGGCATCTGTAAGCAAATTATGCTACAGCCTTTCTCCAAACTAACTTGAATCTTTTAAGTAAGTGAAGTCAGTTTCCGTCATGTTCCATAGATGCCTAACTTTAAGCAGTTTACCAAAATTCAACCTCAGAAAAAAATGTCACCATACGAACATTAATTAATGCATTAATTTAAAACCAACGAACAGGGAAAAGAAGTAAATCAAGAAAACACAAACGTTCTCATCCAGAATTTTATAATGCCCAAAAAACTGCGTATTTGGCATTTATGTAATGCAAACTCAACATCAAAAATAAAACAAATGACAATAAAATGAACCCATCTTCGATATCAATCTGGGTGTGTCATGCCACAATTTGGCCTTTTTATATAAACAAAGGAATATCTTAATATGTGCATGTTAGTCCTTCTAAATCATTCAAAACCTACTGTACATCATTCATTACAATAATTCAATAAGTCAATACCCAGACTCCACCAGTAGGGGTCAAACTGGGGCAACAAATCTACAGCTCTTGAGAACAGATGAGCAGAGAACACACCAAGGCTCCTTTTCTTGAAAACCGTTTCAAAAGGAGAGAAAAGAATGCACAGGCACAGCATCACAAGACAAAATGTTATGAACTCCTCCAGCAGTTCAGTTGGTATTTCAATGGAACTGTTGTCATTCGTGGTCAATTTCAAATAAATTCAGGTAAACAGATCTCATGGTCTCTCAAAGTTGGCAGTCTTTTAGAAGATGAACTAAACAAAAATGATCAAAAGACCACAGGTGGGCAGAGTTTAAAAACTTCAATTCAAACATGAACATCTCTATAAACACTGTTTGCTGGAGAGAGAAAAAAAAACAGCTATGTATATTCTACGCTGTGCAATGAGGCCCAAGAGCCTTTTTAGGGGAAGAAAACAAAAACAAAAAGTAATCTAGAACAAACGTTTAAGCTCATACGGTTAATGTGAAAAGTCAAAAGCAAGACTAACAAAATTGTGTCTTTCATAAGGCAGTCGAAATCTATTCAGGGTTCATTTTTGTGTTCTCCAAAAAGTTCAAGCAATTCACTCATATTTCAGAAGAAAAGCAGGGTATGGCAGTCTGAAGAGCATCTTCTGCAGGAGTCTGGAGTGCAACGACTCGTCCCACTGCTGACGGTGGACAGTAACACAATGAAATCACTTTGTAATTTTAAGGCTGAAAGTTTTACAGAAATCACAGTGCACTACACAAACATAACACCCATAATCTGCAGGACACGTGATCCAAAATGTGATACTGATGCAGTGACATAATATGAGTGAAAGGACACCTGTTGAACATCCTGGTTTTGGTTCGACTTTGAGCCTCAAAATCTTCAGCATAGAAAATGACCAAAAACTATGAACAGGACATCAAACTCTGAAGCTCTCTCCTTTGCCATCAATGTGCCGGAGACGCAGGTAGACGTCTGTGCCGATGCCCTGCATCGACTGGATGGCCAAGGAACCTCCCAAGTATTCGGCGTACGCCCGAGACGTAGGCAAGCCAAAGCCAAACCTGGAAGAGGAAAGCAAGACATCAATCCCATTACAGATCACCACATCACATCCTAATTTATCAAAATACTCCAACCTTAAACTGTGCCAAATAACAAACTAGTGCAAGCAGAAAAACTCATTTAAATTAGAAAAATATTTCAGTTGCCATCTGGTCTTCTGCTCGTAGCAAGGAGCGCCGGCACGACACTTTACACTAACAGATCCAGATCAAACTGGCTACATCTGGATCATGTAGCGCAGCAGACCACTTTAGCTACTACTATCCTGATCTTGCAAGAATGCACAGAATCTGCCAAGTCAGCTGTTGCATGTGGACAAGGCATAAATATTTACTCTTGAAGAGGTGAAAAGCATGTTGTTACTGAAAAAAAACTGTCCATCAATAATTTACATATAAACCCAACCATTTCGCCAAACCTTTGAAGCAGCTTTAAATTTGAGCTTGCGCTTATTTATTTATTTTTTTGTAGGTGTAGCTCCTCTTACCCATGCATGGGTCCAGACTGGGGGCCGCTGTTGGTCATGTTGTCAAAAAGGTTGCTCATGCGGGGATCCTGTGTGCTCTGTTCAGCTGTGCTGAAGTGGTAATCCATCACCTGATCCAAAATGCTGTGAGGAATTCCACCGCCACGGTCTGAGATCCTGCAAAGTAATACCAACATCACTCTGCTGATCTAGGCAAATCAGTGTCATTTACTTGTGCAGTGCATTTACATATATTTGCCTACATATTTGAAACAATTTTGTACGAAAAAATATAATTGGATTCTTAACCAGTTTGGACAGCCAAAAGAATTTAAATTCATTAATGTTAACAGTGACACTTTATAATAGGGATGGGACAATCTACATCTACCTCCCGATTCAATTTGATCACAATACTTCGGTAATATATAAGTATTGTGATTCAACATTGCTATCGCATGATCTGATTCCAAAAAGATTCTTGGATCTACACTTTTTCCCCCAATTAATTATTCTGCTGTGCAAATGCATCTTTACAACTTTATATCTTAATCAAAATCTTGAGTTTCTATGCTTTTTGTTTATAGTTGAAATATCTGTGTCTGTACTGCCATCTTAAAAGTATGGGTGTGAATCTTGGTTTCACGAGACAGCCCAAAGCATTACTCCATTACTACATTTGTAAACAAACTAAGAATGAACAATACTTCTACAGCATTTGTTAATCTTAGTTAACTGTTAATTTCAGCATTTACTTATGCGTTTTTACAATTTGTGTTTGTTAACATTAGTTAATGCACTGTGAGCTAACATGAATAAAAAACAATTGTATTTTCACTAACTAACATTAACAAAGATTAAGTAAGGAATAATTGACGACGGGCCGTTGAATTATTAGAAAAATAATGCACACCCGAGGTGGTGATGCGGTC
>JAUMHQ010000053.1:17507131-17520421 GCA_032361165.1 Enteromius paludinosus
TTCCCTGAAAATAATTGCACACCTCAGAACGTTCGTCAGCCAATCAGATTCAAGCATTCAACGGCCCCATAGTATAATCGTGTAATAAATGCATTGTTTATTGTTTGTTCATGTTAGTTAGTACATTAACTAATCTTAACAAATTGTGCATTAAACAGAAAATGTGTGTTACCGAGTTAACCAACCCCCTCAAACATATGAATAAAAAGCAGCATGAAATAATCTGTGTTTAAACCTTTTAGGGTCCATTCAGTGTTTATATTGAAGGTGAACATTCGTGTCAGCCAACATCACTACATTTATTTAGTTTTTACCAAGGATTTGTTGACCCACGGCCTAAAGTGACGTTATTGTTATGGAATAACACCTGATCAGATTTTATTAGTTATAAATAAGCTGCACAAAACAATTATTTATATTGAAGCAAAGTCAAAATTACCTTAAACTTTATGGGCCGGTTTCCCGGATAGGAATTAGATTAAGCCAGGACTAGACCATTGATAATTTAGGACATTTAAGAATTTTGTAAGACATGTCTTACAAAATTGCATTATCTGTGAGCATTTTAAGACCAAACAATGGCAATGATGTATTTTAAGTAGTGGTGGGCCGTCGTTAACGCGAGACTCTTATCGCGCGATAAAAAAAATATCGCAAAGTTGACAAAGTTGGGTTGGAGTCTATACGGTGACTTTCACCTTTAGCGCGGATGTATAGCCTTTTCCAGTTTAGACAGCTCTTAACATTTCTTTTAATCTAGTACTAGTCTTAAACCCGGTTCCGGAAACTGCCCCTAAGAGACTAAGATTATTACATATAGACTACAGATACATTCAAAAGCTTGAGGTTCGTTAGATTGAATGTTTTTCCAAATTAAATCTTATTTTTAACACGGCTGCATTTATTTGTTTAAAATAAGACAGTAAAACCAGTAACGTTGTGAATATTAAAAAAATTATACCTAAAGCTGAATTGATAAATAGGCATCAGCCAATACTCAGCAGAAATTACTCTAATATTATTGACTTGGTGCTCAATTTTAAATTTTAAAAATGTTTAATTTTATTTTACAAATGTCAGCGCTATCTAATATTTTGGTGAAACCATGATACATTTTTGCCGGACTTGAATAGAATCAATAGAAATTTCAAAAAGAACAGCATTTATTGAAATAGAAAAGACACTTATGTTCTAAAATATTACAGCCATGCTTGATCAATTTAATGTGTTCTTACTGAATAAATATATATATCTTTCAAAAATGACGTTCTACTTAAATCTTGAGTGGTGGTAACACATACATAAACATACAACATCAAAACTGTTCCTGTTGAAATTATAAGGTGAATGATCCGGTTTCATTCTTTGACCTTGTAAAACTCTGTCAACATCAAATACAGCCTGAATTTACACTGGACCAAAAGCCTAGAAACAGAGAGGACTTTGCATCCTCAACTCAGACGCAAACATCACTGAAATCAGTCAATACAGACACCGAGATTCATCCTTCCATAAGTTTATGGTAAAATAAACATTGTCCGTAAGTAAGTAAATATGCTCAGTATGGAAAGAGGTTTTAACCAGACTGCTGCGTGTGCACAGTGGGATAATGGACCTGGTTATCCAGCAGCACTCCACATGATGAGGCAAACTACTAAATGCTTCGCTTTCCAGAAAAAAGCATTAATTCCATTGTGCTGAGTTTACAGCGGCTCCACCGCACCTAAGTGTCCATGTAAATAATCAAACCCTTTTACCATGATATCCGACTCCCCCTCTTTAAATTTTGTACTCCAAACAACATAAAGTCAGTTTTGGAGAGAATGGTCAGCTGTCAACTCAAATGTTTCATTTTAAAGCTCATCTGTACGTAATCTCATACAATGTATCATCATGCAGTTGTGATGTGGTTTAATAGCATTAGCTTGTTACACACTTACCTTATGACAAAGTCTGTGTCATTGTTGGCGATTGTGACCACGACATCAGGCACATTGTACGGAGTGTCCAAGTGACTCTCCATTGTGGCCCTGAAGAGCACAAAAGAATCAATTCATGAGCATCTGATCACAACAAACTTATGATGAAAACTCAGCTGACGCCTGAAATAACTGAAAACTTCTCTTTCTACTCTGACTGAGAAACAAGATAAAACAAGCTAGGTTTGTGAGCAGGAAATTGTATGCGACGGGGATTGGAAGACACTGGAAGTATCTGTAGGTCTTGAGCAGATTATGATGTATAGTATAAAGTGCTGATATACATCTACTACCATAAAGATAAGACAAATACTCTTGTTTGAACACTAAGGGCAATTTTACAGTTTGAGTTTGTAACAACGCGTGCGTAACTAACATAACTTTCCACTTTTTTAAAAAAAGCGATCTAATCTTCTGCACTATTTATTAACTCTGGCTCAATTTCTCATCGAGTACTTGGATTAATGTTAAAATCAGAATACTATTAGTTAATATTAATATATTTGCAAGAGAACAAACAAACAAACAAACAAACAAAAAACTCTTATATTCATAGTGGTCATACTATAATAGATGAAAAGTGTTTACACATTCCTGTTTCACCCTTGCTTGCATGTATTGCGCATGAAGTAAATAGTAAACACGATGTTCTTTTTAGAAGCAGAGGAACAGAGTCAATTATTTTTTGCCATAGGCAAAAGAAATGTCAGATGCTGCTGAGAATCCAGAACAAACCACATTGGCAGTTTCTAGTTTTAGGCTCATCTGTAGATTGTTTTGGATAGTTTGCAACCGTCATGGAAAACCTGTATCGTACCATTGAACTTGGACTGAACTTGGCAGACAGTCAAGTGGGTGACCTTATACGAACGTTAGTTAGATATCAAATATCAGAGAGAGAGGGGGTGGGGTTATATTAGGACAGGTCCTAGTATAGGAAGATCAACTTCTTTATGGATACAATAATAAAGACCTCATACGTGTGTCCTCATTGTAGCTTTCAACTAGATTTTAAGGTTTTCTAAAATATGTTATATGAGCAAGTATTCTGGGCTTTTGATAGGGCAATGTTTCATAGTTGCGTATTGGTCAAAAGTCACAAGGGGGCCGGTCTTAAGTCCATGAGATGCTTGCACTGATTTTATCATCCAGCGGGTAAAAAAATATCAGCAACCATGATTTATACGTGTCTAAACAAGCCAAAAGAAGGTCTGTTAACATAGTAACAGAAAAATAACCAGCTAATTAATTATTACCAGTAAAGCCACTTCAAAATTATTTTGCTTTTAAATGAGTTTGACAGCAAATCAGTTATGCAATACCTTTCAAATAACTTTAACATTTTTCATAATTAATATTATTTCACTGTGACCTTTTCAACAAGAATTTATAGAATATTTAATCTCTGAGGTTTCAGCAAAAGCCCCTAAAGCAGAGACGGAGCTTTAACTCGCTCACACTACACTGTGCCCCTATTTAGCTGAAATGCTTTAGGCATTTAATAACTTCAGTGTATCTGACCGCTGGGTCACTATGACCCAAGCTTGTCATAACTGCCTCAGACTGAATAGCCTGCAATCCTGTACAACCAGAAAAAGTGGCAAACTCAAATTCCATTCCGGGCGTCTTGCATAACGTGTCTGAAATGTAAGCGACTTGTTTTTCCTGGCATTTCACCAAAGGCTGTAGTGTTAACAAACGGTTAGATTACAATAACACCATTATATCTGTGCCGTTATAACACAGGCGCACATTCGCGCTGATGTGACCACTCGGATGGGGTATCCAACCTCTACACTGCATTGCCCCGGTAAAAGTTCAATACTGTCCATATGAGCAGCTGCTAAGACAACACTCACTACAGTCCAAATAAAGCAACTGCTTTAACAGCAAATCTGACTGTGACAGCAGGATTAGATAGTTACGATAGCATAGTAGAATGGGAGGCGTGTTGTACGTGTCACACTGACCTATATGTGAATGTGACAGGAATATTACCTCATGGCGTTTTTGAGCAGCTCAGGCAGGATGTAGTCCAGCGGCAGTGGAATGAAGGGAAAGCGAGCTGCCACATGGCCATTGATGCGAACCCGTGGAGAGTTCCCGTACTGATGCTCACAGAGACGCCTGAGGAGAACGGTCAAGACATTATAAATTGTCTTTCCATACTGCACATATTTAAGCATGATTCTTTAAATCACATGTTTTTAAGAGAATGAGAAACAATCCATTAGTTAATTAACTGGGATTATACATAAAAAAACAAAGAAATTGCATACAGAGAAAACGAGGCACATGCTACTGGCTCTGCCTCACCAGGTTATGCAAGTACTCGTAAATTAATTGCCGTCTTGAGCATTTAATTTAGGCTAAACCAATTTTTGAAATGATTTGACACTAATTAAAGAGTGTGTCATTCATAGCTAGCAAAATGTGGCCTTTGATCAGGCCACTGTGAAGAGGAACAGGGCAGCTCTGCTGAGGCAGCACATTTAATTGTCTTACTCTCATGGGAAGAGCAGAGCAGCCTGACCTCAATCTTGAGATTTTAGGACTGTAACAACTAATCAATAATGAAGCTAGATCCTTTTTTCAGATCAGTCCACATGAAAGTCACTTACAAACATACTACTATTGGGCAGAATACGCTGCAAACTGGACCACACTGTAGGTTGAAAGTCAGCTTAGTAGAGAGGAGGAGAAACTGATCTCTCAGATCAGAATGAGAATACAGAGATACTCTGTCCATTTATAGGCTGAAGGAATGAGTGACTGATTGAATAAAAGCGACCCGATTCTTTTCAACAAAGAAATGTCCAGGAGGAATTTCTGACATTTCAACAAAAGCCTCTGAACCTTCAACCAGCTGATGAAGAAAAAAGCTCAAGTAACATGATTCCATAATGCAGAACAGGTTATTCTCTCTTACAACAGAAATATAAATTATATTTCATCATATTAAAAAAATTGTTTTTGTACATTTTCTACGTAAGAACAATAGCCAGAAATGATGGCAATATAAATTCCCAACAGTAGCAACAGAAATGTTCACATGATCTCCCACAAATCATTCCTGAACTGTTGACACATTAAACTCGCGTTGAAGTAGTAAATACATTTAAAGACAGTGGTTCAGCAGTGACCTTTAACACTCATCTTAGTCAATCACAAATGAGAACTGGGCTTTGTCCCTTTCACAGAGTGAATGCAAACACACACGCTGCTGTAAACGGAGCGGACTGTGCTGATAACAGAACAAAAGAGCTCAATAACCTCTTAAAACAGTCCTCAAGTCTTAAGCACTCACAAATGCAAACAGACGGCAGGATGCAGGCAGATGGCAAACAGAAGGAAGTTAAAAGGATAGCACACTCACCGAGCAAAATCAACCCACTTCTCGATGATCTTCTTAGGTGACAGACGACGGCATATAATGCCTACAAAATCAGGCTGAAAAAGTGCAAAGACAAAAAAGTCAAGTAACAAAATCATACACTTTACTAAAGCTGGGTAATGTGACTGTAATAACCATGCTACAAAACAAACATGCCAATAGATATCACTTATACTGAGCCAATTCGGATGTTAACACGCGATTTGAATGGACTGATATCAGTCGTTACCAGCCCATTCATATGGGTCAGTAGGGGCCTGCTACACCTAATGGTAAAAGTTGAAATTAAATTAATTATTCTAGCTATTAGATTGTGTTTATTTAACTTCTACACCTACCCCAACCCTAACACCTACCCTTTACCATGATAGAAAAACAGTATTATTGTCGTACAGTGTTAGGAAAAAAAAAAGGTTCGATTGATGTGCGCATGCCCAGTAGTCCTATGGATGATAACAGCCTTCTAAGCCTACCAGCCTACTGACTCATATTAATGGGCTGATAACGACTGATATCAGCCCATTCAAATTGCGTGATAACATCCGAAGCAGGTGTTATACTTCTTTATGTAGGCAGAATGATTTTATATAATAGCTTTTAACTTCAACTTTATAATGCGTTTATTTTGCATTGTTTTTGAGTATTTAATAGTTCAACGCTGACATTTTTCATGAGCTGAATGAAAATACAGAAAATCTCCTTTTTGAGTCAGTCTGTAGTAGTTATGTTCTTAATAAACATTTCGAAATTTAGTAATAATAATCAATAACATGACAAAGCACATATTCAACAAGAGAATTCCTACTCTTTATTTATTTCAGTAACTTAGTAAAAAAATTGTTTAGCATACATTTACTATCCATCGCTTAAGTAATGGTAGTTGAGCTAAATCGTTAAGCAAGGGACGTACGTTATCCTCATGCAGGGCAATGTGGTGTGTGGCCAGCATGCGGATTCCCAGACGAGACGTCAGCGTTTTGTCCAAGAAATTTCGAACCAGAGTCTCATCCTGAACAAATACAATGTAACAAATAAACAAACAACTAGGTCCGATTCACTGATAATTATTCAAATATAAAAAGCATAACATGGACCATACAGAAAGATGCTACAGTAAGATGATCCTACTGATAGTGAACTCACAGTTATGTGTTTACGACATTCCCTGAATCCCTCAGCTAACATGGTGACAACATCTTTGTGATCATCAAGAAGCTGTTTTACAAGTTTGCTGTAGCGAGCCTCGGTGTCCTGGTCATTTATCTGCAGATAAAGGTTTGCAAAAACATTAGAACAAAAAAATCTTGATAGTAGTGCAACAGATCACAAAACTCATGGTTCGGATCATACTACAGGTTTTGAGGCACAGATCAGATTATTTTTTGGATCAGCAAAAAAGCTAGTAACATAAAAAAAAAAAGAAAAGAAAAGAAAACAACTGCACAAATTACAAGCCCAGATTAACAATTTGACATCAAATAAATGTAATTTTAGTAAGCATGGTAAACATCTTTCAAAAACATAAAAATATAAATAAATCTTACAGACCCCAACTTTGTAGTGTACAATTAGTGTAACGGTAAATAATAAAATGGGTGTTGGCCAAAATCTTAATAACCTATAAACCACTACTGTAATAACGACAATCCCTTCAGTTCTCATATTTGCTGTTAGCAGATATTGTGTAACACAGGAATTATTCATTTGAACATTCATGAGTCAGCCTTTTACATAATCGCTAAAGACTTATGTTTCACTAGTGAGAGGCGATACACTTCACACGATCTCAATCAGTACACTTAACTCACAGGCCTCTCGTCTTACAGAATTAATTCATTCAAGTTGGTCAACGGTTGACTAGGCTGTGTATGAATTAATATGTAGAGGTTCATGTTGCACTTACAGCTGGGAAGTCGCTCAGCATGTGGTAGGCCCGGATATAGAGCTCGTGCTGTGGAGGAAGAGAGAGTGAAAGAGTACAATATATGGGTAACAAATGTACTGTGGTGCAGTTCCTGGAGCTGGTGTTCCCAGCCTTCCCTGAATCCCATTCCTGGCCCCTCACCAAGTCTACACAAGGGCATGGCTTACATTCTTCTATGGATTCGAGGAACAAATTAAGAAGGAGTGACTGGGAAACACAGAAACGTGCTGAATGTTTTGAATGACTGTAACAGAGAAAGCAACTTACAGACAATTTTCATTTTTAGCAGTTCAAAGGTTGTAATGATATACACTACAACTGCAAAACATTTTTTTCGATCATTTTCTGCTCTTTCTTCAGATTTCACTGAAAAATTTTAAAAGAACATTTTTTAATACAATTTCATTATAAAATCTTTACTCCTACTTTTGGTGCATTTTATGCATCCTTGTTGAAAATGGGTATTACTGACCCCAAATATTGGACTTGAAGGTGTTGAGACACATTTACAAAAAGAAAAAATGACTGAATAATAAACCCGTTTTTTTTGCAGGACCGCATTTATTTCATTTATTAGCAGACTCAATTGTTTTGAACACCTCTGAACTCAACTGGTGCCATAGACGAGACACTTCTGAGGCAGATGTAGGTAAAAGTTCACAGGAGGAGGAGAAGTAAGTAAAGGAAGTAAACAAGGAGGAGAAAGGGGAGGGAACCGTTTTCTCTTTCTGCTTATTACTTGGTGATTGTCTGCTTGCTTTGTCTGCGAGTGGACCAATGTTCATTATGGTCATTTATGTTTTTGGAGCTCAAGGAGGCCAGGACATCATAGCATACGACGTGGTCCAGAGGTTGATCCTCGAATCTAAACTATTCTTAAATCATACTGATGATGAACATGATCATCAGTTTTTACAAAAACAAAAAAAATTAAAAATAAAATACTACCTATACTAATAATGAAGCCTTTTAACTAGTGGTCTCTCATTCTTGGACACCAAATTTGAAATGGTACATTTTGTTTATTATTTATATTTTCTAGTTTCTAGCTGGAACTATAAACAAATAAACTACTTGTGCAGCAAGCCAGGTTTACAGTCAACATTAAGAACAGCACCAAAGAAGTAACAAAACCGTTAAGAATGATTTCAGAAAAGGTTATCCCTGATTAGGTCAACCTTAAGTCATTCAGGCTACTAAAGAGAGTGCAAAAGATGCACTACAGCTCAAAAATGTGGGCTTTTTTCATTTTTTTAATATTGAAATCAAACTTTTTCAAAAACTGTGAAATATCATTACAGTTTCAAATACCTGTACTCGGTTTAATATATTTGCAAATATAATTTTTGTGATGGCTGTTTGAAATCCTGTTTTTCAGACTACATTTGTGTACTATAAATATTTTTTAACATGATAAATGTCTGTAATTATTCATAACTCATCCTTGCTGAATAAACATTTTTAACATTTCTGAAAACTGACACCAAACAAGAACAGTAGTGTACTTTTTGGAGATAAGAATGATTTTTCTGCACTAAAAATACCCATGCTTGTATTGACAAAGCCCTTTTTCTGTCCATCAAAAATCAATACCAGGACTCTGGTTGATGGATTCAAGTGAAGACAGGCTCAGTGAGACGTCACTGCAGAACACTAGGGGTTTGATCGAACATGGTCAGTTCAGTTGTCTGTCTGAACACAATGCCAACCAGCCTAGCTCCTCATCACTTTACATCCCCTCTGAAAGGATCAAGGGTGAAGCTTCTCCAACAAACCAGCTTGTAAGAGAGATGGTAACACTACCCATTACAACAATGTATGATAGCAGAGAAACCCCACAGAGATGTAGGGGAACTCACCACTTGGAGAACAGTTGGGTTGCAGCCAATAATGAATGGCAGGCTGCGGAAGCCCTTGATACGGTGAGCAATACGAACAGGCAGCTCTTTGGACAGATACCTGGCACTGCTCTGTATTGAATCAAATCACACACAGCTTCATTAGAACTCAGTATTAACTCTCATATTGGGTACCTAGTTTATACCATGGTATGTGAAAAGGTTAATTATGTGCAATAGCCTATTACATATGTCAAAGTATCACAGTATTACCATTTAAAACCATGAATGTATCATAATACCACAACTTCATACCAAAAAAATTACATAATGTATCCCATGACATATCAACAAAATAACACAAAGCACAGTTTATGTACTGACAAAGGACTCGTTTTAGAAGACCGGCTCCAGTGTGGGTTGGGATAAATGTAGGACAGAGGACAGGAGTGTGTAATTACCAAGATATGATGTCCATCAGGAGACTTCCCTGCATAAAGCATAGTGGCTGGTGTCAGTCTGACAGAAGGCTGTGAAGAGAACGATATTATTAAAAATAGCATATACTTTACATATACAACTGTATAAAGTGTTTAATTACTTAAATAGTCTATTAGGTCTTAAGGTTTTAGCCTGTTTGGCAAAACGTAAAGAAATATTACCTATTCCACTTAGTTTTTAGGCTCTAGTTAGATCTGTATATTATAAATGTGATTATCCATGGAGTGATTTATGGGTATAGTTACATGTATTAACAAGCCTGTGTGTAAGTGAAGGGAGTGCATGAGAGTTCAGCAGCAAAGGACAAATCTATTTTTGTTATTTGCAACTGACAAGATTCAACAATGTAAAACGGCATTGGCTGAATGAAACTTGATCATAAAACATTGTACTACTATGACACAACATTGAGAGATATAAAGTGATGCATTTTTGCAAGTATTGCACCATACTGTACATAAAATTTAGTTACAAATTAGGAGATTTTCTTGCAGACTTTTGACAAATAAAATAAAAGGCGTTTTTCCCCTCAATAAGTATCATCCTCACATCCTCACTATATCACACTATTAGAGGGATACAGGGTGTAACCTGTTCCATGAACGTAAATCATGACCGAGTAAATAATTCCTTCTACTTGGTTAAATTAAGGAAATATTCATAATGAACCTCTTAGTACAAAAGCAGCATGGGAGAGAGGTAATCCCATTGGGTTTTGTTGAGCCACTAACACAGTCTCCAGTGAGATGTTCAAAGTAGTACAGGTTACACAAGGATACTGTGCATGACTTCTAACGATGCACGTTTAATATAAAAAAAAATATATAATAAAAAAATAAAATAAATTGCTCAAAAAAATCCATTAGGCAAATGATAACTAAAACGAACTAAAAGTTCACTAATCTCCGAGGCCAACCGTATTTTGTTTTTATGATTATTGCTTTTTAAAGTTGTGTGATATCATATAAGTTATTAGCTGCCAAAAACCTAGATTTCACCGGATGTGGCATATAATACTAACTTACCCTTGGACCACTGAAATGGAAAAAATAACTGTAACGTTAAGTGCAATTGAAGCTCGTGACAACACGAGTAACCCACAAAAACGGGATCCTTAAGCAATCCCAAATCATGTCGGTTGGATGGATGGATGGATGCAGACCACGGGGTATCGACCCGGGGTAAAGACGCAGCAGTTAACGTTAATAGAAACTTATCGGAAAATGGTGACTGACCTTCTCGGCAGACGCGTCGATGGCAGACTGGTTGTAAAAAGTAGTAACAGTTTTGGACCGCTCCCGAGCCAGCTCAGTGTAGCTTGACATTGATGATGTTGACCGAAGCCTTCTCGGAGCGGCTGGTGTGGACGGATAGAGCCTGGTCACGAAGATCCTGGAAGCGCCGCTGCTGCCCAGCAGCTCCATGGCCTGGCCTGCCACTCGACCGCGCATTTCTACACTTTGAAAAAACAAAAAAACAAAACTCAATCCCCTGCCTGTAGCTTCAAAATCCGTCTACCTCGCCATCCAACACAGCGAGCTTTTTTCTGCACAAAGGCACATCTCCTGCACCATCGCGTCTCTAGATGTGAAATTACCCGTTTCTTCTGGTGTTTGTCTGAAGACCCTCTCAGCCAATCAGTGATGGGAGGAGGCGGGGCTTCGGGTCATCGCGACCTCAACAGCAACTGAAAGCCAATGAGTGACGGCGCAGCGAGGACAATGAGACCGAGAACAGGGTGTACTTACATTGACTAACGCCCGCAGATTACACTGTGAAATGTGTGATGTTGAAGAGAAAAAAAGATAGAAAAAGCAAGATAATATTTTATATTTTATACTATGTATGTTGATGTAGATATAAATTTAGGTATAAAGTTTCTGTTCGAATGATCAACAGCCATTAGCAATGAGGTAAAATAGGGGGTAAAATCTGCTAACACCCAGAAAAAGCGATTTCTTTTTTAACATGTTGTCCTAAACCGTTTAGATTTATTTATTTTTAGTGGAATGATATTGCCTGATATTGATATCTCAGTCACTGTTTACTTTCATTGTATGTAAAAATATGCAGTGAAAGTTAGAAATGACTAAGACTGTTTGTCACTGTCATTATGTTTAACTTTGCTGTTTGTGTTACACTACGAAAGTGTGATATTCCATCAAATTGTACACAAGGGAAATAAGAAAGATGTAGCCTAGGTAAAGACCAAAACATTGCTATTTTTACATTGCTTCAATAAAGGGAGATTAACAGTGTGCAGATCTTCTTTCTATTTTTGGAGAATAATATTTGTGTGCACCTTGATCCTTTTTTTTTTTTAAAGAAAGACGTAATTAAAACCAATACTTCTAATCAGGGGTTTTCAGTGGAAAGAAAAGGGTGACAGTGTGTAGGGCCCCATTGATCACCAATCATTCTCACCCCAGAACATTATTTGCAAACAAAGATGGTCAGCAGAGGCCTGCACAGAAATGTACCTGTAGACTTTTTTTTCTAATTCTTGTCTAATTTTGTTTTTATTTGTAATAGGCTACAAACACTCAGAACTTCCTAAATAAAGTATTATGTTTAGGAATGCTGTGTTCGAGAAATATTCAATATTTGAAAATATTTTGCAGTTATATATAAAATTGTATGCTTTTAGGAGCTCTTCTGAAAATATATTTCTGATATATTCATTTGAATATATTTTCTTTGTACTTAAAAAAAATACTTTTTAAAATTTCATTATTGCTACCCCCTCACCACAAAATATTATTGGATTTGTTATGAGCAGAAAGAACACCAACAGTATGAATTTGCATGATATTAATTTTATAGAAACTTTAGGTTATAGAAAAAAAAAAGTAAGAAAAACATAACCTACTTGAACAAAATTAACTCATCTTTTCAAAAGCTGAATGAACTATCCTTTTTATTTCACAGCTCAGACTGTGTAACAAACTTATGACAATTCACAAGTAAAATAAAGACTCAATTACACTTGATTAAACGCAATAATCATTGATTTGCAATTTTTTGTAATGCTATTCTTTGATAAAAAATAATTATCTCACTCCAAGAGGCAAAGATGATGCAAGAAAATCCAAAAAGAGAAAATACAAGTAAATAGGATGGCGAAAACAAGCTGAAAAATGATCAAGAGAGGAAGCAGATACGCAGATTTATGATGCAAGATAATTCTAAATTCAAAGATCCCTCTGGCTGTGCTGGGGTTCCTCATCGCTATGGCTCCACCTAGATCCGTCATCCCTCTGACTCCAACATGGGCCCTCCAACACATTGACTCCACTGGCGTTCTCCATAATATGAGAAGATGCGATTGCGCAAGTATAAAAAACATTGATAACTGAAACATGAGGGGCAGAACTTTTGCTTCTACGTGAGCCAAATAAACTCTAAACAAATGCACGGATGAAGAAGCAAAAGATAATGCAAAAGATTTCTAAAGAGGAAAATGCACATAAGCGACAAGATAAAGACAAGAAATGGATGGAGATGTAGCGAACACACTTTGGTTCCACTGGACAATGACGCAAAAATTTTACTTAGCAAAATGGTCAAGAACGAAACGATGAAGACCAGAAACAGAAGGAGATGTGGTGAACAAGTATGAGGTACAGACGACTAAAAGATTGATCTCTCTGGCTC
>JAUMHQ010000053.1:17538620-17561344 GCA_032361165.1 Enteromius paludinosus
AAAAGGTCGGTGCTATATCAACCCACCATTGGGTTATCTGTTGGGTCATTTTTAACCCAACTGTTTTAAGTGAGTACATTGTTCACAAATTAGTGAAGTGGCTTTAAGAAAAGAGCTAGAGCAGTGAAAATTTCACTTTCCTCCATCAGGAAAATTAAAAATTTCCAATCAACATATAATGTTAGGAAACTACCTGGAAGAGGACGTGTGTCTATTTCATCCTAATACACGGAGAGGAGTAGAGTTTGAGTGACTAAAGACTCTTCAAGGACCACAGCTGGAGAATTGTGGAAAATAGTTGAGTCTCAGGGTCAGAAAACCTTTAAAAAAAAAAAGCCAAACAGCCCCTACATCAGCACATGTTGTTATACAGCAGTGTTTTTAAAGTTGTGGGTCTATATTTCAGCTGGAGGTCCTGGATATCTTGTTTAGACACATGGCATGGATTTTATCAAATACCAACGGATAAAAATCAATAATTCACTGACTCTGATAGACATCTTATAATGGGCCATGGTTGGGTCGTCCATTGGGACAATAATCCAAAACAAACATCAAAATAACTGACATAAATGACTTCATCTTTTCTCTTATCAGGGGTTCTCCAAACTCTTCAGGCATTACAGGAGAAAACTCAGAGCTGTTATCTTGGGAAAAGGACATGGCAGTAATTGGGTGCCAATAATGGTGGCCAACATGTATTGGAAAAGACATTTATTTCACAGTGAGTTTTTCTCACCATTTTCAAATGTTTTACTTCAATGATGGGTTAGAATTTTGTATTTTTTTAAATGAAAGATAAAAAATAAAAAATAAAAAAAAACAATGCAGATTTATTTTCACAGCCACCTCAGATTTACCAAGGGTGCCAATATTAGTGAAGGGCACTGTATTTTCCACATTACCCTTTTAGCATCTGTCTAGAAAGACCAATACACATCCCTAAAAAAGATAAAAAATGCTAAAACTGTACAATTAATACAATTCCTAATCATTTCTGTTATTTTTTGTGTACATGCAAAGTTTTCTTTACATTTGTCTTCCTACAAAGTCAAAAGAGTTTGTGCAACACAGATATACCAAGTCTAAAGACATTAATACAAGTGCAACTTTCCATCTGACGGTCTGTAAAGGTGGTTCCTAAATTGTTATAATACCAAATAATGTTCTGTTCTTAGTTTGGGCTTGGGGGCTCTTTTAAGTAAATTAATTTACTTTGATTGGTTGGTTGACTGTTTTCACATACATTAATTAAATATGTACAATTGTGTGTTCTGCAAAATCGTGTCCAGAGTAAAATTCTTTATGATCCAAAATATGTTATCACACATAACAAAGTTACATACACTTACTGTAAAATGTTAAACCCGTAACTAATTCTGGAGTTTCCTTTCTGTGTTTCATCATTGTGTTGTGATAACCGGGAGTGAAAAAGGAAGTGCTTGAGCGGTCGCCCCTCCCACTGTCACAGTCTATAATAACTCCATAAACCACAGGTGATCATAACAGCAAAGCAGACTCTCATACATCCCGTCATCTAATTGTTGGATCTCAGTTGTGTAGGATGGCTGAATCTTATGTGCGACACGTGGAAGTTTTAGGCTTTGAGAAAAGATTTTATCCAAGCCAGCACTATGTAAGTAAAAATGTGAAGTACAGTAAACAAGTAAAGTGTTTTGAAGGCTGTCAAGGATGTTTTAGCTACAAGATAAAGTAAAACGGTTTCTTTTTCATTTCTTGTGCTAAAGGTGTACATGTTCCTGGTTAAATGGAGTGATCAGTCTGAAAAGCTGGTGTACAGGCGCTATCCAGAAATCCATACATTTCATGTAAGTCTCATTTTCTGTTCTCTACAACTGAAAGTATGGTATACCTTTCCCTTTCCTACCAGACTTAATTTCATAACTCCAAGCATTTCCTGTATTTCTAGTCATGCTATGTCTTATTTGTATGAAATAATTTTCTTTAACCTATAATCAGTCCACAAGATGTAGATAATTGATAAAAAAAAAAAAAGTGAAAAAGCAAATTATTAATTTGAATTTTTTTACAGAAAACTTTGAAAGAGATGTTCCCTATTGAGGCTGGAGACATTGACGCAAAGGACAGAATCATTCCCACTTTACCAGGTAAAGGCTTTTGCGATTAAAGCACAAATCTCCAGCTCATTTAACCCACTTACAGAGAGAACTAAATCACATTTCATAAATGATTTACTAATTTAACAGCATCTGCAGACTTACGGCAAGCAATAAATGTGTCACCATAAACTGATGGTTTCGTTTTTCAGACAATACAGAAATAGGTTTTGGTTCTCAATGTTCCTATGAGAAGAGGAAACACCTGCTTGATGTCAAGCATATCAGAAATATCCGTTTATTATTTTGGGGTCATAAAAGGTGCCTGAAAAAGTAATGCTAAAACAGCTCTATTCACATGTCATGCATGCCTTTTTTAAGTATGAGTTTCAGATCTGCAAATTCTTTTTTATGGCAGACAAGCTGTACTTTCTCTGGACTTTCCTGTATTGCAGGCAAGATAGATATAGAGAAACCATGGGGTCAAAAAAGTTTGTGCAACACACAGAATTTCTCAAAGTGTAACACTGTATTGCTACATCAGTGTGTGTAGTGGTAGCTTATATAATATACAAAATATAATATATATAATTTACAAGAATTACAAAATGTGTCGTATGCAGTTTACACTAATGGCCTTTCAAATGTACTCAGTTACAGAAGACAAAATAAATGTCGGAATCATTAAGTCAAAAGAGTTTGTGCAACACAGATATACCAAGTATCGAGACAACAAGACAAGTGCAACTTTCCATCTGACGGTCTGTAATTAAATCTCTCTCAGCTCCTAAATGGCTCGACAATCAGAAGACGACAGAGACGAGGCAGGTGACTCTCACTGAATACTTTCGCTCTCTTCTCAACTTGCCTCCGAAGATCTCCCGCTGCCAACTTGTATGTGACTTCTTCAAAATGCGGCTTGAAGATGAAACTCCACCAGCACCACATCCGTAAGTCAGTCTGGCTGGAGCTGTGGCTTAGAGGTTATTCACATGCTCTGAATATTTTAGCCAAAGGGGTTATGACAGTACATGATGTCCACTGTTCCTTCTATAAATTTTACAAATATAAAAAATGTAATCCGTGTCAGTGCTTTTTTCTACAGAATGCATTTACAAAAAAAAATCTCGTTTACCTGTACCTTTCTATAGATACAAAAGAAACGAGACATTCATTATGTCCACAAACCGAGCACGGAGCAACACCACATCAGGTAAGATCAATTCTACATCAGATATAATTTATCTTATATGCCATTTCCCAAGAGGTTTTATGGCTGTTGTTCTTTCTGCAGAAATTACAGGGCCTGTCATGCTTGAGAGCTACAGAGTGATTGCAGACTACAGCAAGACTTCAAAATATGAGATCACTCTAAAGATGGGAGACATGGTGGACATTGTGGAAAAAAGCCCAAATGGTAAGAAAGGTGTACAAAATGGCTGTAATAAAAAAAATATATAATTTTTTAATTAAAAATTTTAATGCAAAATACAATGAAGAAAAGCAAATTTGATGTGTCATCTGATGTTTACAGGCTGGTGGTTTTGTCAGTGTGAATCCAGGAGAGGCTGGGTGCCAGCTTCGTATTTGGAGCCTCTGGATGGAGCAGATGAATCAGAGGAACCAGAGCCTAATTATGAAGGTTAGTGTGTTTTGCCATGTTTACTGCCACTGACAAAACACTAATTTGGGGGGGATTAATTATGCTGTTTGGATTGTACTCATGATATTTACCCACAACAGGAGAGCTCTACAAAACCACTAAAGGGTATAAAGCTGCTGAAGAGGATGAATTGACTCTCGAAGCAGGAGAGATGATTGAGGTCATCCATAAACTTCTTGATGGGTGGTGGGTGGTCAGGTATGAGTCAGCCTCTCTAACTTGATGGTGTTTTGAAACAATCGAAATGCTTGCAGTCATTTGATGAGTCATAATTGAATCAGATTCCCAAATGTCTTTTACAGGAAAGGAGATGATACGGGCTTCTACCCATCCATGTTCCTGTGCAGGACAGGAGAGAAGAAAGAGGTGGATGCTGAGAAGGATGTGGTCAGAAGAACAACACCACCACCCAGAAGGTAGAGCAATAACAATAACTTTGAACACTTTACAAAATAACCGATTTAAGAGTTACATTTTTCTTAACATTTATTTTGGCCAACAGGTCTACCATACGCAATGCCCACAGCATCCATGCTAAGGGACGTCAGAGAATCAGTCAGGACAGCTATCGAAGAAAGAGTCGACGCTTCTTACAGGCGCGAGGAAGACTACCCTCCCAGCCCAGGAATGTGACACGATCTCCACTGCAGGAGAGGAAGACAAACAGAGGTCCGTATTCTCCATAATAAAACATGTCAAGTGCCTTAAAGTGGGATAGAGACAAAAAAACTAATAATACAAATTTATATATACTGTACATTTATGCAAATATATTTCTTCTTTATTAAACGTTTTTGCTTAATTATATGAACAATATTATATTATAAAATAGATACATTTTTGCGCATTGATTGCATGTTTTTTAGTAATTCTGTTATTATATTTACACAATTATTTCCTCACATAGTAACTGTTCGATTCAGCTTTTTATTTGGTTCTAATATCAGTACATTAACTGCCAAATATGTACCTCTGGTTAAAGGTTTTGAAAAGATTAGTTTTACAGACCAGAATACATTTATTTGGCTTAAAATGTATTTTGTATGTGTGTATGTAGAGAACGTCGTACAATCAGGCTCTCCTGAAGCAGAAGATCAGGACAAAAGTATTCCAGTCATTCCTCCTCGGCCCAGTCCTCAGCTCATTCTGGAGCGCTGCACTGAGAACACATGCAAGAGAATCAGCGTCCATGAGGCCGACTGAAGTGATGATGTGTTAAATCTAGACTTGGATCTGTGTTAAAAATGGTCACAGGCATTCAGATACTTGTTTATACAAATGCTCTGTTCGTTCCTGCTTAGGCCAGAACCTGTTATAAGCTATTTGTGGTAGACATTTTATGCATGCAATGTTTATGTCAACCAGCTTCCAGTATGCATTTCTATGACTCGCTGTTTTTGTTACTATTCTTAATTAAGTTTTATGTGTGACAATTTAGTAAATAAATAATAATTTGCAAATGAAATGAATGGTGATTTTTAATGTCAAGTAGAAATGTCATTGTTTCTGGGGGATGGTCAGTTGGTAATATAGCAAAAGAAAAAAGGTGTTGTCTGCACACTGCCTCATAAAAATATTCTAATGTTGCTGCAGCGTTTGTAATACGCTAGTAATATAGTACATGATTAACATATACGCTATAACTTCCTAAAAAAAAGTATTTAACCTTACTCCAAAATGTTATCAACCCAAAACACTCATCAAAGGGTAATGTCATATTAATTAACACGTGCAACGGTATGGTTCCTGTTTAAAAGCCCTCTGCAGTGCCATGGTTCTTTTGGTACTTTCTGTGAGTGTCCATGCTGTAGTTTGATAAAGTCTAAATGCGGCTGTGGCAATGTGCTTTTGCTAAACTTTTTTGTGTACAGGAACAAAGCCATCAAAAAAACAGAAGTTACTCAAATATAATTGAAAAAAACAGAACACGTCTGTCCCCAACAGTTAACTTTACTAACTTAGTTTGTGTGTACATTGGGCAGTAACATTAAAGGGAAAAACAGCCGAGAGGAGCCTATTTGAACCAGATTAAGATTAGAACACAGTACGCTTTATATGACAGGACAATGTAGAACATGTTGTGTATTCAACGCACTAAATATGAAATTCAAAGGATGATCTTGGTAAAAGACATGGCGGAAATATAATTAACTGGACGTGGGAAAATAGAAAGAACATACATTGGATGCAGTTCCCCCCTAAAAGCTACTAGACTAATATCAAGAATCTCGAAGAAACAAGATGCTGTACATGGTAGCTAGCGCCAGACGATGGCGGTAATGCAACCCGATGGAGGCCAGCTGCCGTTAAAACAAAACGAAGAAGTACTTTGTGTGTACGTCATTCGTTTACGTCGTACGTCATAGGTGATGCGGTAAGCTGTCATGGCAGCCTCCATGGAAAACATGGTAGAGCAGCATAAAACATTTCACATATTACGGTGTATATTTCATTTCAGCCGCCGAACCAGTTTTCAGAGTCGCAGATATGCTCATGTGTGAATCATCTTATGTGATAGAATCGGTGTGTCAAAGAAATTATAGAGGATTTTTCGAACATTGAGCGTAAGTATTGAGTTCACCTACCACATTTTTTTTTTTTACACAATCGTCTGGTATAAATTAACTTTATTTATTTCAAATACATATATTCACGTACCATGTTTTTACAGGGCACCATGATGCCTCTGACCAAAAGTCATGTTAATATTACTTTGTAAAGGCAATTATGTATTTATGGTTTTTACATGCTGCTTCAGGGTACTTGAGAGACTACCAGATTATAGATGAATACCACATAAGTATAGAATAAATGTAAAATCATGCTTATGCCATGGTATTTCATGTTGGTGTTGGATAATCCTTTTAATTTCACTAATATTTAGTATTATAGAGTTTATGTTGTAATTTTGTGTTCCTGCAGGTGACAGTCGTAATGGCTTTAGTAAACCTTCGCTTCTGTGGCCGTCATAGTTGTCATCTTGGTCTCCGTGCATATGCCACTCGATCAGCTGGCACTCCAAGAAAGAAGGCGCAGCAAGATGACACCCCCGTGTTCCAGTATGTGGGGCAACACAGAAAGCCCCAAGGGAAGGTGTTTGTGTGGGGCTTCAGCTACACCGGAGCTTTAGGGATCCCTAGCTTTATAGTGCCAGACAGTGGCAGAAAGAATCCCAGGAAGTACCAGCTCACACCTTACCGCCTGGATACTGAACAGAAGGTGATGCTGTACCCTGAAAATATTTTCAACACTGTTGTTCTTCTTTTGTTTATAAAACAATATTATTATGAAATATTATTACAATTGAAAAAGAACAATTTTCTATTTTATTACATTTTAATGAGTATTCCTGTGACAGCAAAGCTGAATTTTCAGCAGCCATTACTACAGACATTAGCGTTACATGTCCCTTAAGAAATGAATCTAATATGCTGATTTGTTTAAAACAAACATAATTATGGTATTGCTTAATATTTTTGTGGAAACTGATGTTTTTTATAAAATTCTTAGAATCATTAGAAAGTATATATAATAATTTTATGTATTCTTTTTTATGGTAGTATATGTTTGTTTTTTTCTTAGATTTCCTCAGCAGCCTGTGGATATGGCTTCACCTTATTAGCATCTAACAGCAGAGATCTGACCAAATTGTGGGGCATGGGCCTTAACAAAGACTCACAGCTGGGCTTTCAACGCACTCAACACGACCGACGTAAGAAACCCTTAAATACCATTGCACTCCTGTCATATGCTCTTGATAAAGCATTTCCAATAGTGGTGTGAAATAATTTAAAAAACACTGCAGTGTCATCATCCTTTTTTTTTGCGGAAGCAGGGTTGTTACAGTAAATGTTTCTTCTCTGACAGTAGCTAATGTGAAAAGTGCTGTGTTCTTCAGCACTTTTCTATTGAACACGGCATGGGAAGATGTCTGTTGTGGCCTTTGATGATCCACTCAGTTCCTCTTTAAAGCATGCTTCATATGGTCACGAAAAACCTGGATATATATTCACACATGTATTCAATAGAATATAACACGTAGGTTTGATGAGTAAATAAATTTTCATTTAAAAAGAGCGTGTGCTATTCAGCTGAACTTCTCTGTCTCTTAAAAAGGCCTTGCATCAGTGCATCGTATCTGCGCTAAATGCTGCCATGATACAAACTTTCACTCGCGTGTTGGAACAGTTGACAGAATTGTCACTTGCCTAATCGGGTCAGTTTCATCATCATAACAATGCATTTTAAACCTTTCTGTATTTGCGCGATCCAATCCAGATGCGTTTTCCTGTGCTCAGTCATGTCCAGAAGGCATGCCTATAAAGCCATCTTGCCCAGGTCTTTTTTTCTCTCTTTCTCCATTACACAGCTACGGAGTATGATCATGAGTATGAGCGTTTTAGTGTCACCAAAAAATAAAAATCGAAAACTATGAGAATAAAGTCAAAAAATTACGAGAATAAAGTTGAAATATTACCAGAATAAAGTTGGGCTACACTGTAAAAAAATATCAGTAAAATTGACTGTAAAAAACTGTGGTAACAAAGTTTTAGGTTTTACGGTTTTAAGTTAAATTTACAGTTAAATAGCGTCATTTCATTAACTGATACAATGTTAATATACCAAGCTATTAAAGTACTGAATCTGTTCAGTAACTCTGAAGTACACTCCATTTGCAGGTGGAGATGAGAAAGTCACATGATGAACCAAAGCTTTTAAATCTGAGCATATATAGAAGGAGCTCAGTGTCATTCACAATAACTTTACATGTGACACACAAACATAACGGATAAGAAAAAACTAAGAAGAAACAGAATTATTTCAAAGAAAAAACATTAAATTCAAACAAAATTTGAAATGCAATGCAGGGTATTCTGGGAACATAGGTTTACATTTTTCCGTGTAAATTTTATAGGAATTTACAGTTAACCATTTAACAGTTTTTTCCCGTAGCATTTTCACAGTTTTTTACTGTTAAAATCACAGCCGTTTTTACAGGGAGCACCCTGAGCTATTCCAGTTTTATAACGAAATACAAACAATATGTATATTATAAACATGACATATATATTATAGCTAGACATATAGCTGAAATCGCTTTAGTTAAAGCAGCAGTGAAAGTCAATAATTATCCAGATTACAGTGAGACTTCATTATAAATGAATCCGTAGCCTGTTTTCCCATGCCTTCTAATGTTCCTTCACTTTTATATCTTGCTATAAGTAACTTGAAACAAAGAGGAAAAACACATTCATTTGAAAGATAAGCTCTTTTTAATCAAAAGCAGAACATTATTGTGATTGCTGGGTGTCTGGCATGCTACAAATGATGAAGATATATAATACAGCGATCTGATCATTAAAGAGCTTGAGCAAAACATTACTGTAAGACACCATTTGTGTTTCGCTATAAAACTGAAAGCTGAGACTGGATAAATCTTATTGCTTTTGGGTGGCGCGAATCCAATGGAAGACATGAAATATTATTTCCAAGCATATGTCCTCACGAATATTAAAGTAATATTAAATGTCGAGTGTGTGAGCTAATGTTAAGATCAAAAGTTGTTCCTATTCAGCCTTTTAATAAATCTCATGTTCTTGATATTAAGTTCTTAGATCTCATCCCAGTAAGACGAAGCGGCCGCTCAGACGCAACAATATTGAAAAAAGCCTAGGTTCTCTCAGTCAGGGTCATTTGCAAGTGCACTATACTAAATATTATAACTTTCATTTCAAAGATTTAAATTCTTGAAACATTTTGACTTTATTCACGTAGTTTCGAACCTTATTCTCATAATATTACGGCTTTAATCTCGTAGGTTTAGAATGTTTTTTTTTTTTTTTTTTTGTGAGACTAAAACACCAAACAGAGCCTCTAAAGGGACCTTTGCAAAAAATGAAGACTTACGCATGCGCACGAGAAACTTTTTTGTAAGCTCACGAGTTACAATTCCAGTTGCGTAACTTCTGCAATCTTACAAATAAGAAAACAAGAGGCATGAATTAGCCTAATTAAGATGGATTTTGGCCTCAATCATGAAAACATTGTTCCGTTACATTCCATTATAGAAAAATCACCACTGAACGGCTTTTTCAGCTGAACAATACATAACATCTCAGCACTGTGTATCTGTACATAACTTCTCATAATTTTCATCTGTAGCACATTCCTAATTCTTTCTATTTTCTATATATATTGTACAACATTTGCAACATTAAAAATTATATTTTATCTAGGCTATTCTGTTTTACCATATAGTTATTTTTTAATTTATTGTCCTTTTATTAACATTATACTTTATTCAATTACCGTAAATTATATGCATATCTTACATTCTCGACTGAATTTATTCTGTTTTTGTCAATGAAGCTCTGATTCTGATATTAAAACCATTTTGAGGTATAGAAGCGATTGGTAGCTGCAATATAAAAGCTCATATTTTGGATTTTGATATGGCAATAGGCTATATATTATTACTTCAGTTAGATACCAGCATTCCAGCTTTGTGAATATTCATATCGAATTCTCGATAAAATTAGTCCAAACCAGTGAAATATGATTTTCAAACCCGTGAAAACAAAACAATCGTGCTGACTGTGCCACAAGCACGCAATCTCACTTAGGCTATAAAATACATTATTACATTATATACATCATCTTGATGAGATTCACACAGTCGTAGTCTGTTTTGTCTAACATGAAGGTTTATTTAATGGTTACGGGAAAATCTGATGTGTAACATCTGAACTACTGTATGACGTGAAAATTGTCCAACAAACCCTGTTAAAAGAAATGAACTGCCAGCCGAATGTACTGGAACCATTACAACTATCACCAAACAACCTTTTCCTCGAGTGGATTCCTAAATCAGCTGTTTTGTCTTGTGTTTGCAGATAAGAGTTATGACTTTGTGCTGGAGCCGTCTCCTATTTCTCTTCCGCTGGTGAATCCTCAGGAGACACGAGTGCTGCAGGTCTCATGTGGACGTGCCCACTCGCTAGTGCTCACAGACTCTGAGGGAGGTCAGCAACACTGATTTGTCGTATAGCATTTCTAAGATTTATCGTCATTGTTGAGCACCTTTCTGTAGTGCGAGCCCTTCTCAAAATGATTCAAGTTGTATTTGTAGGTGCTCAGATTCTATATAAAGTATATAGAGGTGCTGGTCATATAAATGAATACCTTTAAAAAGTTGATTTGTTTTACTAATTCCATTCAAGAACTGAAACTTGTATAATGTATTTATTCATTCCACACAGACTGATGTATTTCAAGTGTTTATTTTGATGATTATAACTAACAGCTAATAAAAAAAAACCAAATTCAGTCTCTCAGAAAATTAGAATATTACTTAAGACCAACACGAAGAAAGGATTTTTAGAAATCTTGTCCAACTAGAAAATATGAACATGTACTGCACTCAATACTTAGTTGGGGCTCCTTTTGCCTGATTTACTGCAGAAAACTGGCCTTCAGCTCTTCTGCATTGTTCTTCACAAAACCCCATAGATTGTTTATGAATATGAAAGAATGAAATATGAAAGAACCATTTTGTTACATTTAACATTTTTAGTCAGGCTCGGCAAAGAGAGCACAGTGATGGTAGAAAATATTGTGGAAAAAATACACTCTTATCGTGCTATACGCATGAATTCCTCATAAGATGACCACTAGGTGCTGTAGGTGGAGCTCTAAAAATTTTATACATTTTTGAAAAAATAAATACATAAATAATTGCTCCAAGTCTTTTACAACCTACAAAAAGTATTGTTGTTCTAAAGGGTAAACAACAACAGTTGATGGAGAAAAAAAGCATTGCGTTAGTCATTCGTCACCGACCGTGAGACAGCAAGTAGACTATTAAAGCTGGAATGGTAGATTAAGAAGGGTCTGTCTGTCAGTAAGAGAGAAGAACAGGCTAACATGGATGTAAATGTATTGGCAAGGTTTGTATGCATCACAGGAAGTCAGGGAGAAGGCTACCAACAGTGTTTACGCCAAAAAGTTTTATTATAGTTGTTAATAGCAGTTTGCTGTGCAATATGTGCCGATCGGGTGAAGTCAGGTCTGCCTTTCCAGTTGGGTTCGGGTCCAACTAGTACATTTAAGGTATTTCTCGGGTCTTCACGAGTTCGGGTACCACTTTTTCGGTTTCATCTAGCACATTTACGGATTTTTGGATTCGTGAAGATGACTGACAACGTGGATTCTGGGCCTCTCCTGTCTTCCTCCAGACCCTGGGACCCTGATTTCCAAAGGAAATGCAAAATCTTTCAGTTCTGTGAACAGCCAGCCTCTTTTGCAATTACCTTGTCTTTCCCTCCTCGTGCAAGGTGTCAGTGGTCCTCTTTAGGACAACTGTCAAATCAGCAGTCCTCCCCATGATTGTGTAGCCCAAAGAACTAGACTGAGAGACCATTTAAAGACCGTTTTGAGTTAATAAGTTGATTAGAGCGTGGCACCAGGCATCTTCAATACTGAACCTTTTCACAGTATTCTAATTTTCTGTCAGTTATAATCATCAGAATTAAAAGAAATAAACACTTCAGTCTGTGTGGAATGCATGTATACATTATACAAGTTTCACTTCTTGAACAGAATTAGTGAAATCAATCAACTTTTTGAAGATATTCTAATTATATGACCAGCACCGGTACATTTCAAAGAGTCCTTCATGCCTCTCTTTCTCTCATTAGTTTTCAGCATGGGTAATAATGCTTATGGGCAGTGTGGGAGGAAGATTGTGGAGGATGAAGTGTACAGGTTTGTCCTTCAACAGGATAAGTACAGTATTTTTCACCAAAGGATAATTATTATGTTGTGGAAGCTAAACCAAATTT
Organism: Enteromius paludinosus; assembly: GCA_032361165.1. Lineage (NCBI taxonomy): Eukaryota > Metazoa > Chordata > Actinopteri > Cypriniformes > Cyprinidae > Enteromius > Enteromius paludinosus. The sequence continues at coordinate 17,551,202 of JAUMHQ010000053.1, forward strand.
CTTTCTTAAGAAAGAAAGTTTATGTCTGTTTAATTCATTAGTTGCTTAGAGTGAAAAGATTATTCAGAATGACAGGGAAATGCTCATGATCGCCCCTTTAACGGTTTTGTAGGTTTGTGATTTGAGCAGTAACGTTAGAGACATTAAATGCTAACCATTTTATTCAAAAAGAGCATTAAATACTCTGGTTTAATTTGCTAATAATATTTCTGGGCACAAAGCTTAAGCTGCTTTTATTGATGTTTTATTTGAGAATGGCCTTTTCTTCTGTTTCTTGCAGTGGCAGTCATGTTGTGCACAAGATTGAGGGCTTTGACAGTCGAGTCACCCAGGTACGTGATGATGTTGTGACATTGCATGAAACAGTATATTGATAGTTGATGGTAAATGCAGCACGTTTCTTACAGACTCAAGACTCTTAGTAGTTATAGTTATTCCTAATCTAGTTTTCTACTCGCATTCTTTTGATGGAAATTCACAGGTAGATAATTTAAATCTTAGAAGTCCTGTTGTATAATTCAAAGATAAAATAATCAACTTTTGAAACTTCAAACAGTCAGGCATGTTTTTTGAGCAGCAAGTCAGCATATTAAAAGTTTTCTGAAGCATCATGTGACACTGAAGTATGAGGTAATAGCTGCAACAATAAAAATGTTGAATATATATTTAAAGTTGAAAACATCTATTTCAATACGTAGATCTATAAAAAAAATAGACCATTAAGATTTCTATGCAGTGACTTTTACTCAAATATGAAAAATGTAAAATATTATCATTATTGTAATGTAAAAAAAAAATATGGTATTAAAATTGCAAAGTACATTTGTCAGTTTTTTATTACATTATTTTTTTTAAAATTATGTTTAGGACAATGAACAGGATTGCTTGTATTCAGAATTACCATGAAAATAATGTCACAATTCAAAAATATTTCATGTTATAATAATTTTACTTTTCTTCCTACAAAGTGTGTTGTTTTTGTTTTGGAATTTGGGTTGAATTATTACCTGGACCTTTTTTGTGTCTCTCACTCCACCTGTCCTGCTCCTCTCGTCCTGTAGGTGGCTTGTGGGCAGGATCACAGTCTGTTTCTGACAGACAGAGGCTCAGTGTATGCCTGTGGGTGGGGTGCAGATGGACAAACAGGTTTGTTTCACCATCCGTCTGTCATTATCTTTGTCTCTTTTCTTTCAGTCCCTCTTTTTGTTCCACTCCATTATGAAACCCACCTCAAGGCATTTTCCTAATAAAGTATCCAGACAACACTGTGACTCATGATACACATGCTTGTACACATCAGGCCATGTGATCCTTCCCTCAGGATTAATGTCTCTGCTATGTATTTTAAGGTCTGGGCCATCACAACAAGGCCTTGTGTCCAGTACCCATCGGAGGAGACCTGGCTGGGGTCAAAATTCAGCAGGTGGCCACGTATGGAGACTGTAGTTTAGCCGTGTCCACGGACGGGCAGGTTTTTGGTTGGGGAAACTCAGAGTACCTGCAGCTGGCCTCTGTCACTGAGGCAACACAGGTTAAGACACAATACATAACAGTGGTGGTTCACCGTCTTGAAAGCAGTTTATGTGAATTTTTTTCAAAAAGGCCAATGAAGAAGCTCATTTGTAAAGTCTGATTTTCAGATTAGCTCTCCGCGGCAGCTGGCCCTGAGGGGTGTGGGTCGAGTCAGACAGGCGGCATGCGGAGGAACACAGGTGGCTGTATTGAATGGTAAGATTACACTCTTACTTGCTGGAACAATTCAGTGCAGTTAAAAAAAAAAGACCTAAAGTACTATTTACTAACTACTTATCATATTTAACGAAGCTAAAATAATATAATTAAATATCTTATTTCAAGTAATGAAAATGTTTGGTTCTGGTTATAATAAACAATAATAACCCTTATACTAAGTTTATTTTCCAAACTGGTCTTTGTAAGTTGATCAAAATGCTTTAAGTATATATTTTGACGAACGTAAACCTGATTTATTTTATTTATATAAAAACAAGCTTATGTACAAAATATATTTTTATTACCATAACATGAAGTGGTAATTATATTAAATTCAAATTCTTTGGAAAAGATATATTTCAAACGTAGTTGTAACTGATACTATAAACAGTCTCACACACACACACACACATGAATATTTTATATGCATTTTTTACAAAGTGGTTTACTATCGTTATTTAAAATGGTTAATGGATTTTAATATTTAAAAGCATACTTGTTGAAACGGCTATAAAAATCATAAAATATTTCTTTGTTATAAAGCAAGTGTTACAAATTAACTCTCTGTAGAGGAAGGAGAGGTGTTTGTTTGGGGTTTTGGAATTCTGGGAAAAGGCCCGAAACTTTCTGAGTCATCTATCCCAGAAAGAGTGCCAGCCACGTTTTTTGGGAGGTCAGAGTTCAACCCTTCAGTGAAGGTCTTGTCCATCCGCTGTGGACTCAATCACTTTGCAGCCATCACAGGTGATCTACAGTCAAAGCGTTATTACTTTGCACGTACATTTATTCAAGATGTGAACTGTGTTTTGTACGGTCTATGATTATGAGGTTCTCCTGTGATTTTAATGCAGGATACTGTTAATGTTTTTCTCCTCAAAACACCTGCTACAAATACTTGCATAACCATGGTGCTATTAAATCCAGACCGTTTCCTGGCTGACATCCATTTACATGAATATTGTTTTCAGATCGAGGTGAGCTGTTTGTTTGGGGTAAAAATGTGAGAGGATGTCTTGGCATTGGAAAACATGATGACCAGTATTTTCCGTGGAGGGTAAGAAACCAGAAATATTGCATTCTTTCTTTTAACAACAACAAAACAAATCAAGTGTAGAGCTAAGGTTACCAATTGATTTTTGATGAAAAAAAAAATAAATAATGGCACAAAATGGTGTTCAATTATTCCAATGAATCACAGCTAATCACGAAGACCAAAAATTGCTTAGAAAAGCTCCCAATGAACCTAAATTGTTGCAATAGGGGAAAATACTGAATAGACAAAAATATATAGTTAATTTACTATAATTGGCAAAACTATACACAGTAGAAATTAGTTAAACGATGTGTTTTCTTTATAATAATGCTTATGCTTGTCATTTGTTTTAGGTGACAGTGCCAGGCCATGTGACTGATGTTGCCTGTGGTGTTGACCACATGGTGGCGCTGGTCAGATCAATCATATGAGACTGCCAAGGCAAATTCGTACTATTATATCAGGCACTTCAGCGAACACCATAAGAATGCCACGTTTCATTATATCTCCAGAACCTTTGGACTTTACAGGCCCTCACTAAGGAGTCTTCATGTCACACTGCATCAAGCCATGACTGTACTTAAGGTAACAAGGAAATGCGACACCACCTCTGCTGTTGACAGTGCTGACCTCAAAAATAGACAAGTGCTAAATAACTCAAGACCTCTTAATGAGTCTTATGTTGGCTGCTTGGACATTTTGGAAGATTGCTCTAAACGATACATGGTCATCACCTGAGGTGGAGACAGTGTTTAAAGATCTGTTTTTCTTGTTAAAATCACACTGAATTGTCAATAGGCAAGAAATTGGAACTGTACAGCAACATGAAAAGTATATAGTAAAATGCATCTGGCTTGGCTTTGCTTAGCTTTTTGGCAAAGCACTATTGTACTGAATTGTTTTCCATGCATTTGTGATTTCTGAATTAGAAACAACAACCAGTTTTTGAACACAAAACCAGTCTTAAGTAGCACAGCAAAAGGGTATATTTTGTATAGTGCATGGGTCAAAATTGATATCTTATGCCAAAAAAATAAAAATAAAAATCAAATCAAGATAATGTTGCACAAGGATTTGCACCCTCATTCCAGATTTTCAAATACTGTCCAATCGTAATAAACCATTCAGAGGAAAGCTTATTTATATAAATCTCAATTTCAAGAAACCTACCCTTATGACTGGTTTTGTCGTCCAGGGTCACACAGACTTGGTTTTAAGCCACTTCAGGAACAGAAAATGTATTTTGAAGTTCTACTGAAACTCGTGTATCCTTCAGAATCACGTACATGCTTTATTTGTACCAAACTGTATTGATAGATCACATACGATTATAGTACCAATTATAAAGCAGTATACATTCTGAGGGAAAAGGGAATAGTTGAAAGTCACCCTCTTTAATGTGCAAATATAAAGGGACAGTTTCTGACCACAAAGAGGTAAAAAAACAAAAGTAAATCAAGTCATGACCTTTTCTGGTGTCTAAGCTGGTTTAATCAACAATTTCTCCAATCATTTTTATGGGTAGTTAGAAGTAGTAGCTTCAGCAAATCTCATCCCACAGAAATCATTTGTAAATCACATGACTAAATATCTTCATAAACTTGTGTAGATAACAAATCCTCAGTTGGCACATGGTGTAAACCCCCACTGTACACTTAAGAAAACATGGTTCAAACAGTGGGAAAAAAAAAGAAATCAAATCTAAGCTGAAAAAATATATTGTTTCATGTTTTTAATTGTCAGAGAACAAACAGGTCACCCCTTCGTAACACTGATAAATATAAGGTTTCTGCATATTTTTGCTTGAGCTGATAGAAGAAAAGTTTGCGGAAAAAAGACACCCATATTTGTGTAAAGAGCAACAAGCGACCCCTTCAAAGGGGAAGATACTCATCCCCGGTATTTCACATCAGAAGAGTAAGATCTGTGAGCTAGACCTTAAATAAAGTGCAGACAAGGGGAGCTGAAGGCCTAAACTAACGCCAGTGTCTGCGACAGCTGACCTTAACTAACATTCAACAAACGACAGGTTTCCCCTAACAGTTCCTCTGTGAATTATTCGAAAGAGCGAGTACTGGTGAAGACTAAAGAGACAGTTCATCCGATCGCAAGCATGCGACGACTCAAGGGCGGTAATAAAAAGCCACGTCCTCTTTGGAACGAATTTAAAATCAGAATACAGTAAACTGCACGATTCGTGTACTTGTTTGTGCATAAACCTAAACAAGTGCGTGAGAACAAAAAAACGGTTTCACCTCACCTGAATCCTTGATTCCAATCTCTGTGCACGTTTGCTGCCAACTCGGCCGAGCGGACAGAAAAACCATTGATTGTACTCTGAAGGCAAAAAACAACAACAACAACAACTAATTCATTACCCAGCTACTTGGCATTGAAACGTGAACATAGGATTGAGGTGAGGGGAAAGAAACAAAACCTCCAAACAAAAAAGGGAAACTTTCCGAACGAGTGTGAAAAGCTTCTTTCACAGACTGAACTCGTGACTGGACCATTTTTGCCGAAATAAAAACAACAACCACCCCGAACCATCAAATTGCATCCCAAAAACAACATCACGTTTTTAGACAAGGAGCTTGTTTATGCCCCATGTCTTGGCACTGAAAGGGAAAACAAGAAGGGGGGCAGGAAAAAGGAAATAAATCTCGAGAAACATTGGAGTACATTCTGTGTCCTCAAGGAGGAGGACCTGCCACTAATACATAATGGTTATTTGCAACGTCTTAAGAATCGGTAGCTAGAGTCCAGGCCCTGTTGCCATGGTAAAATGATGTGCGGAGGAGGAGTGGATAAGAGGAAGAGGGGTGGGGGGAGAAAGAAGAGAAGAAAAACACTGGATTCACACCATCGCAGGGTCCCTGTAGAGTCGGGTGGGGATTAGGGTTTTCTTTTGCAAAAATGGACAAGAAGTGATGCCGTTGCTTAATACTGACTGCAAGATTAGAGCCCGCCCCCCTCACTTATCCATTCCCCTTCCATCCGATCCTCCTCCCAGACGCAGTCCTCAGGTAAGCACTTGGCACTTTTAAGAGTTTGACATAAGAAATCGAAAAGCTTTAAGGGACGCGGGAAGCCTTCCCAATTGCAGAGTCTCACTGTCCTGTGCTCTCATTGGTCCTCAAGGCTCTGATCACGCTCTGGATGTTCTCCTCAGGCACCTGGATGGACACAAGAAGTTGCTGGTGTTAAACGTCACCTTTGTTAGCTGAGTAATTACTGACGGGGAAGTGGTGGGTGTTCAAACTCACCAGAGCATGATCGAACTTGAAGGTACTGATATAGTAGGCTGGAATGTCAGCGGTCGCCAGCGGTTCAGATATCTGAGCCACAATGCCACATTCATCTGATGGAAGACAAATGACTTAGAAATTCAGCCACCAAAACTTTCTGAGGTAGTTTGGGCATTAATGTGCGGTCACAATTACGGTTGACTGATGAATTTGGGTAAAATTCAGTGATTTCAATACAAATCCATGCGATAGGGAATTTCATTTCATTTTCAATTTCAAAGGGCCAAACATTTCCCCATGTAGACTGCCCACACTGACCAACAGACAGCTGCTTGGTCTGAAAGTAACTTCTGTGTTCCACACACTATAGTATTGACAAAAGACAACGGATCTTTTTTTACCCACTAAATTTTGCCAAAAATGTGTTAGTGGAGCTTAAACTTTTACAATGTGAAACCTATCATGACAACAGCGCTCACCGAACCCTAAGGGTTGTCCTCCGATGCGGACCATTTTCCAAAGCTCTCCTGAAGCGCTGGTGAAAAGGACGTTGTTTGGAAACCTGACAAGAAAAGAGCAGCAAGTAAACCATATGCAGTGATAAAACAATGATACTGTAGGCTACATGTAATCAAAAATCTTTTCATCAGGCATTTTCTATTTTAGCCACACACACACAAAGACCTGGTGATTCAACAAGCTTAAAGCTAAAAGAATTGTATTTTTACATAGTTGGAAGACTCTGACAAACTCCAGAGTTCATGAAAAAAAAGGTTCACTCTACAACCCCTGCATGTCCGATATTGCAGTGTATATACAAAATGAATGTTTCAGTTCCTTAAAGCCATCATGAAATTATGTGTCAAGCCATTTTACTTCTGTTAAAGGTACAGTTTTCTTAAAATGACCAGATTACTCACCCTCGTGTTGTTCCAAACCCATAAAAATTTCATGTCTTTTTGAAACACAAATGAAGAGATTTCTACCTTCAAAACCAAAACTAGACACTTTATGAGATCACTTTTACTACAGATTTAATTTTGGCTTTTATTTCTGTAAAATAACATTGATCAATTTTTTGGGTAAAAACATTACCATGTGAACGATGAAACAATATTTTATGGAGTGGGAATTATTTGGAAAAATGGGTGTTTAATACAAGTGTTACAAGAGGCTGGATGAAATATTTCAGAAAATAAAAGCAGAGTATATTTATCCAAAAACAAACCCTTTGGTGTTTGTAATAGCATGCACTGCTGATTCATGCACAAGACCAGGGGATTGTGTATTGAGAAACTAAATGGGGTCAATTGTGTTTTCATGTTGACAACATTAACAACATGAGTGTTAGATGCAGGGCTGGGTGGTCTAACCTCCGGGTGGTTTGCTCATCCATAACTAGAGAGATGTAGCCCTCGATCAGGGAGAAGGAGAAAAAGCGGATGTGTCCAGAATCCTCGCTCTGCCCCCCGGTCTCTTTTGCTCTGTAACGAAGCGCGGCAGGGATTCTTGTTATTACACAAGCTTCATTAGAGCTCAACTCAGCTGATGCTTTCACAAGACATAGTAAAAATAGGAGGAGTATGATAAAGGGTAACTCTGATCTGATTTTCCCTCTGGGCTTGATGCCACTGCCTGAGTAGTAAAGTTCAGGAAGAGCAAAATAGTACAATTACACACTGCTCATTTTGTTTCCAAAATGTCTTTTCTCCCCTGTCTACATATAATGCACTCCCTACAGCGACCTGTGTGTATTATCATCATTCTCTAACAGATCTGGCAGATGGCTCCTGGTTACTGCCATATGTGAGCCAGGAGGAGAGACCCGTGCAGAGCTCTTACCCGCCCGAGTAGAACATGACGTCCATGAGCAGCGTGGCAACCGAGGGCAGCGTGTCGGGGTCCAAGCTGGTAACACAGAACATGTTACTGGGGCTGGAGAGAGGGTGAATGATCGGCCGAGGAACTGAGGGAAAAGAAAAAAAGAGAGTTGTTAATGATAACAAACTGTACACACAAACGTCGCTGGTGTGTCAGTCAGAATGTCTCACGAAAGAAAAATGGAATCCATTTTCATTGAAAATGCTATTTATGTTGCAGACATGATCAGCAATTTTGATATAATATTTCTATGTAAGTGATGTTTAATCATGAAATCCATTTAGCCTATTATCTACCAAATATGCGTCAGTGTTAACAGAGACGCCATTTAAAGTCAACATGGCACGGCATTCACAACCAAAAGCACTACTGGAATGTTTCTGAGAGAAATAGTGGGGGCCAAAATTGGATAAGAATCAGATTTATGCATCAAGAATTAATTGGATCATGAAAAACGGCCATTTTCATCCTAGAAAGCCAGATCTGACATGGGGTTTGCCATTAACGTATGCACAATAACACCAGGAACATTATTATAAAAGCCTCAAATTGGTTTCACGTTGACTGTTAGCACAGATCATACCAGTGAGCACAGACAAATATAAAAAAAGGTCCATGTCTACCCAGTATGTTTAAAGAACACACCAATAATTTAGTCAGATGTGACGGGCAGAGGCTGATGCCTAACCACACCACAGACACTTAACAGGTGTTTCAGATCTTATTGCTCAGTATGATAAATCTATCCTAGCAAATCTTTGAATGTGCTAGGCTTCCAGCACAGCCACTAAATAAAGTTCAGTAAATGGTAAAACTATCTTTGCTGCAAACCAGTGTAAAAATATCTTAATTTGTATTGCGAAGATGGTCTTATGAGGGTGAGTAATTAATGACAGAATTAAAATTTCCTTCTCAGCAACATCACTTGTTATAGTTAATACACAAAATGTCTTGTGTCGACAGCCTCAGAACAACAACAGATGATTACCCAGTTTAGGCTTGACAAAACCATTGGTGACCCCGGTACTGTTGGCAGCAACTGTTTCTCCATTGACAACCCTCAGGAGAGTAAATTCTGAAGACAGCGTGTGCATGACCATGGGCAGATCCCTCTCTCGAACCTATGGACAGAAAAAAAATAAAAATACTACATCAGGTATCATCAAGAAGGCTGAGTGACCTCGGTCCTTCAAAGAGAGAACAAGTAATCAAACCAATAAAACAGCGGTAAACCCTGTTGGATAATGATGCACTGTGGTATCTGAAGTACAGATGAGAAATACCAAGCAAGTTATCAGAATGTTCTTCTGAGAACAGAGTACAGGCACAAATCTTATCAAGCTTATTTTTCTGCTTTTCTGGCAGAGATGTTCAGATGTTTCAATTTATGAGAACAGTTTGAGCGCTCAATAGGGCTCATCTTACAGAAACACAAACAGGCACTAAACCCTTAATTTACACTTTGCTTCTGCCGTTTCCTCCAGTAACCAAAACCAGCTGACTCAAACACAACACAAATCAACGTTCATTTGCATTTCAAACACCATTACCAAACCCAGAATACATTACAGTGAATACAATACAGAGGGACGTCTTAAGTAACCAATTAAGCTAAAATTCATAGTATTCCAGTGAGGCCCTGATGGGAGCAATAAATGAGCACCACACAGCATTTCAAGGGTAACTATCCACGAATATAGAGTTTCCTTGGACTATTTTACGAGCTTATAATGCTCTAGAGGAACATTTTCAAGGTTTACATCGAACCGTTACTATCTCGTGAGAATTCAGCAACAATAAATATTTTATACAAATACAACAACAGTAGGGCTGAGAAATATATGTAGAATATGCCATTTATTTTGGCTGGCAGTACAAAAGCAAGCAAATCACAAATACAACTATTTAAATGTGCTTTTAATCTGGCTATTAGGTTTATGCTGTAACAGTATCTCTACATTTGTACTTTTCGTGACTTGCTTCTTGTGTTCATTTGGTGAAAATATAGTTTGAATGTTTGCTATACTTTACTACTTGCACTAAGCAATAATGGTGGTTTGGTTGAAATAAAGCTTAAACAAGCAGTTATAGGCTTAATATTAAGAAATGTGCATTGTGCACAAATAGTACTACAAATTAAGTTAAATTACTGTTATATCAGTTAGTCTCAAACTACATTTACATTTATTCATTTAGCAGACGCTTTTATCCAAAGCGACTTACAGGTGGGGAAACAGCAGCAATTAGTCC
>JAUMHQ010000053.1:17568270-17597602 GCA_032361165.1 Enteromius paludinosus
TTCTTCGTTTTTTTTCTGCTGCATTTTTGACGCACGCGAAAAGCAGATCGCTAGCCAAAATAAAAGTCCCCGAAAAAATTCAGCAGCGCGCTGCCAGTGTGATGAAAGCACAATTGGCGCGCGCTGCTTCCGTGTGCAGTGTGAAACCGGCGTAGAGGTAAAAGATTGTTCTCATTGAAAAGACAAATATTATGGTATGTTTCAGCTTGATTTAAACCACCATTATTTGGCTGTTAATAAACAGAAATATTATGAAAATGCTGTATCGGTGTCCTGTCATTTATCTTTTGGTATGCATTTCAGAAAGAAAGGTTAGGATTCAGGTGTAGTTGCAAATAGTGATTAATCATGATTAATCCAATTAAAATCCTAATTAATTTGATTAAAAATTTTAATCATTTGACAGCCCTAATATATATATATATATATATATATATGTATGTGTGTATGTATCTTATATGTATGTATCTATATATCTTATATATATATATGTATATACATATCAGTGGATGAAACCAGGAAATAAAAAAATAAATATTTAAAAGGGAAAATGTCATTTTTGTATATCCATGAACAATTAATTACTAAAGAGTCAATTGTTCAGGCTTAGGGGTTTAAAGTTTTACACTTTATTGCACTGTTTTTGAACTGACATGAAAAATTAATAAGAAGATAAGCTTAGAGAGGAAAAAAAAAACTAGCTTAGAAAAAGAACTTTAATGATCCTGATTCTAAAATGTCATGTGGTGTAACCATGAAGTTAAAAGTTTTCTTACACTACGAATACATAAGCTTAAGTGTAAATATTTTAATCATTATTTTCATATATTATAAATAATTTTGGTCACACTTTATTTTCAGGTTCAAATCATTGCTACATAATATTTAGCACAAACTACTAATTCGCCCCTTATTAATAGTAAGGTAGTTGTTAAGTTTGGTATCGGGTGAAAAGGCAAGTAGAATACGGTCATGCAGAATATGTTCTGTATAAGTACTAATAAACAGCCTATGTGTTAATAATAGTCATGCTAATAAGTTTTTTCTACGATTTGCGCCATGTGACCATATGTGGGGGTGGTGTGGCTATATTTGTCAAGTCCCTCCAGAAATTGTCAGCTACTGTGATGACTTTGCATGTATTCCTCCCCAATATTAATAAGCTGTTGTTAAAATATTACTACCATTACTAATAAAAGCTTATGCAAAATCTAAAGTATTTTTCATTTTAAAAACCTAATTTTTTTCTTTATTATGATATCAGGAGGACAGCCGTATCACCCTAATGTCATAATCGAATCAAATTAAAAGCTTTAATCAAATGCTCTTAATGAACCATTCAGGAATATAATTGTTCAGCTAAATGCTGATTGTATCGGTTTTTAACACACACAGTATAATTTATTTCCCCAAAGGTGACAAAATAGGAAAAATATATCTGTGCTGAATGTGCTTGTGCAAATATAAGCCTACATACGTTTCTGCATAAATGCTAAGCAGCCACAGCTGGCTCATAATGCTGCTCGTGCACCCCAAACCACTCCAGACACCAGGTAAGAAGAGTCCTTATTTATGAGCCTGTCCACCCACAGTGTATCATTTTGCCTCAGGGGGAGAGCAGGCGACCTGTTGACTCTGGATAGAAGCATCTTATCGGATACTGCCAAAGTGGTGCTGGGGGGAGGAAGGGGGATTTGTTTTTTTTTTTAAAAGGCAGTCAAACATTTCAGTGTACTGGTCATTTGAAATCCCCTTCAGCATAAACGTGGAATGACACAGCACTGCAGTACAGGAAGATATCTAAAGTATGGTATTAATAAGGCACCATAGTTAATAGTTTTATTATTTAAAGCAGGGATATGAAAATAGGGAAATGCTCAGATACTGTGCAATAGGCTGACTCACTTATGTTTCTCTGTAAAAATCTACCTTTCTGCAGCACTAAGAATTCATTCAGCTTTGGGCTGAATTTGAGTCACAGAGTGAAGAGAGAGAAGTGATGAATCTACACTAATTTAATCCCTGAGATGAGCAAAAAAAAAAAAAAGCAATAATCATAGAGAGGCAGGTCTTATGCCCTTAAATCAGAACAACAAAACATCTCTATTGGAAATTTTCAACAGGCTATGACTCACTCAGAAATGTGCTCCTAACTACAGTTCCTGAGGTCTCTGAGGACAAACACATTAAATCTTATTTTCAAACATTCAACCAAATAATGGCTGATTGCAGCTGTGTATCGAAAAATATATTTACCGCTTCCTTTTTATTTCCATTTTTAGGGGAGAACCCAGTAACACTGAAAGAAATAAGGACCTGAGGCCTAAAAACTTAGGCCTAAAAAAAGCCTAAAAATACCTGATTTTATCTACCGGGAGTTGATTGTGTTGTGATATGATACAAACTGATATGAAGAAGAGAGCCAGATGGTTGGAGGGGTTAAAAAACATGAAGTCTTTTTGACGTCAGCCAAAACGTAGTTTCAGAGGTGGAGCAAAGTTAATACTCTCTGATTTAGAATTACAACAACAATTTGCCTTTGGAATAATGTGCACCAAATAATTTTGGCCAAATGCAACTATAAAGAAAGTAAACAGGGCCAGTTATTATTATTTTTGATGTTAAACTAAATGCTTAATACAAGACTTAAACTTCAACAGATTTTAGAGTTGTTGTTTTTTTTTTTTAAAGGTAAATGTAAATCTTGTAGACATTTTAAGCTAAAGACAATTTGAGCAATAAACTAAGGGGAACATCAATATGTTCTGTAAAGGAGTAGGAAGGAGACAGTAGGTTTAACAAAATTTGAAAATACAACTTTCAACGGATCTCCATTACATTAATACGGCAATCACTTCCACCATACCTTCTGAACACACTGCAGAAGTCATATTCTTCTTTAGTAATTTGGTTGTTTTCCAGTGCAAATGTCTTAACGATTTCTAAATCCAGATATATTGCAAAGCAAGATGACATGTCTTGTCATGCTCCAGCCTTGTTTCCTGGGAAATTGTTTAAAATAAAGTCACTTTATGATAAACAAGAAAAAAAATATTACGAATGGGGGTAGAAAACCACTCTTAATCCAACAGGGAAAACTAGTTTTCATACCCCATTGACAGATATTTGTTTTTCTTTTTCATCTGTGTTACACTTCTCAGACAACAAGACTTCAAACGTTCAGTTTGCATCTCAAATAAACATTATTATTTAAAGAATGTTTAGATACACACATACACATTCACTAAAGCACTAATAAATATATTTAGATTTTGTATTTTTTGAATGGTGACACAGGATTGGGTTAACAGTTTTGTTTCATTGTATCTTCCCGAGTAAACAAAAAAACTCCTTGCTGGACAAAGAGTGAGCCAGCACAACCCATGGGCCGGCAACAATGTTTCAAACTGTAAGCAACTATTTCCAGAGCTCCCCCTGTGCTGTGCGCATTCTACATCACTCTGAGACACTTCACAAACAGCCACTAAATAAGTTGATTCAAGCTGTGCCTCTGGGACAGAAAAACAAGTGTCTCCATATCCCCTAGCATAAAAGTGTTTACCAAGTCAGGATCAATTTAAAGATTCTAATTCAGAAAAGAAGCCATATCAAAAATGCTATTTCAACACGAAGCTCTTAAAACGCATTTCATGGCTTGCTGGGCAAAACATACAGCACTGAATACAATAGAGAACAACACCCTGAAGCAATGCTGTGCACAGCCAGATGCAAACCACCAGGAGGAATATGTGACTGCAAACACAACCTGAATGTTCAAAACAGCCCAGCTGCAAAGCTTTTTACTTCAATAAATCTTCAACTCGCAAATTAACAACCCCCGCATTTTCAGCATTGAATGTTGAGATGTTACTTTGCAATTTTTTGTATTTTTCCCTTCGATCGGAGGTGATGTCATCATTGCTGTTCCAGGGCCTGAGTCATGACAAAACATCTTTGATCTCTTACAAAAAAAATTAAATAATAAAAAGATCTCTATTCAAACATGTCCAACTTTTTTATAATTGTCGAAGTAATTACATGCAGCAAGACCTTTTCAAAACAATACTATGAACATCAGTCATTACAAGCAAAGAACCAATAAAGCATTCTGAACTGTCCTGCAAAATGCAAGAACAAGTAAACACAAATAAAAAAAATCTAAATAAGAGGGGCCTGAGGGGAACTAGACCCCTGATTTAAACCACTCATTTTTTTATTTTATTTTAGTAAAGACACAGACATGGAAACTGTCCCCTTTAACTCTAGCTAGAGGCCTATGTGTGTGTGTGTGTGTGTCTCTACAGTCTAACAAGACTAAAGGACTGAGCAGGATGTTTCTCCCCGAGGTTCAGACTCCGGAGCCGGACTGGAGATGTGCTCACACTCTGCTTACGCAAACACAGCAAGGGGGCAATTGAGACTCTATGAATAGATGGTCTTTCACAAAGACCCTCATTTGAGGGTGCATCAGTATGAGAGAAAACAACTGCAGAACGCTACCAGCAGCAATGAATGTGCATAACCAAACACAAAAGGAGGTTAAAGCACATTTCTGTTCACAGGCAGTGAGCCTATGCAGCAAACGCATGCAAATCATTCTCAGGCCACAACTTTTCCCTTCTCTTCCAGTTGTTTACAGGTTTCCAGCAGCGCACCAGTGCAGTTCAAGCGGATCTCTATGAAACTACACAAAACAGGTCAGTTTCTGATTAAAGCACCGCAAGGATAAGCTCCAAGTCAAGTCATCAGGATGCCCCGTTCATCTGTATCAAAGCCGTGATGCTGAATACTTGATCGTGCTTTGAGCATCACAGACGGGGGGATTTAAAGCAACATCCCCCTCCGTATATTTATACCGCCGCACAAGAAGAAAAACAACCCCGAGCACGTACACACACCCCTCTACCGTCGAACCAACTTCAGCAGCAACCGCGCAGACAGTCATTACCGCTAAACAAAACACCCATGACCGCCTGCTTGGTGATGTCATGCGCCACTTGCACGGAGCAAATAGACATTTGGATTAAAAACGTAAAGTGCTGGAGCTGCATTTGCCCCTCGTAAGAGGTGCGTAGCGGTAAGCTAACGTAAATCCGTGTCAGATTCTTCACGAAGACGTTTAAGGGACAGTCGTTACAGGTTTAACACAACGCAAACTTGATTCGTGAAGCTACTTACCTTGTTTTGGAGGGCAGAAAAGCTAGTTTGATTAATCCGTGAGTGCAAATCTGGATGCCCTCTTTCGCTATACTTGCTACTTTTAAACTGTGCTCTAAAATGTGCAGCTCCATCTTTTGCGTCTTCTCATTTGTGGTACATCTAAAAAAATATATAACTGCCTATTCCGTTTTGATAAAACAAGAAAAGAATAAATAAATAAATAAATAACTAGAGCTTATGGACAGGGCTTTAAAACCTTCAAACGGAGCGGAAAGGAGGGGAGAGAAAAGGAAAAGTTGTCTGCCGAGGAAAAGAGAGAAAGAGAGTAAAGCGGGGTGAAATAAAAGAAAGCACAACGAGGTAAACGGGAAGGGAGAAAAAAGAGGACTGTCGGCCCCCGTGTTTCCACTCCGACAAGGGTTGGAATGGGCCAGCAGCTGGTAACAGTGAAACAAACAACCTGTCACTCAAAAAAAGGGGGCGGGACGAATTATGCAGAAAGTGCATGTCGGGAAATGTAGTTCAATTATACAAAACTGATCGTCATTTTTGTTTCATTAAAAAATAGTAATATTTGCGTAAGATGCCTTTAAATAAAAATAGAAATATATATATATATACACACATATATAGGTATCAATTACAAATATGACTTTAAACTTATATTCTTATAGTCTTATATTTTGGCTATGGCCACCGCTGACATTTACAGGACAAAATTGTTATTGATGGGCATCCTCTCCCCTAAGACCAATGAGTGGATTATTTGATAAATCAATGGTTCCCCCAGGTCCTGAAGGCACCCCAACCCTGCACATTTTGCATGTCTCCTTTCTCTGACACGCCACCAGTTTCAGGTCTTGAAATCTCTCATGAGCTAATGACTTGAATCAGATGTGTTTGATTAGGGAGAAATGCAAAACGCAATGAAATAGGCTGGGATACCTCCAGGACCAGGGTTGGGAACCACTGTGATGACCTTATGCCTCCTTGATCACAGTGCCTGGGACTGTGTTTGTTTGATATAAAATTTTATCATTTCACCCACCATGCAGAAAATTTACTTTTTTTCTTTTAAGCATTGAATATGTAGTATATTAGTTTAGCTACTAAAAATACTAGATTGCAAAGTATGTGACCTCTTCTTGAGCCTAAACATCTTGCTAATCATTTACTGTGTAAAAGATGTGATGGGAGATTCAATCAATATCAATCTGTTGTGTCTATCTTAAAAAAAAAAAAAAAAAAAAATAGGTATTGGAACTTTTGTTCCTTTTTCCAAGATTAAAGATTAGGAGTGGAATGAAACCAAATGTTGGAATTTTAATTCATGAACCGGTGAAAAACACAGTAAGCAGTAAATAATCTGTAGGTGTAATAATCATGACATCCACTAATTGACCCAGTCCTGGCCCAGAGTGCATCATCTTATACCAGAAGGCAGAAGTTTAATAATTCACAAGTGCTGTCTATTGGTAACCAGGGCCGGTGCTGCAGAGCGTCATAAAACAACAAGCATTCTTTGTGTGCAGCTGTGATAAGATCCCTGGGACACTCCGATTGCTCACAGGGACAGGCATTGTTCAGTTCAAAGGACAGCACTCCTCTTTAGAAGCTATTCCTTTCAGCATTACCACTCAAAACATATTGAGTGGTAAGCACTGGACTTTGACGTTTTGTAGAATATATCATGTCCGTAAGGTTTTTATTGTGTAAAACTAAGGACATTAATCTATTAGAAGTACTTTGAATGTCAAGACTAGTTTCATAGTCAAGAAATTAAGCCAGCAGTGAATTTCTTTTCTGTAATAACCTTTATTAAAAAGATTTAATAAGGTAAAGTTAATGAACCCTATCACCACATTAAATCTGTCATGAAGGATGTTTTACACCATCATTGAAGACAAAAGGCTTGATTATTTGCATAAAGATTTCATCCATGAATAAAACATTAAAGGAGTAAAATTTATCAAAATTAAGAGAATCAACTGTATAAGTCTATTATTGCTTAACCTGAACAAATGATCTTTCCCAACCCGACACTTTATGAACAAAATGCTCAGCTGAAAACTACACTAAAGACTTTCCCCAAAGAGCAAACAGAAGGCTTACATTAAAAGGCAGCTTGTCAAAGCAGAAGTCGAGCACTAAAAGCTGCATTCTGCAGAAAGAATTCTTTAATCTGAACCTCATGACCCACATGAAGCCCTGAGAACTAACCTCCAACCTGCATGACACTGGCTATGAGACTTCAAATCTTAATGTTGTCCTTTCTAAGGTGGGCTCTAATGAGAAAAACATAGTTTAAAAACAACTATATTCTCCGAAAAACTGCTCTTACGTTAGAAGATATTTGGGATTTCACATTGTTTTTTTTGAAAGAAAAAAAACAGCAAAAAAACCCAGACCACCACAGATTTTAGACAATTTAATTAAAGTTACAAAATCACCACAAAACACTCCAAAGCAGAAGCTTCACAAATTTCTTCTGCAGTGTGATCTCCTCACCAGCACCAACTGTTAAAGAGAAGCGAAATGCATTCATACTGAAAGTGCCAACACAGTGAGACAATGATATTGCTTTCATGGAAAGAAATGTTGCCCTAAAAGACAGCAAGCATTTTATTTTGCATAAAAAAAACCTGCAAATCATCTCATAGGGCACTGATGTAGGATCAGTGCGTTAAGGGTCGCCAGTGAAATGTACTGGCTGACCCCCTTTGAAATTGATCCAAAGATGTGGAACAGAGCTCACCTTCCAAGAAAAGGCTGGCTGGGAAACATTTCACTCAAACACCAAACCTGTAACAGCAAAAACAATTAAACATGTACAACCTCCCATTTTGAGTTTAAGAGCATTTAAAAGGAAATGTTCCTAATAAATCAAACTGAAGTGACTCATTAGGATGGGTTTTAATTTTTGGTCATGTCCACAGCAAGTCAGGAACCATGTATCCTAAAAGCCTTGGTTTATGACCAACTTCATGTACATGCAACTGGGAAATGTTCCAAGAACAGATGCCTTACTTTTCATCTTGTACTGTCAGAACAATCAGCTGCCAGCATTCATTATTCAATCTAGTCATATGGGTCCTGTGGGCACAACACAAACACATCAGGATTATCAAGACATACTGAGCTATTAAAACAAAGTCACAAGGCTCCTAAAAAAGAACCAGTCGCAGTGTGTCGTTATCCTCCCCACAGATCATCTTGGATGACTGTGGGGGGTGGTTAGGGCATGTTGAGTATGTGGGAGAATGGAAAGCACACCAGTGACAGACCCATTCCACACTGCACTAGAGTAGCTGTGCAGGAAAGTTTACATCAAAAATTGCTTGCCTTCCAGCATGGGCTGATACTAGATATACTGAAGTTCAAATCATCTTTACATACTAACAGCAACAAAAAAAGCCTCTTATAAATTCAGGACGAGGCCTTGTCTCGACCACTGCCAGGACCCAACAACATACATGAGGTCCAATTCGAGCGGGTGCCGAGGTTCTCTAGCACTGGCATTTGAACATTCCAGTCAGACATACAACTGGATGCAGATACCAACAGTGCAGACTTAGGTTATTACTAATAGACCACTTTAACAATACAAACCTCTAATAAACTCCTGACACCAAAACAAAAGTGTGGTGTGCCTTCTAGTGGACATCCCTCAGATGAAACCTACAGAGTGGAAATTTACAGAAGTGAGACGTTGCTCTTCATGTCTGACAAATTAACATCACATCAGGTACATTTAAATCTAATGTACTGCATTGTTTCCCCATAAAGCTAATGATATTAGTAACATGGGTATAATGTGATACTTCAGGCATCACATGGGGGAGGACAAAGCAAGAAGCAGGGATCTGAGTCAAGGTTCTCTAGCACTGGCATTTGAACATTACAGTCAGACATACTAGATGCTGAAAACCATTTCTAAAATTCCATTTTAATACAAACCTTTAATACACTTCCAAACACCAAAAAGGGCCGTTGCGTCTTCTAGTGGACATCCTGCAGGTCACACCTACAGAGTGGAAATTTACAGAAGTGAGATGTTTGCGTTTTGCCATGTCTTACAAATTAAAGGTGCGTCCTTTAAGCTCATTGAATGTACTGCAGAATTTTCCCATAAAGCTAATGACATTAGCGACATGGGTAAAGCGATACTACAGACTTTATCTTTGAGGCATTTCCAACGACAAGGCTCCACTGAGAGGGGCAAGTCGGGATAGACCTCATTTGAATTATTTGTCCAAAGTGCATTACGATGCATTATCAAGCAACATTTACCATTAGAACAAGCGTCCCCAGGTAACGAATTATGCATTTTATGCATTAATTCACAGGATTATTCTCCATCATTGTGCGGTGGAGCCTGAAAGTAGAAAGAAATTAGAAAGTGGCATGTTTAAACTTAAGCATACCGAAATAAAGTTTGAGTGTTCAGAATGGCACATCCTCTTTCATGGTTAATAAGAGCAGTTGAACATTGATGCCAATCATCATTACAAAGCTCCATTAAATATATCATTATGCCAAAAAAAAATTCTTACCGGATTGCCCAGTCTGTTCACAGGAGGACTATTAATGTCATCCGAAACCTGAAAGTGCACATTTGGTTTTTTTTTAAATTACACAAATTATAAATAGTATACAACAAGAACCATTTTTGATGGTAAAATGTCTCTTCTCAGTAGTAGCACTGTTATTGGGTGGCCACAACAGTGGGTTGCAAGAGAAGGGAATTGTAATTTTTGCACTGCACTCTAGTTCCTGAGCCCATTATGACTAGACCTTGACTAGTACTGTGCACTTACTTTCTAAATACTCATCTAAACCACTTACCATACTGCATGTTGCACACTACACACTTCCATCAAACACGGAGATGCCTACAATTTCCTGGTGAAAGAAATAGAAGATTATATTAGTAATAAATATACTAATAAATCCTTCAAAGTACAACAAGCAGGTGCATGTTTGGAATATAACAGGTCTCATTGTCATCAATGCAACGATTCTACAGTGATGAAAGCAAACCTGGTGTTATTCTAGCCAAGCCGACAGAGGAATTTGCCCTATTTGAGAAATTCCGGTTGTGATGATCTGCTTGGCAATCTACGAGATCCGAGCAATCTTTAAACACGTGCCCCCCACAAAGACCAAATCACCGACAATGGATCGATACAGCCGAAGATAGTAAACGCACGCAACTACAAAGGTGTTGTGAAAAGATAACTTTGCAGTTCAATGGTTTTCTCTATGCACACGAGGACCATTCACCACGTGGTATAAACGTAGTCTACTATTCGCTAGAACGTATTATAAAGTATTTGCGTTAAACCTTTTTAATCATTACCTTTAAGAAACATAATATAACACAACATAGACAATGGAAACGTGCAAACAGCAGAAACAGATACTAAAAACGAGCAAGTTACCTCCTTTTAAGTCAGCCTTCTTGACGGACACTCGCAGGCGGTTTGAAGCAGAGAAGGACAGAAAGAAAAAAGCGTCACGTTATATATCCGACTTTACGACATTTTACGGCTCTGCGCTCTTCTCTGCGTTTCTTTGGTGACGTCAGTCATTAAAATCACTGATGCGTAGGTCTACATGTATACTTATAATCATATACATATCGACATAAAGTCGACAAATCTGTTACTTAATCTTACTTATTAAAGTATTTGCGGAAAAAATACATTTTACATAATACAGCAAATAATGCTACTTTTTTTTTTTAAAGCTAAAATGTGTTATTCCTCTGTTGTCCATCGTTTTTGTAATTGTATAAAGATTAAATAAAAAACAATTAACACTATTTAGTTGTTTTTTGTTGATATAATAATAATAATAACAACAATAATAATAATAATAATAAATGTTGGAAAACTCCATCAAATGTGAGACACGTGACTTCATTTCGCGCTAACGTTAACCGTTAATGCATTATTTACGCAAGTACGCTTCAACTTTACTAACCTGTGTGATTAACATAATATTATTTTATTATGGGGGTTTGTTTGTCGAGAAATAGGATCCCTGGTGAAGTTTATAGATACTGGTCTGCTATAGCATCTTCTCTTGGACTCGGCTGGCTTGGGACGAATAACGTTAGGACGGTTAGTGTTACTGGCTAACGTTAGTTTAAACGAAATCATTTGTTTATTATTGAACAAGTTTGTTGTAAGTCAGAGTTAGACTTGTGTCAGAGTGTTGTGATTATTTTACAAACAATGTGTTAAATAAAATCTTCATTGTGTCTTCAAGTAACTGGCCAAGTTAACGTTACCATTTTCAAATTGCTTTATTTTATTCAGGAGATGAAAACCTGCCAAGTGGCAATTTTCCCTAATCTGTTGAACTCCTCCGCTGTAGAAGAAGATATTCATGGCCTGGAGGAGCATCTTCGAGAGGTACTGAATCCATCTCTGTACAAATATCAACATGGTGGCTTGTGTTATGTCATGTTTGTACTGGTCTGAGTTCTGCATCTCTATTTTGCAGTCAGTGAATTTGTCTTTTCAGTATATCACTACATACTTCTCAAAAAAGAATTACTCTTTTTGATTCCATATTTGTATCAGCAGTATAGAGGGAGATTTAAGCCTGAAGTGAGATATTACTAACCTCAGTTAGTCTATGTCTAACTTGTGTAATACAAATGTCAGCCTGAAATGAAAGGACTAACGTTTTATACTTTCAAATGACCTTGTGAACTAATTTAGCAATATAGGACGAAGATGGGTTGAGCAGCTCATGCAACCTTACAGGATTTTACATGTGAAAAAGCCAATTCTATACTTGTTTTAAACATAAATTGGAGTTATCAAACTGATTTGTTATGTAATAGACTGGACTCCGTCTATCAGTGCACTCAAATTGATTGATATGAATGAATCACATCCAAAAGTTTGTGTACATACACATTTATATATGTATATATCTCTGTTGTTCAGATATTGACCAAATAAAAAAATGGATTATTAATAGAAATAATATTTATTTTTGAATATCTATCAGTGTAAATGTGTGTAAATAAAAAAAATTACATAAAAAAAGTGTGAGCTTTTTGTATATTTTTGGATTTTTGTGTTGACAGGGCGCTGATGTCTCATGTGGCGATGAGCGTGGTCGAACGCCTCTTCATGTGGCAGCAGGAGAAGGCCATTTAAACACTGTTCACTTCTTGCTGCAGCAGGGAGCAGATGTGAATGCCATTGACTGTTATGAAGAAACTCCACTTCAAGATGCCATACGCTGCAAGTACTTATCACATTTGTGTGCTTTACTGGATATACATTGCATACCAAGGTCAGAAATGAACTTTTCCATCAGGGCGAATATTTCCTCCCTCGAACTGATTTCCAGGGTCATTTTTTACCTTTGTACGGGCAGTTTTTATAATTACCTTAATAAAGTTTTCTGTGTAATAATCTGCTTAAATATATCAGAATAATAAACAAAAGCCATATTTTACTTCAAAGGTAGAACAGAAACCACATCTGACATGCAATTTGTTTATTTACACAGATGGTTTACATGTAATTTCACTACAAATGCATACTATACAGTAAATACATAAAGGATATAAATGATAAAAAAACAGGAACTCCTCACATGGTAGGGTTGCAATTTTATAACTGGATTTTTGTTGTTGATTATGATTGATAGATGTAATTAATAGATTACATACAAAACATGTTTTTGTGTTTGGGGAACATCTATCATACTCTGGCTATACAGTTAAGAACCACTTAACATGTGTTGCTTTTTTGCACATTAGAAAACCAAGACTTCATATTGCTTACTACAGTAGCTTGAAAAACAAAACAGCTAAAAAGGGAGTAAATTATAGACAGAAAACAAGCATAAAACACTGACTGACGCACTCTCGCTTCTAACACAAATTATGCACACTTGAAAAAACTCCTTTTATAGTCATTGAAACGGTCTACACTGTGAAAAGAACTACACTGAATATGCACTTACGGTTTATAATGAAAGAATTTATGAGAGTGCAGAATTCAGTTAGTGATCATAATTTTGACAGAAATATGTGTGATTGGTTAAAATGCTGCAGATAAACACATAAAATGAAATGTGATGCAATGCGAACAGATCTAGATGTAATGTCGCTGTCACCACTTTTCACTTCAATTGCAGAAATTGTGAAGGGTTATATTTTTGCCCCAATCCCCTGTTAATATCCAACCCTGTTGCATGCTCCCGTTTACTGATTAACTTTTTAATCCCTAGGAGTTTGGAGGTGGTGAAGCTGTTAATTTCTGCAGGGGCACGTTTGGAAAAATCCTCCGAGGAACTTGGGGTTGAGATGTGCTGGTAAGTGGGATTGTGTTTTTATACAGAAGTTGATTTCACCAAAGAGGGCTCTTGATAAAAGGTGTCAGCCTGATGAACAAGTTAACCTTAATAGCAATAATTGTGATCTTCTTAATATGGATTGTGCTTTTTAGTCTTGCATTCCTTGGAGACACAGAACAGATGGAGGCTTGGAAACAAGCTGGAGTCAGTTTTAACGTTTCTGATGCTCACGGTCGAACTCCCTTACATGTGGTGAGGTTGTCTTAGACATGTTAAGTTAATGTTGTTCCTGTGAGAAGCATCTAAGCCTGGCTCATCTTTCTTCATTGGCTTTAATAGGCGGTGTGTACCGATCAACCCGAAATGGTGAAGTTCTGTATCCACAATGGATCCAATCTTGAGGTATGGACACAAAGTGTTAAAAACTGTGGTTTATCTATTAAAATTTTGGACTCATATGCCAATATTTTATAATAATATCAGGTTAAGATGTATGCTAGGTTTTCTAGTCATCTTAAGGCAGATCCCATATGTCAGGCACAGTTTTGCTGCAAAAGGTCATGAGAAAGTCAGATGTGTCTTTACTTTTGCTTCTGTAAGGGTATAAAAGCATTATATTATTTACATTATTTCAATCTTCTCTGAAATGACAGCAAAGAGACAGGTTTAACAACAGGCCTATAGATGATGCTCAGAGACTAGGCTTACAACACATGGTGGAGCTGTTGAGTTATTAGGCTCACTGGCTGAACCAGGCCACAGAAGATAGGAAGCCCAGGAGGAACAGCAGAACTCTTTAAGTTCTTTGTCGTTAGTTTTTCCAAATCGTTTTAAAATCATTATTATTATTATAGAAAGAATTGAGGAAGAGGTTCATGTAAGCTTTTTTAATGTTTTTGGCACAACTGAAATAGGTCAATAAAACAATGAAACATTCTCAACATTATTCAACAGTTCCAAGGACACAGTTTTGCTCCAGTTCGATATTAATGTCCAAGACAAGAAGAGGTGAACTCATTTTATTTTTCTATTTTATTTGATATGGGTTTCCAGTTCTCAACATGTAGATAGCAAATATCATTCGCCATAGTAAAAAACACACTCTAGATATAATACTTGAACAGTTTTGAAATTAGACAAAAATGAAAGTAAACAACAGATTCTGGTGTCTGACAGCACTTGGTGATGACATAATTAAACTCCTAATGCTTTCAGCGGTTCGTTACATTTCTGTGATATTTTCACCTCAGGTGGCTTTTAACAACATAAACAAGACATGCACAAAAATGAACATGGATAACAAAACACATGATCTTACAACGTGGTTTAAATAAACATTTCAAGAAACAAAGAACGCACAAGCATTTTAAGATGTACAACGAGTGAGGCAGCAAACAAAGTGGGTTTCTTTTTTAGTCTGAATGTTTAGCACTACCAGATGCCAGAATCTGAAGTTATACAAGCATCCTCCACCTCAGTCTTGCACCCATGCCATCAACGGCACTATCACACAGTGTAAGGATACCCATGATGTGTCTTTAAGAGGCATATTCCAAGAGACGATGTTTGAACAGTGTAACACAGACGAGAATATAACTAGGCCATATGTATTTTATTGTTTCCATATTAAAAGCTAATTTCAATCTCTGTAAAGTGAGTGGTGCAAAAACACACAGTTACAAAAGAAAAGGCACGATAATTCGGCCATTCGGTGCAAGATTAAGGTGAACCAGAAGAAGAAATATATAGACTTCATCAGAGAACCACTATAATATGCAAACAATTGCCTGAGAGTTAAAATGATCAAAACAAGACAAGATTTATTTTTCTGTAACATGCAGTCACATGTCCAGTCAATAGAGCAAACTGACGGGCAATGCGATAGCGTTCAAAAGTACAAAAACGGTCCGAGAAGGAAGGCTGACATTCCTGTAGCATCCAAGAGCAGGAACTCTCTTTTTACAGAGGAGAACAGCAGTATCAAACATTAAGCCAAGTTATTTTAATGACAGCCCAAGAACATTGCATGCATTTTTATGCTATAGAGTTTGTGTACAAAAGCAAAGAGATTACAAAAATGTCACAGGAGTGGCTTGCACAATGAACTGTCAGAGAGATAAGGTTTCTCAGTTAGTGAACATACATTGTAGGGCTGTAGACAGTTCTCCTTGGAGTTTCAGTGTGTTAAATAAATGGCCGACCTCTAAAGTCTTATCTCCAATCTAGAGTTTACCTTAATGAACAAAATCAGGTGATGGGGGGGGATAACGTAAACATACAGTAATAATATCTACAATACCCACCGACGGCATGCTAAATATGCAATAACACAGAAAGGTTAAAATAATATACTAGTTATAATTTAATGCCACATAATTAAAATAAACATGTTAAATAACTGTATTTAAAAAAATATATTTAGTAATCTTTAAAATGCTCAAAGGAAGAATAAGATAAACATGCTATTAATAAATCTCAAAACAATTTGTCCAGTACATTATTTTTTTTTTTGGGGGGGGGGGGGGGGTTTACAAACAAGAAAGACTAAAGAGTAAAATATGATAATGAATTGGGCTTGGGCACAGTGTTCATTTCTAGAATAGGGCATTTTCAGCATGTGTGTGTGTGTGTCCCGCGTAAACTTTTTTTGTCTAGAAAAATGGCTATTGAAACTCTGCTTTGTGCTGTGTTAATGTCAATGGCACACTGTTGATTTGCAGTGAGATTACTGAAACTAAAAGGTAAATTGCATTCATTAAGTAGACAAACTAGGAGAAGGGGCAGGTAAAAACTTAAACTAATTTGTTGGGAGTTTATGTTCTTTAACTTCCAACAACCGATATAATCTTCACAATCATCTGTCTGTAAAATACAACTGTGTAGTTTATACCCTGGCCTTAAGAAAGGTTTTGGAGTGTAAACAAATTTTTTTTTGGAAAGTGTATTTTCTAGAGCCCCTCTGCTGCCATGATGCACACGCATAACAATACATTTACCGACAGCTAATTTCTGTAAACAGGATTCTTGAATACACATAAAACCTCAATAGAACGGAGAAAGAGAGCAGTAGAGTGTGGAGAAATGAACTGATCTCTTGTTGGCTGTCGGAACAACATCTCTCCATTTTCAGTGAGGTTGTACAAGCACGGGCTGATTAAAAGACCCTTATATAAGCCCAAAAGCCACATCAAGCCACACAATCAGACTGCAAGCTCAACACCAGAAAAAGTACAAGAGATAGAGCAGGTGTGTAAGGTGGGAACAGACACTGGCACCCATCTCTAAATCAGTGGACTGTTGGAGTGTTGATCCATCCTTCACAGGCTGCTGGGCTTTACATGGACATCATGGAGGAAAGGGAGGGCGTCAGCGCATCCGCTGGAAATAGAGCCTCTCATTCATTGTATCCTGAACCAGGGAGTTCATTGGTTAACGTGTGCCAGCGCTCGATTTTCTTGTCCTTGTTTTTCAGACAGTCAAACCAGTGTTTTAGCCTCTCGCCATTGGCATTTATACCTAAAGAGACTCCACCTGGAGAAAAGGTGAAAATGCTTATTAAAACACCTAAAAACAAAAGGTAAATGGTTTCCCATGGGCCCCAGGCATTAACTATATAGATGACCTGCTGGAGAGAACTGCCCAATTGAACCTTTGATGTTTATTTTGTTTGCTTCAATATACGCTGCAGCGATCTGTCACAACACAGAGCCACAAAATGGTATTTATTGTTTGAATTTCTTACACAATTACCAAACTGAGACCTTGTTTCATGCCAAAAGTATTGGTATAAGTAATGTTTTTTTTTTTTTTACTGCGTGACAATGTATGGTGTGAGAGCTCCATGGCTTGGATATAGCAACAGTAACTAAGAGGGGCGGGTCTTTTTGCAAAGGGTCAGTTGGGTCAACATCTTACATCCTTTGATAATGTACACACGTTTTACAAACGTAAACATTTGGTTGCTATTTCAGCCTTTTAAACTGCCAGTTGGGTTACATGAGGTAAACTTTGGTACTGCATTCAATAAGTAACATACCATTAAAAACAGATTTGAATGTAAACACAAAAAAAAATAGGCTAATAATAAAATGATATCAAAATTTAAAATAGGATGTATTAAAAACAAAGATATGTGTAAATAGTTCCTACCAATGAAATCATTGGATTTGCCAATGTCGTAGTCCCAAACGGTAACCTCCAGGGTCTTTTTGCTGAGGTCAGCGTACTTGATCTCATAGAAGAACTCCTGGTAGAGAGCAGAATTAACATTTATAAAAACAAAGTGAGTTAGAATAAAATCTGTAAATCAGGCATTGGTCAGCTTAATCTTACCTCGTTGAATTCAGGGTTGAGGGTCTTCTTTTTGACAGCTGTCTTGTGCTTTGATTTTTTGTTCTCATCTGGCTTGAGATACCTGAAATACATTGGTGATATGGAGAGAGAGGAAACAAAGAGATGCATTTAGTTTGATCTTTCTTTCTGGCACAGTTATTATTCTGAAATAAGCAAAGGCAGTAAAATTAGGAGCCCATGAAACAAATTCCAAATAGTTGTCGTATGCAGCAAGTCAGTATGTCCACCAGAGGGCATCGCAGCTCCTGTACATAAAATGTGGAGGGCTGAAAGAAACAGCCATGAAAGAAGGATAAACAAGGTTCATTGCAGGACATTTCCACCATTTGCTCTAGGAGCATTCTTTAAAAATTAAACAAAGATTAAACACAACCTCACTTCACTTGTCTGACTTCGAGGTCATTAGATGTCTCATTGCAGCTCTACTCCTGCAAGCCCTTTTAACGAGGGTCCCTTGCTCTTTTAAAAAGACCACCAGACAAGCAGACAGCCAACAGACTGATTAAAGAAGATCCAGGCAGTGAACCCAGCAGCCTAATAATCACAGTCTGTGTCTTATTTTGTAAAGTCAATAATATAATTTCCCTAGGTTTTTATGTAGAACGGCATTCTTTATTTTCGTCTATTTATGAATCAAACTGAATTTGTTGAATAAAAGAGTAAAAAACTGAAATGACTCAAACAGTGTCTTGTTCAGGAGGATACACAAATGAGAGTAGACACTTAAAGTAAAAGTGAAAAAGTCTCTTAACAGGGAATGTCATTTTCTCCTGTAATGGTGCTGCTGGACAACTATTTTATTCTGCTTTTCCAGTGAATAAATGTGACTATAGTTTAAAATGAAGGAAAAATCAATTTCATTTACTTCCCAAAAAGGTGCTATCAATCTGTGAAAAATGCTCTGTGCAAAGATATCCAAGAAAAACAAAGGAATGATAGAATGAGCCGAAAATTGCAGAGGGAGACAAACAACTAATGACACAAATGCACTGTTTGGAATGTGTGTTGTCACCAGCAGATACGCTGAATGAAAAATGTAAAGCTTCTGTAGCATCAGAACCAGGCTGTTTAAACTGACCAATATTTGTAGACGTAAGAAACAAAATCATAGTGCCCCACTGCTGTAATCCCTCTATAAATCGCAGGATTCAGGAAGCGAGGGAGTTGAGAGCTCTAATCCCCTCTGTGTGCTGACGCAGAGATCACTGCTTCATTTCACCCAACACATTCCAGTCCTCAGAATATACATGCATTTGTATTTCTCCCTATCAGAGACACAATTCCAAGCTTATGACATAACTGCTTTGGTATCAAGCGTAAACTAATGGTTCTGATGTTAGTATTTGGCAGGATGAATGAATGTGCACATACATACATGCAACATTGTAGGTAAATCATTTAGCAAGCGATTTATCCACAGTGATTTAATGGTACATTTATTGCAGAGATGATCCCTTAGAAATTTGGGGTTAAGTGCCTTGCTCAAAAGCTCATGGCTTATTCCTGTGGGACAGGCTTTATGCGGAATGTCGCATGACCAGAAAACAGGTCTTATTGCATCTGCTTGTCTTGAGTTAAATGATATTTGCATGATATTTAAGAACTTTGAAAGTAATCAGCTAACCCAGTGGAATTGACAAACGCTGAACTAACCTATTTAGTACTTATTATCGCATGCATTTTATTTGATTTTACAAGGATCATATGATGTGATTTAAAAATGTCCTTTCTCTTTGGAGTGTTACAAGCTGTTAGTGCATAGATAAGATATAAAGTTGCAAAGATTAAAGTTTCAAAACTAAAGAGATATTCAGAATAAGATATAGTAATGACTTGTCCACACCCCTTTAAACTGGCTCGTTGAATCACGCCCCCACTTTTCTACGTCACAGAGTGGTTTTATTTTCAAACACTGCCCAAATGTTTACACAAAGAAAAAAGGCGGGGCTATTCTCGCTGTAGTGTTGCTGCCAGCGCCATGTTCTGGAGATGAAACTGCTTTGTTTGAGCATCCAAAAGAGGACATAAAAATCAGTGGTTAAGTTGTATTCAAAACACAAATATAAGAGTGTGTTCAGCACATTTACGGAGGACTGATTCCTCCAATTGGAGAGCAGTCTATGCTGGCTGTGCACAGAGACTATAAAGTGGAGCAATTCTACCTCTTTTACGAGTTTCAACACATTGCATTACACCAAATACAAAAAAAAGATATATTTTAGCAACATCATATGAACCCTTTAAATTCAATTTAAAATCCCATTTTTGAAATCAGAGATGCAAACAGGTGAGGGGGAAGAAAGGTGAGACCCAGGGGCAGGCTCCATATTGAATGTTTTTTTTGTTTTACATGTTCAATTATAGTTACTTTAAGGTATTTAAAAATATGTATTTTTTAGTTAAAAAGTTATGACCAGTCTATAACCTGCCCCAGTTCTTTATTTACTTTCCCATAAAAACACTTCCTCATTGGATCTCAGCAAATCTTATATGTGACCTATTTTGATCTCTATAAAGTGAAGAGTTTGCATCTAAGATTAAATACATAATTGATTTTATTTTAAATGATTTTCTTTCTTTACATTGATTTTATCTCATCACATTACATCACATGTCAGTGAATTCAACATCTACCATTACATCCATTTTCTGCTATGCATCTTTTCTGTTGTAGGAAAAAATCTCATATTTTTTTGGGTAATATTGACAAAAACAATGCATTTCTTATGAATGTATTAAACATGAATGTAACTTCATGCATATGCATGAAAAGATCCTGTCTTATTGTTATACCTCAGATTTGAGTCTAACAACAGGAAGCTGGATTTCCTTGGATGTCTGTAATTCACATACTCTTATATGCATGAATCTTCTGTTCTAAATGTAACTTTTTAACTAAACCAAATTACGTGAATTCTGATTATTTTTGTATTTCTGCACATGAACAGTTGAATTGTGCGTTTGGTACAAGAAAAACGTACGTTTTAACATAGGGGTCAGAGAAGCCATTGGCATCCATGGCAGCGAGATGGGCACAGCGGATGATGCCCACCACTAAGCCACACTTCTGAGAGCTGTACTTCAGAGAGATCATGATGCGCCCTCGCTCCTCCAGAGACTTGTCATCTGTCTTGTCGATCTGTGTCAAGATACACACACACACACAAAAAACAATAGAAAACACAGCTGTCAATTCAATGGCTAGGAAATAGAAAGAAAATACGGATACAGTTTGTACATGATATATATATATATATATATATATATAGTGTGGCAATTTTAGGAGTCTAGTTGCATTAATTATCAGTTTATAAACAGGCAGAAATGTTTTTTAAAATTAAAAGTTTTGTCTCCCAGTAGATTAGTTTTATGCACCACTCTCTTCTTTCCTGTGTTTTCCTGTCTAGACATTTTATGGCAATCTCAACTGTTGAATGTGAGGTAAATCTCTCTCTCTCTCTCAGAACTTTCAGACCCACCAAAGCCGTCAAGCATGAAGTTAATTAGCTGTGGAGGAGGCGTCTCTGTTCATCCCCCACACACTGCTGTCTCATTTCCGTCCCCACTGGAGATCACACACACACACACACACAACCTCACATACACATTGCAGAGTCTCTTCACACAACAAACACACTTCGTACTGTCAGCCAGCTGGTGGAGTCGCTCACAGGCCTAAGAGCACATCCCAAGTTGGTCTTTGTGTTTAACTTTTGTCACCTCTACCTGTGCAGCAGTCCTGAGAACAGATCCCAGATGAGTCTATGTGCTGATCTTTCCGGTGGGTGACGGATAATTAATGGATAGAAGTGAATAGAGCTAAAAAACTACTTTCATAACTTTCTGGGAAGTCTCATAAAGTCAGGGTTAGAGAGCATTCCATACCTGTCCAATGTAATTTAAATGTCTTTTTTTTTATCGAAAGACTGATCTAAATCGCTGGTGCTTCTCTTTTGAAAACTGACTCAAAACTAAAGACTTTTGGGGAGTTTGTCTTTATATAAGTTTCATTCCTGCAATTTGATTTGACTGATTTTGTTTTATATATATATATATTCACATTGTTTTTGTAACTCTGTGTATTCCAGACACACTGTCGGTCTGTGCATCAGGGCCATTCAGTCCATAAAGCTGTGAAGGTTCTGCATACCCAATTTTGAGTTCAGGGACTGAAAATATAAAAAGCTTATATAATAAAATGCTTGGAATAAGCAACTATGTTAAATGTTGTTAAAGTGTTTAGAAGCTGATATGAGCTAAACTCTGGCCTGCGCTGGTTTGGACACCGCTGGATACACAACAGTGAATCCACAACAGCTCACACAATTCATGACAATGTGGAGCATCATAATTGTCTAGCCTTTTTATTCACTTTGTTGGCAAAGTGGGTGATTTCTTGCACAAGAAAAGCTGTCCAAGAATTGCTAGCCCAAACAGAAAAATGTGTTAATGCTGCCAGATCGATTAACACATTTATTATCTTTTTAAGATTTATTTTTGATAAAATGGGAAACAGAGAGGCAGGAATTTCATTTGCTATGCAATTTTAAAGTTGACTGAAATCTCATCTTTGGCATAAAATATGTTAATAGTATTTGGCAACATGCTTAAACAATCTAACTTATTTATTGTTCTATTTGTTTTCCTCATTTATTGCTGGATTCATTTTCCCCAATTGTTAACACGCACATTCTTAAACCGATTGCACTTATTAAGCTGACAACACGTGTGGTTCTGTAAATGCATTTTCCTTTACTGGCCTTTTACTTGATTGCCATATGGTCTTAAATGGCTTACGCATAAACTTATCGACACTTCTAGACTTTTTCCCCATTACCCTGATTTTGCCCAGCGTGTAAACACCTAAACCTGTGCTCTTTCAGCTTATTGAAGTACAAAACAATTTCTCTTCTTCTGCTAGAACATATACAGCAGTGGTTTGTGCTGATCCTAGCAAAGCTCTGTAATATGTGATATGTAACAGGAATGCATCCTTTCTGCAGATTTAAGCGCATTCAGCCAGAGCTGGTGTTTCGCTTTAGGGTAGGATGAAATATGTCATACACTCTGACTCTTTCCTGACCCAAGAAATTATAAAAATGTGTTCTCATCTCGTGCAGTCGAAGAAGTGGTAGAAAATAGTTACAAAAACGGTAAACATTCGAGTGTACAATTTTCCTGCTGATGTTTTGGCATACACTGCAGAATTGAATGCTGTCATAATAAATATAATACTTAAGTGGAATATGTTTATGTTTCAATATCTCCAGGAAATAACCAGATTTAAAATAAATAAATAAAACATTTAAAATTGGTTATTATAAACAGATTTTTGGTTGTCATTAGTCATTTAACCCGATTCATTCAAAAGTAGAATCATTAAAGAACACAACACCACAACATTGTGTTGGTCAGGGACATGTAATGGCTTTTCTGCCTTGACTTCATTTGGAACTCTGTTTGGAAAAACCGGTAATATTGGGTCTAAGTTACTTAAAGGGATAGTTCACCCCAAAATTGAAAGTCATTAATTACTCACCCTCATGTCATTCCAAACCATTAAGACTTTTGTTCATCGTGGGAACACAATTTAAGATATTTTGGATGAAATCCAAGAGCTTTCTGACTCTGCATAGACAGCAACTGACACGTTTAAGGCACTGAAAGCTAGTAAGTACATTGTTAAAATAGTCCTTACTAGCTTTCTGTGCTAGTAAGTAAAATAGTAACATTAGTGCAATGTTATTAAGCAATAAAAATATCTTTTGTGAGCAAAGAAACACTTTATTCAGCATCTTTTCCTCTTCTGAATCAGTCTTTGTTATGTCAGTCTGTGTTTTTCAAACTTGTGTGTTTTTCAGCTTCATAACATTACGACTGAACCAGTGAGCTCACTAAAAAATTAAAATGTGTCTGTTATTAATCTCAAGTTATCCTTGGTGTATATATAATAATCTTTCAGATTAATTCAATCGGAATTTTATAGAAAAATTGTCCTGGCCCTTCTAAGCTTCATCATTTCAGTGGGAAGGTGTTTCTGTTTAACAGTTCAAAACATGTCAAATAAAGCGTGCATCCATAATAAAACGTGCCTCATGCGGCTCCAGGTGGAGAATAAAGGCCATCAGTGGCGAATCAATGCTTTTTTGTTAGAAATATATCTGTATTTCAGCTGAGGTACGTGGAAGCTGTTCTGGCTGATGACGCAGGATGTCAGTGTAATGTGAATTTGAAGTACGAACCGAGATTTGTAAAGAAAAATGTTGGAGGATTTCAACATAAGCCAAGAGGAGACTGGTTCTGCTTTGCTGAAGTAAGGAAACCTTGCTTCCTTTGTTCCTGTAAACAAACTCATGAGACTAGCATATCTCTGAGGCATCTACTGGAACAGCTTCCGTGTGCGACAGTCAGCACAAGTGAGAGAAGATTATTTTTTTTTACAAAAACGCATAGGTTTACTACTTTTATTCATGCCCCAGAGCCATGTAAGGCATGTTTTATTATGGCTGCGAGCACTTTATTTGATGTGTTTTGGCCTGTTAAACAGAAACACCCACCCACTGCAATAACACTTCAT
The DNA here is from genome assembly GCA_032361165.1 of Enteromius paludinosus. Classification (NCBI taxonomy): domain Eukaryota; kingdom Metazoa; phylum Chordata; class Actinopteri; order Cypriniformes; family Cyprinidae; genus Enteromius; species Enteromius paludinosus. The sequence goes on from JAUMHQ010000053.1 coordinate 17,592,689, forward strand.
AATAGCCAGGAACATTTTTAATATAACTCAGATTGGATTCATCTGAAAGACCAAAGTAATGTACACCTAGGATGCCTCGAGGATGAGTAAAACACAGGGTAATTTAGGTTTTTAGGTAAACTAACCGAAAGTCTTTAACGAAAGTCCAAGAAAGGGATCTGGAATGGCATGAAGGTAAGCAATTAATGGCAGAATTTTCATTTTTGGGTGAACTATCCCCATTAACTGTTAACTTCTGCATCAAAACAATATCATACTGTGATCTCGTGCTTATAGCCAAATTCAGAACAACAGTGATCTCGCTCATGTGATATTGCCGAAGTATTGAATAGATGTGTGACTAGTGATAATGCACACATACATCTGATTGTTTTCACAAAATAAACCCTGACAGGGTGATCAGGACCCCGACACAAAGTTATAATGTACACTGACAGGATGCACAGTATCCCACTTATTACTGTACATGGCTACTTAGTAAATAACTGGACAATACTGATTTGAGTCAGAAACATTTCCTAGCCAGAGGCTGCAAGCCAAGACAGATGAACTTTGGAATGTCGAGACTGACCAATCAGAATCAAACATTTCAGAGAGCCGTCTAATAAATAGCAATAAAGGAAATCGGTTGAACACCGATTCAATCAGCTACTGAAAATGCGTGGGTTTATATGACCCCTGTCTTTCAAGCAAGATACTCTTGGGGAAGGAAAAAAACAGCAACAACAACAAAAAAACCTATATGAGATCAACCCCCACCCATTACTTGTTCATCCTGTGAATCCATGAAGCACTTTGACACATGCCTTAAAACCTACATCCACCACCCTCAAATGAAGAAGACATGCCTACAATGCAGTGTATCTCTATTCTCTTGCCAGGCCATATAAAGCATAGTTTGTGCTGATCCTAGCAGAGCTGTGCCCAGGTACTGACGAAACACTTCCTGCTGAGCTATAGCTTTAGTTTGTGACTAGAGTGTAACATTTCAGATATCAGGTATGGTCCAGGTACTAACAACGTGTGGGACTGTGTCTCTCATACATTTATGGTATATATTTCCAGTGAAACAAAAATGTATTCCCCCGAGGATACGGCAGGGTTTGAAACAAGCAACACGGCAACTGTTAAACCGTTGTTAGTTTTCTTCCAGCAGCAAGCAGCTTTAACGCATTGTATTGTTTGCTGATGTTTGTACGCCTAGCATGTTTGTCACAGATGGGTGACGGACGTGAGGATGTTGCTCCAATGATAATTGATTTCGAATTAATGTGTTGATTCTAATGAGAGTCACTTTGGGTGTCCCAATCAATTTGATATCTGAATCTCCTGATGTAGCTTTCAAACGTCCCTCAATTTCTCCATCACTCACAGACAACCGCACTGATGATTAGCACAACTCAGCTCCTTCCGTCATCAGACTGATTCACTTCCAGAGGTGAACTCTAAAAAGACTGTAACTCACAGGAAGTTGCTTCTCCAAACAGTTGCTGAAGTTCTTGGTCTGGTTGGGTTTGAGTTTCTTCAAGGGGATTCGGGTTTCACCAATGAATTCGTTGTGGCGGAACTTGTCCTCGTCACACACTGAAATCCTAGATGAAAACAAAAGATTGACAGTATGAGTTCTGGCGTGTAAAGGAATTATGTAGCTAGTGAGAAGACTTTCATCACCGTTAATCTGAGGCACTATTTGAAAGCTATCAAAATGCATTTTTGATACTTATCTAGAACTGCTCTGACCCTGTCTGAACCTACTAATATACTAATAACTCCATTCAGTCAAAGAAATATATGAAGGAGTAACATATTCAAGTATCCAGTCAAGTGTTGAATGCAGGCATTGCAAACCGATTCCCCACCACCTGTGCTTCATAACGGTTTTGAAAAGCACTTACTCTCTGGCAAATACGTAGTGTGACTGGAACCAATTATGCAGTATATCCCATATATTTAGAATCCATAGAAGAAGCTCCATGGGAAGGATCTTTTTACTGTAGATGTTCATTTGCATTGAACCTGCTCAGTGTGAAATGAGTTTTCTGTGCTATTTGCAGTATCGGCAAGAACCACTTTAATGTGGGGGTAGGAACAAAGGCACGGCTTCTTTCAGTTTTGCACAGGTCAATAATAACATTTGACTGGATACAGATGAGTAATTCACACAGGAAAAAGAAGAACTTACTGCTGATATCTCTCATTTACAGAATGAACAAATGGCCAGAATAACAACAAATCCATGTGTTTAAGATGGTGATGAATTAGCTATCTGCAGAGAGATATAATTTCACCAAAATATGCTAATCGCTTTTATTTACTCACCCTCATGCCATCTGAAAGCTAAAGGGCTTTCTTTCTGTTAAACTGAGCTACATCCTAGCTGCTGTTTTCTACATAATAAATACGCATGACTTCAAGTTCCCAAAAGGACATCAAAAACATCATACACACACTTGCATACCTTCAAAGTAAATATGACTCAGTTTAGGGGTGATTCTACGATTTTCATTTTATGGGGCTCAGCCCCCAATCAGGGTGTAATATATCTATTTATTCAGATGAAAATGGCAACATGATTGTTTTATGAAAGTATGTTTTCATATGTGCTTCATTTTCACTGGGGGAAACAGCTGTTATATGAATGCAGTGATACTACTGTAGAAGGGGAACCCATAGCTCCCTCATGATACTTTGTAAACTGTATTTATGACAAATAACTGCACAGATGCAGATATTATAACAATCTATTGATAAATAGATTGTCCTCTGTTACTCGCTCTGTGGATTGAAAAAGAACGAGCTGAAAGACAAGGAGGAGCTGATTTTTAGCCGGCTATAGCCCCCCTAAAGATAGCCAGCAATGCCCATATTGTCTTATTCGAAGTTATGCGAGGGACTAAAACGCAAGTCAGTTACTGAAAATACTGTCTTCTGCTAAGGCTCTCAAATCTCATTCTCATTCTTACTTTTTCATTAAAATCCGGCATGTCACAAGTGAGAGAACCAATTGAGCTTATGAACTTTTCATTTTCCTATGTGCCATCCAATAAGTTCTCCTAAATGCAATTCAAAGTTTGTTGATCATCAAAAAAAATAAAATAATAATAATAATTTCAATAAATAAAGAACTTCTTTTATGGCGCTATTATAACTTTTGGGATTTAATTGATTCTCAAGTCTTTGGGAGCAACTAAAAACTTTCTTTGAACAATAAAACATTTACCAAATGAAATCCAGACCTCAGTGTTTGTAGAATATGCGTCTAAAACGTTTTGGTAACTGAAATTGGATTTGAAACCAGGTTTTGGAAGAGCAAAATAGCAGGTTCTATCCAGTGCATCCTTTCTGTCATAACAGCAGTGCTGGTCCAGACTGTAAAATTCAGACATATTTTCACTCTAGACACGTCTACTTGTCTCAGGTTCAAGGACTGCCATAATCCTCATGCTTTGCACCTCATAACATGATTGATTCCTTCATCTCCCACTCCAACAAATATCACAAAAGTACACAAAACCTACAAGCACATATAGGTCACTTTAGTTGTATAGTCACTATTATAGGTCTGTGATGTCTATGTTCTAATAATATTCCCACACATGATGCATTTGTAGAAAATTGCCCCATCAGGATATCCAACAATAAAATACATCAAACAGACTAATGCAGAAAAGAGTAGTCTAGGATTTCGTTCTGAGCATTTTATTTTATTATACAGATGAGAAAAGAGAAGCTCTGAACCTTCAGCAGTACCCACCACTGGCAAGAAAAAAAAACACAATAAAATCTTCAAACACAATAGGGCCAATGCCTTTCTTAATAAGGTCTAGCAATGCCTACAATTTAATCGATTTGAGTTACACAGCCTTGTGGATAAAACAAGGAAGACCACACAGAATCCCTCCCAGTCCACATTATTTCCGATTGCTACCTTTCCACTGCATTACCAATTAATTCCTGAATGCCTGTCCTATTCCCGTCCAGATGTTAGCTGTGTATTTGTAACATACCATTGCTATTCTTTGCTAACTTGTTCAGCCTGGCTCAGTAGTTCTGGTCTCCAAAGACTTTTGAGGTAAACAGGCAATCACACTTTCTTTTCCCCGGCAGATTGATAAAGGTCTTGAATGAGGCACGGGGCAGCTACAGCAGCACTCAGGCATGTTCAAAAGGTCTGGTTAATAAAGGCACTTTTCTCTGCTGTGTTATATGTGGATACGATTGTGTCCCCAGATGGCTGTGTGCTGGATTGCTCTTCGTTCTGTTTCTAGAACAGTGCCTTTTCTGTTTTGTTTTGATTATGGTTGATTACTGTAGTGCGCATGTTAAATGCTAACTGTTCTCTTGGATAAATATGCAGAGGGTTCTGGGATTTTTGTACAATTTTATTCTCACAGGCAATCACAGTACATTGTGTTTTTCTGCTTGAGCCTGGCCTTTACTTTGCAAAGACAATCTTAAATAATGTGAGGTAGAAAAGTTCTATGCAGTATATTTAGTTAAAGCAATGGTTCACACATAACAGTCTTCAAATGTTACAAGTTCTATGGGGCTTTTCTATGAACTCTGGGCCCGGTTGCATGAAAGTAATTTGACTTAGGGGTATCCCTGAGGGGAATTTCTTTAAGAGCAACGTCTTAACCGTCACCCTTACCTAAGTGTCTATACGAAGCATTTCACGGTAGGTCCTGGCAATAAACGCTGCGGATCTTATAGTTACAGGGATGCAAACAGAGGTATGGTCAAAAAGGAGTGAGATTATCAAAGCCCTTGCCCCCGCTGCAAATATCATACAATTGCGTTGCCACCAACCTCTGGCATCCAGGGCTCACCCTATATACACACACAAAGTTCTTTATATGAAAATACACAGTCCCAGTTTCTTAGAAATTCTTAAATGTAAAGAACACTGAGACA